>CM035417.1:48510685-48835685 GCA_020310875.1 Ceratopteris richardii | reverse complement strand
GAATTTCCAAAACCCCAACAACCAAAATCATCCCATTCGTCCCAACCAACCTTATCAACCAAGACCCCTTCTTTCTATCCATATTACATATAGTAGAAAGATACTCTTCCAACAACGCATAGTCTATCATTTCGGGGCAGAATGTTTGGCAGAAATCCTTGAATCTCAAGAGCCCTTTATCTTTCCAGTTCTAGAATATACCCTTAGTTTCGACGTCTGGATCTTCATTCTTTTGTAAGAAAGCCAATTTCAAGTTCAACCATGGCATCAATCTTCCCACACTTCTATGGAAGACCCAATGAAGATGCTGCAGAGTTTTTGGACAACTTGGAGATGGCATACCTTGTCTCGGGAAGGGATCAAGAAGCTATCAAGCTAAAGGCTTTTCCGTTGGTCCTAAAGGAGGAAGCAAGAATATGGTACAACAACTTATCCAACGACGCAACACGAAGATGGGAAGCAGTGCGTGAAGCATTCATAGCACGATATGGAAAGAAGGATACACCAGAAGGATTGTGGCAACAATTGCTCTCACTAAGGCAAGTCACACTTGAAGACTTTTCAAATTATGAGTCTAAGTTTCAGTGTGTGTGGAGTAATTGGGAGAGTAGCCTAGGGGCAAATGAAGTAGCTCCACAGTTCTTGAAAAGGGATAGATTCATCTCAGGACTCTTCCCTTCTTTAAAACAAAAGGCAGAGTCACAATTTCCAAGTACTTTTGAAGAAGCATTAGATATAGCAAGAGTTAAGTGTAGAAAATTAAAGTTTCAGTCTTCAAAAGTTGAAAAAATAGAACATATGGATGTTGTTCCGCTAGTACCAGCTACACAGGTAGAGAAAGGAGAAGATCCACAACAAGATATCTTACAGAAGCTCACACAACAGCTCGAACAACTAACACTCAACTTGGTGAGGAGCCAACAAGACAGACCACAAAGGGAACAAAATCGAGGACAACGATGACAAGCACAGGAGTTTATATGCTAAAATTGCAACCAAAGTGGTCATGGTATGTACAATTGCCCTCACCCTCGTAGGAATCCAGGTGATATGTATCCTATTAGGAGGCCGCCACAAAATGCACAGGAACAACAACAACCACAAGCAAATATTCCACCTGTCCTAATGGCTCAAGGTGACCAAAGGCAAGTGAATGTTTTGGAGCTGACCGAGGAACAAGAGACCATGGATACGATGCCAATCAAGAGGACAAGGGTGCAAGATAGAGACCGATCTCAAGACGAAGATTCAAGCATGGGTACACAAACGAAGAAAGGCAGAGTTGCAGAAGGTGAAGCTAGTAAAAGGAAGAGAAGGCTGAGGAGGAAGATCACGATGGAAGACTTTCCTCTAGGTAAGGGTATCGAACCTTATGACTTGATTGAGGATATATCCACACAGAAACCAAATATCACTTGGCCACAATTACTCCAACTATCTTCAAAAACTAGGAGGGAATGGTCCAAGCTAGTAAGCACTAGGTGGGCTAAAAACAAGGAACTTAACCTTATAAGAGCCAATGCATGTGATGATGTGGTACCCACAGTGGATGCATATGTGAAAGGAAAAAGAGTTTCGAATGTGTACGTGGATGCTGGAGCACAGATGTATGTCATGACAGAAAAAACAATGCATAGTTTAGGCTTGGACGTGACAGGACCATCTGCATACCAAGCTAAAATGGCAAATAATAGTGTTGTTAAATGTGTTGGTGTGATCGGAAATTTAAGAGTTATAGTATGTGATATAGAGGTTGCTTTGGATATGTATGTAATTGCAACTAAGGGGGAGGGCTACCCCATCATATTAGGACGTCCATGGTTAATTGCAGTGAAAGCAGATCAGAAATGGGGTTGTGGCCTTCTAGTTCTCAAACCAAATGATAGAACAAAGTCGGTTACGTATGATTTGAAGGACCAAAAGAAGGAAGATCATAGGTATGAAACAATAGTAGATGAATAAATTTCTTGTTATGATAGCGATTCTAGCAGTGAGGAATTGACAACTGAAAGTGATTCATCAACACTCGAAGTCATGGGCGAGATCTTCCAAGGAAAAGAAGATGGACGCAAAGAGGATGATCTACAACAACCACAACGTGAGGACTCCATGCCTGAAGCGGATCTCCAAAAGATACTAGCAAAAGATCTCACCTTAGAGGAAAGGACCACATACATCAACATGCTCAAAAGGTACCCCAAATTGTTCATTAAAGATTATAATGAGATACAAGGTATAACTGCTATTCAACATCATATCAAAATCAAGCCAGAAGCAAAGCCAGTGGCGCAAAAGCTCAGAAGGATCGGAACACTTCAACAAGAGGCTCCGTTAAATGAGGTAAATAGACTCATAAAGGCTGGTTTCATTTACCCTGTATCAAATTCAGAATGGGTGTCTCCAGTAGTAGTTACCCCAAAGAAGAATGGTAAATGGAGGGTGTGTGTAGACTATAAACCCTTAAATGTAGCAACAAAGAGAGATCATTTTCCACCACCCTTCCAAGATGAGATTCTAAATGAAGTGGTAGGTCATGAAAGGTACACTGTATGTGATGGATACTCAGGGTACTTTCAAATTCGGATAGCTGAGGAGGACCAAAGGAAGACCACATTCATTATGCCATGGGGATGCTTTGCTTATCGGGTAATGCCTTTTGGCCTAACCAATGCACCTCCAACATTTCAAAGGTTTATGAACTATGTTTTTCAACCATTCTTTGGATCATCAATAAGGGTGTACATGGATGACTTTTGCATATATAGCAATAGAGCCATGCATTGTCAAAAAGCTGAAGAAGGTTTAAAAAGATCGTATGAGCTTGGGGGTCAATTGAATCTTGATAAATGTCATATTGCTAAGAAAGAAGTAGTTCTCCTTGGACATCTCATATCAGAAAAGGGGATTCAAGTTGATCCATCTAAAGTGGAAGCCTTATTGGCTCTACCTCCTCCAACAACAACAAAGCAGACCCTCACTTTTGTACAAAAGGTACGCTACATGTCACGGTTCATCCACCTTCTATCTGAAATCATATCTCCATTACAAAAGCTTGCACAAGATAGTGTCTTTGCATGGGAGGATATCCATAATGAATGTTTTGAAGAAATCAAAAGAGTACTCAGCACTCTACCCACATTGATGCCACCAAATATGGGAGAGACTTTCTATGCGTGTCCAAGTGCAGGTGAAGAAGCAATCGGAGTGGTCTTACTCCAGAAGGATACAAAGATATCTCACATGCGTCCTGTTTACTTTGCTAGCAAGGTAATGAAAGAAAATGAGAAGAGATACACAGATGCAGAGAAACTCATGTATGCACTTATGTTTGGAGTAAGGAAGTTTCGGTCTTACCTTCTTGCTAGGCCTTTCATTATTCTTACAACAGATCATGTATTTCCATATGTGGCACAACATATGAGCATCTCATCTAGAATAGCTAAATGGGTTCTTGAACTTCAAGAATATGACTATACTTTTGTAGTAGAGGAAAGCACAAGAGCCAGTCTTGCAGACATACTCACCTACAGGAAGTGGAAGAGGAAAATATCCAATGAGAGGGAGAGGGGAGCAACTTTGCATGACGAAGATATTGAAGATGCACATACTGTAATTTTTGATGGTGCCTATAAGAAGCAGGTCAACAAAGCAACAGGAGGATTTTTGAGATATGACCAAAACAAACAGCTCATCTTCAAGAAAGGTATAGCTCTTCCTAATGCTCGTTCAAATAATGAGGCAGAATATGCAGCACTATGTGAGGCCTTGCATGAATGTGTTCAACATGGTATCAAAAGGTTGATCATCAAAGGAGACTCTATGTTGATAATTAAGAAATTATAAAATGTTTGGTGTTGCAAAAGCCAAAATTTGTTTGAATGGTTGAAAAAGGTAAGAGTGTTATTAAAACAATTTGATAACACTAAAATATTTCATGTACCAAGGAGCGAAAATAAGGAAGCAGATGCATTAGCAAATAAGCAATTTGATGGCTTCATAGCATCCATGAAGCTGGGAGACAACAGATTTGTAGGTCAAGAAGGATTAGAAGATATCATCGAGTTTCTTGAAACTCGAGAAGCACCCAATCACCTAAACAAGGTACAAAGGCATAGATTAGCAAAGAAGGCTTTACAGTACCAACTCATAGGAGATCATCTCTATGAGAAAGGGTAAGGATCTTATCCTTAGAAGGGTCCCCATATCAGATGAAATAAAGAGCATTTTGGAATCATGTCATGATCATGTATGTGGAGGACATTTCTCACATGAAATAACGATAAGGAAAGTACTTCAAGCAGGGTATACATGGCCTACACTTCATAAAGATGTTCAATATTGGTGTAAAACATGTAATAAATGTCAGATTACAGGGAATAAGAGGCTTATGTATGAACAAAGGACGCTAGTCATATCTTATGGGCCATTCGAGAAATGGAGAATCGATGCAATTTGACCCCTACCAAGGACAAGCTCAAGGAAGGAGTACATCATTGTGGCAGTGGACTGCATGACTAGATGGGCAGAAGTAGCTAGCACAAAAAGGACAACCGCACAAGATATTGCGAAGTTCATTTATGATTTCATATGTTGTAGATTTGGGATACCTTTAGAGATAGTGTTTGATCATGGTCCAGGTTTTAGATCAGCTATTTTGAATGATCTATTAATTAGATTAAACATAAGGCACAGATACTCCACACCCTATTATCCTCAATGTAATGGTCTTGTTGAAAAGACCAATGGAATTCTTTGTAAAATCATCAGTAAGCAGGTAAAGAAGCATCCTAAGGAATGGGACCAGCACCTCACTGCAGCATTATGGGCATATCGCACATCCTACAAGGCATCCTTAGGATTCACTCCTTTTCATTTAGTGTACGGACAAGAAGCCTTATTACCAATAGAAGTGGAAATCCCAAGTCTCCGTGTACTGCTAAAAGAAAGTGCAAAAAGTGAAGAAGAGGTCATTCAAAAGAGGCTTATAGATCTACAACACTTGAGTATGAAAAGGGAGCTTGCAGTGGAACATTACATCAATCAAGCAGAGAAAAGAAGGGAGGAATTCAACAAACAACTAAAGGATAAAGGGTTAACAGAAGGAACTTTTGTTTTAAGGTATGATAACCGTTTTGATAACAGGCATGATACAAAGTTCCAACCACGATGGGAAGGACCGTTTCTGATCAAGAAAAAGTTCAAGAATGGAAGCTATCAACTCATGGATATGTCAGGGAAGCTGCACAAGACGAAGGTCAATGGATGGAGGTTAAAGAAATACTGGCAATGGATAGAGGAAAGCAATGAACAATAGGAACAATCAAGGGAGAAATACATATCAGTAGTACAAGAAGATGACCCACCCGGGAACATCAACAAACTCTTTGAAGGCTAGAGACATGAATGCCTCTAGTAAAAGGGAGGGCTAAGTATGAGGAAATATTTTTTGAAACCCCACCTTAATAATAGCTTATGTATAGATATGTACCCCTATAGTATTTGTATTTTTTGAACCTTCAAGGAAACCATAAATACATGTATTTGAAGGAAATAAAAATCCAAGAATAAGGTGGGCCCCACACTAGTAAACTAGCTACCCTTACCTGCAGTGAATGGTAGAATCAAATCCCAAGCTAAATATGGAGTGGGACAAATAGTTTTATAAAATTCAGATACTTAAGCTTGACCCACTCTCCATTTTGAAAGAGTCCAAAAAACTTTTCAAAGACTCAAGCCCCACCATAGACTTTTGAGTCCTATAGAAAGATTCTTGACAAATGGGACACATGTGATTGAATTTTTGGGCCCAAAATCAAGCATAAAATATTCCAAACGCCCAAACTCGGATATGAGGCTCATTCCCACGAAATGGAGGTGTTATTTATAGTATTTTTATGATTTTTCATTAAAAAAACAAAGATATGACCATATGGGATAAGGTGCATACCTTAGAATGGCCAAAAATCTTCTAGGATTTTGTCAATGTTGTATTTTCTACCACACAAGTGTCACATCTAGAAGATTCTCTCAAATAATATCATCTCCAAATATCTGTCCAAAAAGCGTATAAAAGGACCCCCTTGGGTGCCCTCAAAACAAGAAGAGTTGTATGCAGATACACGCTTTGGGTGTAGTGAGCACTCCAAACCTAGGAGAAGGAGTCTACTCTATGTCATTGTATTGAGAGAGCTATACAAGCTCCTAATTTGTAAGTCCCCCATGCCTTTGTAATATTTTCTATTTCAATCAAGTTCATTTCTCCAATTCCTTCCATTTCCATTACCTTGAACCTTTGCTTATTCTATCCAATACACCCTCTCTTCTTCTCTCATTTCCTACTTCTTCCATCTTCCTTCCCTCTTCTCCATCATTCCCCAAACCCATTGAAGATTGTGGTACCACTTGGCTCCTCTTTTCATTGAGAATCTCATTCTTGTGAATGATTTGTGTTTTGTGTGTTGGTACTAAGAGGGCGGTGCGGATCACCCCTGCCTTAAGAGTACCTTTGTGTTGATTGTGTTTAAGTGTACTAAGAGGGCAGCGTGGATCATCCCCACCCTAAGAGTGGGGATGACAAGGTGGCGCGGACCACCCTTGTGTGACAAGGCGGCGCGGACCACCCTTGCCTTGGCACTGCTGTGTGTTTTTCATGTGAGTGATTTTGTAGGAGCTTGGTGTCCCTCATCTTCAATTCAATTCTCTGTTTATGAGTTGAGCATCGAGGAAGTGTTAGAGGCCATTTCCTTAATGCCCCTCTCAAGCGTACGCATACGCGTATGCATATGCGTATGCGTACGCGTATGCATATGCGTATGCGTACGCGTATGCGTACGCGTATGCGTATGCATACACATATGCGTATGCGTACGCGTATGCGTATGCGTACGCGTATGCATATGCGTATGCGTACGCGTATGCATATGCGTATGCGTACGCGTATGCATATGCGTATGCGTATGCGTGGCCTCTCTCTGGCTCTTTCCCTTTGGTTTTCATGAGCCTTGGATGATCCTACTCTGTGGAGGCCATGTGACATATTAGATCTTGGTGGAGGGAAAATCAATTCGCGTTGCCAAGTGTATGCATGCTTTCCATAACCTAATACCAAGAACATTTTCTTCGATGTGTCATCCAGGTTTG
Organism: Ceratopteris richardii; assembly: GCA_020310875.1. Classification (NCBI taxonomy): domain Eukaryota; kingdom Viridiplantae; phylum Streptophyta; class Polypodiopsida; order Polypodiales; family Pteridaceae; genus Ceratopteris; species Ceratopteris richardii. Next base: position 48,828,545 of record CM035417.1, on the reverse strand, counting down.
ACAACTTTGCCTGGTATCTCCGGACTTTTGAACTCGTAGATGATGATATGCTTGATTGGCTAGGTTGATCTGGCTTGAATCTCCAAAAGGCTTCGTTTGTTTCTCTATTTAAGAATAATTCTATGCTTTTGTTGTCTTGAGGGATCCAATCCGGAGTGATCACTCTCGTCAAGACTGACTTACCTCTCGGAGTCTTAGGTTCTCGTCCTACATCTCCTTGCTCTAGGTCTCCTATCTCACTCTCAGGAATGATATTTCCAAACTCATATGTCCTATCTGGTAAGTTAGTAACCATATACATGGTTCCTTCCTTATCAATGTATGAACCCTCTTTGAACTTGACGACTAGGTGTTCAAGTCCAAAGGGTTGATCTGAATTTTCGAGTTGAACCATTGATCGCCTCAGGCCATCCTCATAGATGCATGCACCTAATCGGTTGGTCCGAATATATTCCAATTGTGTCTTATATGGACCTTCTAGTGTTTGTAGATAGGCAGTTCCTGAGCCACTCGTAGGTTTTCCCATGCTCAAAGACATTTCTGAATCACTCGTGTCTGAGCTTAGTATGTAAGGATACCCACTTAGTTGTTGAGCCCAAGACTTAGCTGTATGGTTGACACTAGCCTCAGAAGATCTAATGCTTTGTTTATCCTTGCCTAGGTGTCTACCAGATCTAAGGTTCATAAGCTTTGTCTTCTAGTCCCAAAATTCCCCTTTATATTGCTCAAAATCCCTTGGAGCCCCCTTGGTCAAATCAGGCTCCTAGGGATCAAAACAGGCAAACAAGACCTTTTGGAAAAATCACGGTTTTGCATGAAAATCGCAATTTCGGGGGTCTAAAAATCGCGATGCTGAGCTCTTATGAAAATCCCGATTTTGTGAAATCATGAAAATCGTTATGCTGAGCAACCATGAAAATCACGATTTTGTGAAATCATGAAAATCGCAATGTTGAGCACTTATGAAAATCGCGATTTTGAGTAATCCCCAAAAATGCGATTTTGAATGAAAATCATGAAAAACGCAATTTTGGATGAAAGTCGTGAAAAATACGATTTTGGATGAGAATCGTGAAAAACGCGATTCTGACAGAAAATTGTGTTTTTAGCCTGAAAATCACGAAATTGCAATTTTGATTGAAAATCATGTTTGGTCAAAATCATATTTTTATCCTAAAAATCACAATTTTGAGAATGACCAGAAAATCGCGATTTTGATTGAAAATCGTGTTTCTTGAAAATCGTGTTTCGAAAATCACAATTTTGTACCTTAGTGAAAATTGTGTTCTGAAAATAGTGAAAATCGCGCTTTTGGATGAAAATTGTGTTTTTGAAAATCGTGTTTTTGGCTGAAAGTCGTGATTTTTGAAAATCGCTATTTTGAGCCCACTGAAAATCGTATCTTCTCAGAATCGTGTTTTTGAGAGTCGTGTTTTTGAGAAACTTAGAGAATCACAATTTTGAGCAGAACCAGAGAATCGTGATTCTGAGAATGACCTCAAAATCGTGTTCTTTTTAGAAAGCTTTTAGGCAGGAAATAGAAAATCACATTTTCTTGAAAAAAATTGAATTTTATGAAAATCGTGATTTTCAATCAGAATCGTGTTTTTTGGCGGGAAATTCAAATTTCTGAGTGTCGAGCAATGGCGAGCTCCGTATATGCAGAAAATCATGAAAAAACACAGGTGCTTACTCTCCCTTGCACTTCCTAGCTCCTTCTCACACAATAATGCATGAAAAATGGTATGAAAATGGTGAAAATGCACTAAAAAACAAGAAATTTCTATGAAGAAGAAGATGGATGGAGATGGTGATGATGGTGATGATGAAGATGAAGAAGAAAGATCGGAAAATGAACGGAAATGATAGTTTTTTTTTACCTTCCAACGTCGCAAATCTACGATCTTACCATCGCAATGCTCATCCTCGAAGCTCTCTCCCCGGCAACGACGCCAAATTTTGGTGTAGCTCAAGCATAAGCACCACCTCCTTTACTTGTCAATTCTCGGAGACGTGAGGAGCGGTATGAAGACCATGAGCAAGTGAAGGCACAAGTGCATAAGTGAAAGCACACAAGCATGCACACACATACACATACGCGCGCACAAAGCAAGATCAAAGAGAGGAACAATGGAAAGCTTTCTATTGCAAGGAAATCTCTTACAAAAGCTCTATTCTCTAACAAGCTAAATCCCAAAAATGAGCTCTCTAGCTCTTTTTATAGTTTTTTCAGTAGTTTTGGCTCTGTGCAGACCTAGTGTCCGGCCTAGTTAAAAATTAGGTTACAGGGCTTATTTGAGGGCTCAAACGAAGTCTAAAAATTATGAAAATTGGTAGGATGATGCTTCTAATACTCCTCAAGCTTGAGGACTCCTTGGCTTGAACAAAATGGAGTTATAAAAATACGAAATGGTATTTACAATTGCTTTTAGTGATGATTTTATTTTTATAGGGATTTCTTCTGAAAATTTGACATACACTTCTTGGAACTCCCTACTTGCTCCTTCTTCTTGTGTGTCCACCTCTTTGATGTGCTCCTGTGCTTTCTCCTTGACCTTCAGCTTCAACAAAGCAAGATGATGAATGAAATCGGATTGTAAAATCATCTTAGAAGAACAAAGAGTCTGCAAACAAAACAAAGTTGGAACTATGGATAGCTATTGAAGAGGTATGCTCATCCGCTCAAGCTCGTGTTGATGATCCATGGATTTTAGATAGTGGAGCTTCTCACCATATGACCAACAAAAAGGATTGGTATAGCTCCCTAGTGCCTCTACGGGAATCCATCAATGTAGTGGTGGGAAATGACTCCAAATGTCCAACTGAAGGAATTGGAACCATCTCTTTTTCACTTCTCTAGGTGTTGAGAAAAGTTATCTGACGTTCTCTATGTACCGACAACTAAAAGAAATTTTTTGTTAGTTTCTGTAATAACAGATCGTGGCAATAAGAGGGGTGCAAAAATCATGGACTCATCAGGTAATGTAGTAGGAAAAGGCATAAGACATGACAACTTGTATGAGTTAAGTGCCTTAACTACTACAAAAGATAAAGATGTAAGCAGGTTATGGCACCAACGATTTAGGCATCTCAGATTTGCAGTGTTGAAGGAGATGCAAAGAACAAGGATGGTTGCTCATTTGCCTATGTTTTTAGAGTTGCAGGAACCTTGTGAAGCTTGCATGATGGACAAGCAACAACAAAAGGCATTTCCACGAGAGACCAACAATCAAGCTCAAGCTCCTCTATAGTTGGTACATGTTGATCTCTGCGTGTAAAATGTCTACACTTGCTTTAGGAGGATCTCTCTACTTTTTGCTATTAATCGATGATTATAGTAGAAAGATGTGGGTTTATTTCATTCGAGAGAAGGCTGATGCTTTTGAAAAATTTAAAATGTGGCATAAGTATGTGGAAAATGAATCAGGCAAGAAATTGAAGAAATTCAAAACAAATAGAGGAGGTGAATTCTTATCAACAAAATTCAATAGCTATTGTAAGGAGCATGGTGTGAAAAGGCAACTTACCACAGCTCATACACCTCAACAAAATAGTGTTGTTGAGCATAGGAATAGGACAGTAGTTGAAATGGCTTGTTGTATGTTAAAGGCTCAAGACATGCTTGATTCATTCTGGGTAAAAGTAGTCAATATAGTAGTCTACATCCTCAATCGAAGCTACACGAAGGCACTGAAGGGGATGACTCCTCAAGAAGCATATTTTGGTAAAAAAGCCCTCAATTTTGCATTTGAGAATTTTTTGTTATTTCTGTTATGCACATATTCCTGATTCAACAATATCAAAATTGGATTCAAAAAGTAAAAAGTGTGCCTTCCTAGGATATAGTGAAGAGCCTAAAGCATACAGGTTGTGGGATCGTGAGGCAAGGAAGATTTTTTTCAATCGAGATGTGGTGTTTGATGAACGACCACACTTAGTAGAAGATAAAGGTAAATCTACTATCTCATCAAATGGAGAAATATCTCGCATTGTGCCTATCAAAAGACAGGTTAAAGTTGAGGAGGACACATTTGATGGTGAAATTTCCTCAATAAAAAGCCAACCAGTTGTAGCTACACAGCGTAAGCCACTAGTGAAGTGGGCACAACAACTCTTAATTATTGCAATCCACACTTAGATGTATGAGAATCATCCTCAGATGGATTATGTAGATCAAAAGAGAATAAAGGATCAAAGAAGAGGCTCAAAACACATTGTTAACATGGCTCTAATGGCAGATATCATGGGCTCAATAAAGGAACCTACCACCATTGAAGAAGCCCTTGATGATCCAGATTGGAGAGCGGAAATGCAGTCTAAGTATGATATTATATTCAAAAATAATACATGTGATCTAGTCGACTTGCCACCAAAGAAGAAGGTAATAGGTAACTAAATGGATTTGGAAAGTTAAGTATAAAGCAGATGGCACATTAGAAAAGTATAAGGCAAGATTAATTGCATATGATTTTTCACAAACTAAAGGTTTTGATGTTCAAGAAACCTTTGTACCAATAGCATGCATGGCAACTATTCGGATGATACTTATAGTAGCTGCACAAAAGGCCTAGCATATTTTTCAAATGGATGTCAAATTTGCATTTTTGAATGGTCACCTCAAGGAGGAGGTATATGTATCTCAACCACCAGGTTTTGAGGTGCCCAATTCAGAAAATAAAACTTGCCGGTTGAAGAAAGCTTTGTATGGACTTAAGCAAGCACCACGAGCTTGGTACCAATAGATAGATATTTTTTTTCAAAAATATGGGTTTTGAAAGAAGTACTTCTAATGCTAACCTGTATGTAATGAAAAGGGATAGCAAGCTAGTTCTTGTCATTGTATATGTAGATGATTTGATCATTACAGGAGATCATCAAGAACTCATCAATCAAACTTAGATCAGCTTGGGAATTGAGTTTGAAATGATAGACTTAGGTCTACTTCATTTTTTTTGGGAATTGAAGTATGGCAAAGAAAGGATGGCATTCTGATCTCACAACAAAAGTATGCCAAAGAAATTCTTAAGGCATTTGGAATGATGGACCGCAAACCAACTAGCACACCTATGGAGGTGAATCATAAGCTATCTATAGATGATAACATGCATGATGTAGATGCTAAGAAGTATAGGAAGCTTGTTGGAAGTCTTATTTTCCTGTGCAACTCTAGACCACACATCTACTATGTTGTTGGATTGTTAAGCAGGTTTTCCAACAAACCTAAGGAGAGTCATTGGAATGTTGGAATATGAATTCTAAGGTACATTGCAGGAACCTTGGATTTTGGTATTCTTTATACCACAAGTGATACACGTCAAGGATATTGTGATTCAAATTGGGCTGGGGATTGTGATTCTAGAAAATCAATTTCTAGATATTGTTTCTTACTTCTTTCAGGAATATTTTCTTGGGTAAGTAGGAAGCAACCAGCTCTCGCACTCTCCTCCACTAAAGTAGAGTACAAAGCAGCTTGTTTTGCTTCTTGTGAGGCAGTATGATTAAGGAGAATTCTTGCAGATCTAGGCTTTCCATCAAATATGGCATCTATACTCAAGTGTGATAGTCAAAGTTGTATGGCCATTGCAAAGAACCCAGTATTTCATGCTCACACAAAGCATATAGAAGTATAGTACCATTATGTTCATGAGCTAATTGAAGATGAAATTGTGGAGCTAGAATATTGCCCAACAGAGGCAAATTGTGTTGACATATTCACTAAAGCACTTGGAAGAGAGAAACTCAATAGGCATCTTCAACAGATGGGCATAGGACCGAGACCTACTTGATTTATCATTCGGTAAACATTGAGGGGGGGTGTTCGTATATGATCAATGTCTACCCCCCATGATTGTATGTACTAATGCACATTTTGTAAGGCCCCCATTATGACGAGAAGCCAAGCGTGCATTACCCAATTGATGGGAATCCCAACTTACATGTTGGATGAAGGTCAAATTGGACCATGTAAGGTATTGTAAGGATAGGGAGTTACTAGGGTCCCCAATTGTGGGGTATGGGGTAGCAGGGAGCAGCCTCGGATGGGGGGTCCAAGGAAGCCAGTGGACCCCCTAGCGAGGGGGTCCTAGGGGGCCAGTAGTCCCCTTGGTGGGGGTCTGGGGGTAGCAACCCCGATACAAAGATAAAGGGAATATTTCATGGAATATTCCTTGTTAATGTCAAAAATCATTTATATTTGTTAGGTCAATTGAACCGACCTAAGCCATTTATGGCAACTACACGATCGGTGGCTGCCCATTCTCTACCACCCAGGTATAACCATCCATAGAAGGCCACCCATTATCTTATATATACATGACCTCTGCACTACCTTAGATATCGAATCGAGTCAGCATACCTCTACCTTGTATCTCTCTATCTAGAGTTGTCTAGATCACCATTTCAGGTCTACCTTGAGAGCGCATGGGTATACAATGCCATCATCTTTGTACTTGTTGTTAGTAGAAAATTGTTGAGATTCTACTATATCTATTATCTTTTCTACTAGTGATCCTGTGTTATATTGCGAAACTATTGTCTTACACCTCAATCACCTCTTGCCAACTTGTTTCTCACTTATCTGATGTTGTAATTCCTTGTGTATATTTCTTTAAACTATATGCAACTAGTGATTAAGGAAGCCTTCAAGACTTAGAGGCAATTTGTTACCTTATATGAGCCTCAATCTAATGCTTTCGTTTAGCTACATAAATACCCGTTACCACTTGTAATCTAGTTTCATGCAACTTCTCAATTTGATCCAACTCCTTGGATAATTCATGTCCTATCCATTCATATTTCGTAGCTATTCAAAGAGTAGGAATCAAAAAGTCAATTGATAAAATTTCATTCTAACCATAAACTACATTAAAGGGCATCATTCCCATAGCTATCTTATAAGCAACTCAAAATGCCCAAATTGCATGATGCAATTGTTTATCCTAGTCAAATCTTCCATCGTTGAACATCTTGGTAAGAACCGTGCATAACACTTTATTTGAATTGTCCGCTTGTCCATGAACGCGTGGGTGATAGGGTGTTGACATTTTATGAATCACCAAAAATTCATTCATGAGTGACGCAATGACTTCATTAATGAAGTGTGTATCTCTATCACTTATGATCTCTATAGATATTCCAAATCTAGTGCAGATGTTTTCAAATACGAATTTTGTAGTGGTTTGGGTGTCATTCTTCCTAGTGGCTTTAGCTTCTACCCACTTAGTTAAGTAGTCAAAGGCTATTATGATGTATTTTGTATGAGATCCTCTTGTTGGGACATTAATGGGTCCAATGAACTATATTCCCCAGTTAGAGAAAGCTCTGGCACTAACCATTGGTCTCAAAGGCATGTCATCTAGTCATATTGGGTACTTGGTTCGTTGGCATACATCACAACTGCATACATAAGTTTTGGCATCCATATGTAGTGTTGGCCACCATAATCCTACAAAGAGAATCATTTTAACAGTCTTTTCAGTTGAAAATTTTCCTGCAATTGCTCCAAGGTGTACCATTTCTAATATGGGCAAATATTCTCCTTCATGCACACATAATCGTAGCTGATGGTATTTTCCTCATTTGAATAGTTGCTTACCTATAATTGCATAATCCTTTCTTTGTTCTTCTAGGGCTCTTTTTCTTGCTAGACTCTATCCTTCTAGATAAGTTTGTGATTTCAAGTAATCTACGAGCGGCTTAGTCCACTCAGGTGCTATAGTCAAATAACTTAGGCATGAATGTTCCTTGGGTGTAGATTCTTGACATAGGTGACAACTCGTCACATATTCATTTACATTTTTTTGCATTTTTGGTCAGTACACTCTTTGTATTTTTAACTCTTCTATGGTTCCACTAACTCTTTTATGCATTCTCCATTTGTTCTTGTGGGCTTGTTTGATCAAGCTAATTCTCTCCTCATCCTCAACTCATCTTATACATCATGTAATTGTGGTCTACTTTGTTAAGTTGTCTATAAGAATAGGCTATTGGATTATCTAACTTTCCTTCATCTATTGGTTGTGCTAAGATTCATCCAATGGCATTATTAGATGCATCCATGTGTATATGGGATGGTTTTTTCTAGTTGGGCACCTTTAATATTGGTGTTGAACTCAATCTTTGTTTTAACTCATTGAATGCCTTTTGCACTCTTTTGTCCAAGTAAATTGAGTTAACAATCTATGCAGGGGTTTGGCGATTATGGTGTTCATGTGAGTGAATCGGCAATAGTATCCACAATGGCCCATAAAGGCTTGCACTTCCTTCACATTCTTCGGTCTCAGAAATTCTAAGATAACTTGATCTTATCTTCATCTGTAAAGATTCTATTTTGGAAACTAGATGTCCCAATAACTTTCCCTGACTCACCATGAAAACACATTTCTCTGGATTCAAACATATTCTCTATTTCCTACATTTGTAGAATATTTTTCTTAATTCACATATGTGGGCAATGCGTTGAGAAGGGTATGTACATAAATTCTCTACATAGACTTCTATACTTTCCGTGAGGAATTCTTTGAACACATGACACATTAGTCTTTGGAAAGTTGTTGAGGCACTAGTTAAACCAAATGGCATAAATCTAAATGCATATACTCCACATTCTGTAGCAAAGGTGGTCTTATGTTGGTCTTTGGTATCAATTTCTAATTGATTATATCTTGAAAATCCATCATGAAAGTTGTAGACTTCCTTGCCTACTACTCTTTCCAATAGATGGTATGTAATGGGTAATGGATAGCTATCTCGAATGGTGGTAGCATTAACTTTTTTTAGGTTAGTACAAACCTTAATTTTTCCATTTTTCCTTGGTACAACCACCAAAGGAGAAACCCATTTAGTGTGTTCGATCTTGTATATAAATCGAGCTACCAATAATTTGTCTATTTCCTCTTTAATTTTGGCAGAATATATATCATTGTAGGTATATGGTCTTTGTTTGGTTGGTTTTGCATCAGGAGTCATAGGAATTCTATGAGCACGTATTGAGGGATCTACACCTTTCATGCCTTTGTATTCCAACTGAACACATCCCTATATTCTCAAATTAATGCTATCAGTTCTTGTTCCTCCTCTAAGGACACGTCCTTACCTATTTAAGTGCATCTCTCTTCATCTCCCTCTAGGATTACTATTACCTTCTTGGATTTATCATTGTTATCATATGCTATTCCATCATGTGTCCCTCTTTTAGGCATTTGAATAGCTATATTTCTTTCCTCCACTTTGTATCTTTTGAATGTCCTGACACTTGAAACTATTCATTTGTAAAATTTTGTCCTCTGTTTCGTTGGTTCCTCCTCTTGGGCTTTCTTGATATTCTTCTATTGAGACTATTTTTTATGTTCCATATCATCTTTCCATTCTATTGCTTTTAGGTATTGTTCACCTGAGTAAAAGACAAGTTCCATTTCTATGCTTTTGTTGTCTTCTTCCCACTCCTTTTCAATTACTTCACCTTCTTCAAGCTCTTGAGGTACAACCATGTACAAGCATCAGTCGTATTCTTCTTCATCCACACAGTGATTCATAGTCAGCACTTCTTTATTTACACACACATTTGTGTTCCTAGATTTTCCATCAATTTGTATGGTTTGAATGCTTTGTTGGGAAATATTTGTGGCAAGTAGGTTGGGTCTTCTATAGGTCTATGTTTCTTGTGTCTTATTTGCCAATATTGTTGTCTTTACTCCTCTCATTTAGCTACCTTGCAAATCCATAGTTGAGTGTCTTCATTCATCCAAGATTGGTCACTATAACTAGTACTATGGAGTGATACATCATGCACCTCCTTCTGTACAGGGTTCCATTGAAGGGGTGGCACATCTCTATATGCAAAGTTTTGGAAATTTGTCTTACTAGTCGTGCCTTGATGTTGGACATATAAAGCATCTCATCCCCAGTCTTGAACTACCTTTATGTGTCGCATGAATGGTCTATCTAGGATCATCTTGTAATTGCTTGCCTTGCCAAATTGGCATATATCTAAAGCGTATTTAAATTCTACTCCACAAGTCATAAGAATTGTTACCATTACTGTCCAAATGAAAGGCCAAATGGTTGCTAGACTCTTTTGACTATGTTCTTTAATGAAACATATAATGGCTTGGTTAGCCATAGGTTTTAAGGTCGACCACATTTGGAAAACCTAAGAAATTTGTGTTCGTTCCCCCTTTGTGCACTATGTTTTTGCATATTTTGCAGCCTTTGGGCAGAGTACTATGTGTGGAGTCTTCAGCTTGGTTTTCTACTTCAAGGGTATTGTCTTGGAGGTCTTGAGAAGGAGATTCCACCATGGTGCATTGCCATTGAAATAGTTCACCGGTATCAGAGCATTTTGAGGCAAAAGCTTTGCTTGTTTTGTGCGAGTGAAGTGAGCACCTGCCTGCCCACTTAAGGCTTTCGACTAAGGTGGTGTCCAAGGCATAGACCTTGGCATACGTTGTCATCAGAGTCACCAAAGTCACCATTGGATTCGTTGGCTACACGTGAGGTAGGATCTCAATGATCAAGGAAGACAAAGGTTCCTAGTACTTCTCAGGAGGTCACCCATCCGAGTTTGTTCCCCCTAGAGCTCGCTTAATTCACATTCTCCTGCCACTAAGCTACACTCTTGTGGTGCTTGTGAAAGGGGAAAGACTAAGGTTCACATTAGCTTGAACATGTTTTGGGCTCTCAAAGCTTTATTCTTTGCATTCGAAGCCTATTTTGAAGCATTTTTGGGATGATTTTTGGAGTCATTTTGGAGTAATTTCACGCATAGTTCTCATTACGTAGGTTCAAGAACATCACTTTGTACTTCTCTAACAATGAATATTCATCTTTGCAGCTGTGGTTTCAGCCACGCTAGTAAATCCACAAGTTTCTTGAAACGTTTCTAGTTGTGGTGGGAGCAGCCACTATAACTTTATGCAGGTTTTTGAGCCTAAAGAATAGAGTTGAAAAATACTTGGAGGTGTTGTTGGCTAGTCTTTGGGCTATGAATTCAGCTTTTAAGTTCCATTTTATTGCAAGTGTTGTTGAATAGTGTTTTGGACTATGAATTCAGTATTTAAGTTCATTCTACTACATATATTGAATAGTGTTTTGGACTATGAATTCAGTATTTAAGTTCATTCTACTACATATATTGAGCACATACACACTATGTATGCTTTTGTGGATACCTCTTATGTACATCCATGTGGCCATTGATATAGCAATTATGTATTTGCATAAAGCCTTTGATGTTGATAAAGAAGGTCGTAGTGAGGTTTTCTTAATTGGGAGACAAGAACAACAAAAAGATCATGTAAGTTTTGCGAAAGACTTTGAAATTCATGATATTTTAGCACTTACGACAGTTGAAGATGAACTTGCATGTGTTAAAGATGCACTTAACATTCCTATTTGGAGAAGAGCTATGCAAGAAGAGATTGATTCTATTCATAAGAATCAAACTTGACAACTATGTGAGTTACCAGAGGGAAAGAAAGCTATAATTTTAAAATGGATCTTCAAAATCAAACAAAAAGCAGATGGTACTATTGACAGGTACAATGCCAGATTAGTTGTCAAAGGATATGCACAACAAAAAGGTATTGATTATGATGAGACATTCGCTCCTATGTCTAGGATGACAATTATTAGGTCAATACTTGCTTTAGTAGCACATTTTGGTTGGCATATATATCAACTTGACATAAAGACTACTTTTCTAAATGGTGATTTACATGAAGATGTATATATTCAGCAGCCAGAAGGTTTTGAAGAAACAGGTAAAGAACACTTAGTGTGTAAGCTTATAAAAGCTTTGGGATTGAAACAGGCACCTAGAGCATGGTATGAAAAGATACACACATATCTTTTATCCATTGGTTTCCATAACTCAGATGCAGCTCCAACTCTTTATGTCAAAGCTGAACCAAGTATGATGATTATAGCAATCATTTATGTGGATGATATAATAATCACAGGTCCCAAAGATGAAGATTTTCAAATGTTCAAAGAACAATTGAAGCAAACATTTGATGTAAATGATTTATGAATCTTGCGTTATTATCTTGGGATTCAGTTTTTGTTTAAGGATGAGTGTATCTATATGACAGAGCAGAAGTACATTAAGAAACTATTAGAAAGGTTTTAGATGAGTGGTTCTAAACCTATGCAAACACTTATCGATCAGAACGCGTCTTTACAAATGGTAGCAGATGCAGAGTCATTTGATGCTACTTTATATGGTCAAGCAGTTGGATGCTTGATATATCTTTGTATACACGTTCTAATATACAATTTGCAGTTTCTCAAGTATCAAGGTTCATGCAGAATCTGACAATGTTACATTGGAAAGCAGTAAAGAGAATCTTCCGATATTTGAAGGGAACTTCAAATTATGCTATGGTATTTTTTGAAATCTACACATTTGTTACTAAAAGGATTTTCAGATTCTGATTGGGCAGGTGATAGAGACACTAGAAGAAGTACTAGTGGATTTTGTTTTTATCTTGGAGATTGTCTTATCTCATGGCTTTCAAAGAGACAACCCACTATTGCAACTTCGTCGTGTGAAGTTGAATATTGTGCAGTATTTACAGCTACTCTAGAGTCATTTTGGTTGCAGAAGATTTTCAGTTATCTAGATGTGAGAGTACATGAATCCATTCAGATTTTTCAGATAGCCACAGCGCAATAGCTATAGCAAAGAATCCAGTGCATCATGCAAGGACAAAGCATATAGAGGTACACTACCACTATATTCGAGAGCACATAGCAAAGAAGCACATTGAGCTGGTTTATGTTCCTTCTAGTGAGAATGTTGTGGATATATTTACCAAAGCATTGACTAGAGATAATCATGAGAAGATGTGCAGGTTACTAAAGCTTGTACCAATATGACATTGAAGGAGGGATTGTTGGAAGTCAATGTACATATGGTCCACATCCACTTCTAGCAAATCTACATTTTGGACTTAGCATTTTTTGTACAGTTTGGGTAAAACCTTTTTAGGCTAGATAGATAGAGCTTGGCGAGAGCTATCTAGTGGTATGCTTCATTTCTTCATCAGAGGTCAGAATAGGGAGAAAATTAAAACCCTAATTCATGTCAAAATGGAGGAAAAGCATTTTTGAAGGACCAAACTCAATATCAACTAGGTTATGAAGTCAGATGGCCAAAAAGCAAGTTTTATTTGCGAAAGAATTAAAAGCTAATTAAAATTTAGCGATCGCAATTTTCAAACCTAAAAAGCTAAATCAATCGCCAAAATTTGCGATCAAGGCTTTTTATTTTAATGATCAGCTTTTCGCATGTCAATTGCTATAGCTTTATGGAGGGAGGTAAAAACTATATAAGGAGCACCTTGGCACACTATTTGGACAATCTCAAGCTAGAGTTGATGCTTACTTGTGTCAATTTTGGAGCTTTGAAGCTTTGGAGGTGAAGGTTTGGTGAAGGAGAGGCTATTCTCTTGGAGCAAGGAGTCTTCTACAAGTTGGAGGCAGCTAGCTTTTGTAAGTTAGCCTTATATTCTGTTTTTTAGGGTTTTTGAACCCTAATTTCAAAATTAGGGTTTGCTGATTTTTAGATTTGTTGCACTTTCTTGTGAGGTTAGGTTCACTTCATTGCTCATTCGCTTCACACACACTCAGATTATATCAATATAATCTGAATTTTGTATCATCATCTTCTTGGCTATTCTTCCATTAGTGAGTGCACCACATCATATGGTTGAGTAGTACTCCCATGTTGTAATTCGGTCATCTATGTTTTAGTGAGTAAACATTTTGCTTACGTTCCCGATCCTTGTCTCAAGATCTCTTTCTTTCTATCTCTCACTTATCATCTTGTTTAATTAAGTTGTGTATGCTCAAAGGTTTTTAGTATTGGAACAATCCTTGGGCCCCAAATTCCAACAATATATATACACACACACACACACATATATATATATATATATATATATATATATATATATATATATATATGTATATATATATATATATGTATGTATGTATGTATGTATGTATGTATGTATGTATGTATGTATGTATGTATGTATGTATGTATGTATGTATGTATGTTTTCGATCGTTAGAAGAATATATTTGGTAGGACCGGCATACAGGTTTGCATGGGTGGAGCTAACACTTTTTTTGCACCAATTTCAAATGCCTTCGTCTGTTGACGCTTTAGATCCATGGAGGGATTGGTTACTTGCAAAACGTACAAGGTGGTGGACTGGTGGAGCTAGTACTTTTTACTATTCGTTTCTTTTCTCTAGCAGCATGGTTATTCAATGTTATTCCCGGTGGAAGCTTCAAAAACATCCTTCTTGTGGGCGAACAACTTAGGGGAAATAGTGCGGAGCGATGGCGGGCTGACGGAGATCTGCTGACGGAGCGCATCAAATTGGCCGACCGAGCGATGGCGGGCTGCTGGAGATCTGCTGCTGGAGTGATGGCGGGCTGACGGAGATCTGTTGCGTCGAACGTTGCTGCTGGAGCGGGCGAAACAGAAAGGCGGATCTGTGCGGGCGCGTCTATCGCGGGTCGCGGCGTCTATCGTGGCGTCTTTCGCGGCGTCTATCGCGCTCAGGGGCGTCTGTCGCGGGCCACGTGGCGTGGGTCTATCGTTCGCGGCGCGGGTCTGTCTATCGCGGCGCGCGTCTATCGCGGGGCGTCTGTCGTGGGACACATGGCGCCCTCCCACGGTCTGTCTATCGCCGAGTGACTCGTGCCTGCAGTTGCGTCTGTCGCGGGCGCTGATTAAAGCGTGAGGCACGTGGCAAGAAGGGCCTTCGTAAGTCCTTTTTTTTCCGTTTGCTCGGGCGAGCCGTTGAAGTTGCAAGTTTTGATGATTTTGCAGTCGTACTATTTGAGTCTGTGAGTCGTTGATTTTCTGTACTTTGCTATAAAAAAAGAAGAAGAGAAAAAAAAGAGAAAAAAAAAAAGAGAGAAAAAAAAAAGAGAAAAAAAAAGAAAAAAAAAAGAGAAGAAAAAGAAAAAGAAAAAGAGAAAAAAAAAAGAAAAAAAAAAAGAAAGAAAAAAAGAAAAAAGAAAAGAAAAGTAGAAGCGCGCTACCCGTTCTTGTGGGTTTTTTTGTCCTTACTGTCGACTTCATAGTAAAGACTTGAAAGAAGAAGTGTGCTTCTCTTTATGGTGGGATTTTCTGGCTGTATAACTTTTCACTGAAGGGGCGTGGTTTTGGTGGTTTTGAAAGCCCTTTCTCAATCGATTAGCTAAAAGAAGATGAAAAAGAGGGGAAGATAAAGAGAAAAAAAGAAAAAAAAAAAAAGAAGGAAAAAAAAAAAGAGAAAAAGAGAAAAAAAAGAGAAGAAAAAAGAAGAAGAAGTAGTGTTTTCTTTGGGGGCGGGGTGCTTCCTTCTCTCGTGGGGTTTTGGGCTTTCCCTAGTGTCTCTCCCTCAGAGTGTTTGAGTGTGATCTTCTCGTTTGTCTTGCGATGTGATCGGTGGGGGTGTTGGTGGGTCTTGCCGCTGGGCATTGAAAATTAAAAGTGGTGCAAGCTCCTTCAGCCATGGATGTGGCTTCGTCCTCTCTCGTGAAAAGTAACCGGGCCCCCCCCCCTGGGGTGACCGGCACTCTGGCCGCTCTGCTGGAGGGGGGGTCATGTGCCGCTCCTGGGGCACCCGAAAGTGTTGATTCCCCCATCGTATCCCTCAGTAGACCTGCAGTGCTGTCTGCTCAGGAGGAGCTCAAGAAAGTTTGCCTCGTCGGCCAAGTGTTTGGCCCTAGGCCCCCGCTCGAAATCGTGCGACAATGGCTTCGAAAAGAGTGGTTCCCTCGAGGACTAATTGTCAGCAAATGTCAGTTCTTACCAGCAAACCACATGCTACTAGTCTTTGAAAATGAAGAGATGGCGTTCCAAGCCCTAAGCGTTGGCACCTGGCAACTCGGTCGGACGACCCTGTGCTTATTCAGATGGTCCCCGGACTTTACCCCCGACAAATCGAAATCACTTCGGTACCCCCTTTGGGTTGAGCTCCCTAACCTCCCATACTTCTTGTACAACTTCGTGTGGGACATAGTCTCCCCTATCGGCAAGCCGTTGGCTTCATGAGAAGACATTGGTGGTCTCATCTATGAGGGTGCAAGACACTCGTTCAATGCTAGATGGCACCCACAAATCTGCGTCGAGGCCGACCTCAGTTCGCCGCTTCCTGCAACGATCAAAGTGGACATGGGCGAAGGAGATGTTTGGGAGCAGGATATCACCTACAAAAACCTCCCCAACGCGTGCTTTCGTTGTGGCCAGCAAGGTCACAGGATTAAAGACTGCCCTCTCATGCAAAAAAACAAGCGATTTCAAGAAGCCTCCAAAACTGCTCAAGACAACTTTGACGTTTTGACCCACTTGACCAAGGAAGGGGAAGGCAAGGGCCTCCGCAATCCACAAGCTGATGCCGATGGCTTTACCGAAGTTAGAAGAAGAAGGAAAAGAAGTCCGAGGGCCAACGGGGAGAGGCACAACCTGCCAATTGCCCCACACAACAATCTGTATTGCAATCTTGGAGAGGAGATCAACAAGCTCGACTACCCAGGTGGGAAGCCACCTGCGGTAGACAACTACGACGAAGCCCTAGAGATCCCTGACAACAAAGAAACCCCCCAGGAGGGCTACACTACAAGTAAAGAAGATGGTTTCACTACTAATAATGAAGACAACATGGATAGTGAAAGTTCCATCATTGGATCGACGATCCCGGAAACGATGCCGAGCACAGAGCCCAATTCTCCCCAGCGGGGGGCATCCCGCAAAGGGAAACAGCCTTTGGAGTTACCCTAGAAAAGCCCCCATAAGAACCGATTTCTAAGTCGGGATCAGATCCCAGCGAAAAAGAAAGATGAAGCCAAGAGAAGAAAAGACAAGGCTCCCTCCCGCAAAGAGGGATCAATACATAAATGATTGTCATCTCGCTAAATGCTAGGGGGCTAACCGACCCCTCAAGAGCGGCCATCATTGGTCAGTGGCTCCGCGACATTAGCTTAAAACCAGACATTATATGCATTCAAGAGATTAAAATTGACGGAGAAGACCTTCTGAAGCGACTCAGACAGGTTTCCTCGGCCCATGTGTGGATCCCAACAAAGCACCAGCGGGGGTCCGGTGGAACGGCTATCGGTGTTAAACAACCCTGGCTTGAAAAGCTTGAGAACTCCATTGAAGATGTAAATCACCGCTGGATTGCGGTTTCTTTTGGTGCTCCCCTCTGTGTCACTATGGTTTCTTTGTACGCCCCTAACGGGGATTTGGAGAGGCTGAACACTTGGACTTCTCTTGACTCGCTTCCCCACAAAGTGCTTATATGTGGAGACTTCAACATGGTGGAGGACCCTATGGACAGATGGATGGGCAAGGGCAGGGTCATCGACAGTCGGGAGAAAGAAACGTGGGACATGACCAAACTCCACTTGGATCTGGTCGAATTCAAAGACTCGAATGGCTTTTCCTGGTCGAATCTCCAAGCGGGCGAGGACCTGAGGAAGGCTAGACTTGATAGATGCTACATCTCTCAGAGCTTTACTCAACTGTGGGGCCACCCTTCCATCAAGCAACGTACTGACCTCACCATCTCTGATCACTACCCGATCGTTATCACCTTTCAACCTTCCAACAGGATCCACAAGGCTCCGTGGTTCCATGCCAACGCTTCCACCTTCTCTCTCCCCTCCGTCCACCAAGAGATTGCCGATGTGTGGAAGGTGGCGTTCGCCTCTGGCTTGGCCCCAGCCAAGTGCTGGAGAAGTGCGGTCGACAAGTCTCGCAAGATCATGATCAGAACTAAAAAGATGCTCGAGACAGTGCGGCGGGCTCGTAGGGAAGCGCTTTACCACAGACTCTGGCGACTTGAGGAGGAAGTGAACAAAGGAAAACACCAAGCCCAGAAAGGTCTCCGAAAAATCAGAGCAGCGTTGAGATACGAGGAAGAAATACAAAGGAAAAACTTGCAAATCTTCTTCAAGGAGTGGTGGGCTGGAAAAGCCGACAAACCCACCAAAGAGATGTGCAGTATCCTTAAAAGGAAACACAACAGAGAGACGATTCCCCTACTGCTTGACCCACATGGCAATGTATGCAACTCGGAAGAAGATAATTTTGGCATCATCGAAGGGCACTTCACGAGACTCCTGGGAACCTCGAACCCCCTCTCCCACCATAGAAGGGACTGCATGGCTGCCATTTCTAGGGTTTCCCCCCGGAGAATACCACCCAACCTCCACTCCCTGCTTCATGCCCCGATCTCTGAATCAGAAATCATTGAGGTCATTGACGCCCTCCCTTTCGGTAAAAGCCCGGGTCCCGACGGACTCACTAATGAGTTTTTTAAATCCTTCAAGCTGGTGGTCGCCACCCCTCTTCGGTTGGTTTGGCAAGAAGCGCTGAAATTCGGTGCTCTTCCCTCTTGTATAAATAATGGAATTATCAAGCTGATTCACAAGAAGGGGGAAAAAAACAGAATCGAGAACTGGCGGCCAATTACGATGCTCCAAACAGGATACAAGATCCTCGCCAAAGTCATTGCCAACATACTTGCGTGCCACCTGAGATCTTGGCTTAGTGAGGACCAAAAAGGTTTCATCAAAGGCAGGTCCATCCTGGAAACCATTATGGATATTTGGGAAGGTATTCAATTCGCAAATGAGTCTAATCAAGATGTGGTCTTCCTCAAGATCGACTTTGACAAAGCTTACGATAGGCTAGAATGGGAATATATTCTGCAGTCGCTCCAAGACCTCGGATGTAGTCAGAAATTCACCAAGATGATCGCGACCCTTCTCGGCAACGCAACGACCCAAATTAACGTTAACGGCAAACTTTCGAAGGTGATCCATCTTAAAAGATCTATTAGACAAGGGTGCCCCCTTGCCCCCCTTCTCTTTGCCATCGCCACTGAGGGGCTGAGCAGACTTGTGGCTCATCATGTGGAGGCTGGCAATATCAAAGGCCTCCAGCTACCCCACGACCACAGTCAAATCATCATGAGACTTTTTGCCGACGATATGAACGCGTTCGTTCACAATGATAATACCAGCCTGGAGACTTTCTGGAGGTGTCTTCATACCTTTTGTGAGGCATCTGGATCCAAAATCAACCACAATAAGACCGCCTTTAGGGCCATTGTGGGACATCAACCTGGCATTCTCATTGATCATGGCTATCAAATCATTCCGCAGGGCCAAATCTTTCGACTGCTAGGAATCCCCTTGGGGTTTGGCGTCTCTATGGAGCAGCGTTGGAATTGGGTGCTGGCCAAACTTGAAAACAAGCTCAATTACTGGAGAGGCATGCAAATCAATCTCGCTGGACGGGCGATGGTTATCAACACGTTCCTCCTCTCGTCTACCATCTATTTCCTTTCTTGCTGGAGACCGAATGAGCAAGGCCTGTCCAAACTGAATAGCATCTGCAGAAACTTTCTTTGGACGGGTGATCATAACAGAAGGGGGGCGCCTAAAATCAAATGGGCCATCTGCACCAGCCCTAGAGATAGCGGGGGGCTTGGCATCCTGGACATTGGGTGTATGGCTAACAAACTGGCAGCCAAATGGATGATTAAAGCTTGGTGCAATAGGGAGGCCTCGTGGGCCAAGCTGATCTTCAGAAACAAAAATGAGTTGGCTCTCACGGGGTCCCCGAACTGGAAAAACCTTGACATCATGACACTGCTATTCTCCCCGATACCTGTCTTCCCGAAAGGCTCCAACCTCGTATGCTCTCTTTGGAAGGGCTGGAATAAAGTCAAAAGCTTCACAAGAATTAGTGAGGACTGGAAGTGGGCGGCCGGAATCAGACAAAACGATTCTATCTGGTTTCCGATTCATGGCATCAGGAGTGTGGAGTCGTGGAACACTCAAAATGCCAAGAAGTTATGGAACAAAGGATTCAAAAAATGGAAACACCTCTGGAAACATGACACCAACAGCTGGATCAGCTACGAGGATATCGACCCTCGCATAAACATCTCCTACGAAGAATGGAACACCTTGCAAAGCAGATGCCTCGCTTGGGATCGTCACAAAACCCGCCTTCTCATGGGACATGATGCTCCGAACGCGCGTGGTCTCAAATGGCACAATGGGAATAGCCTACTCAAAATCCCGAACATCAAAGAAACGACTGACCTCCAGATCAGCCTCAACAAGAAGTGGTGCCTGTCTTGGACGCGGCTTCGGTGGGACATGAAATTCATGGGTATCTGGCACCCACTTATAGAGATTAAGAAGTCTGTTCTCTTATGGCAAATTCTTCATCGAGGAATTTGGACTAACCATAAGGCAAACAAAATTTGTGGGATCCCTCCGTGGTGCAAGCGCTGCCACCGTGCAATCGAAGATGTCCCACACATCTTCCTTACTTGCCCCAACTCCTACAGAATCTGGCAGACGGTTGGACTGAAAATCAGAGTTCAGAAACAGCTTAGTTGGAAACAAGTCCTTTTGGGAGAAGCGATTGGATGCTCTGCGGCTCTCTGGAACGCAATCAGAGGGGAAGGCCTGTGGAAAATTTGGCGGGAGCGGTGTGCTCTCAACTTCGGCGACCCTCCCAGGGAGTGGTCGATTGAAAAATCTCTTTTCCTCCTTGGCAAAAGGATTGTCAACAGTAAGAAATCCCCCCCCTTCAGGCACCATCAAGTCCTCCTTTTGATCAACAACAAGCTCAAACCCAAGTGGGTCCCGCATGAGGGCGACGAGAGGGTGATCAACCTTCTTTGTAATGCAACCTAGGAATCAACCAAGCTTCCCCTGCTTTGTGGGATTTGGGGGGTCCCGTGGGCACTAGTCCCCTTCTTTTGTACCTTTGTTTCTTAATTTAATTCAAGTCCGGGAGAGTAGGCTATTGCCGAACTTCCTTTATATAAAAAAAAAAACATCCTTCTTGGTGGTATTCAAGATTTCATACTATCTGGTACTCATCTTTCTCCTTCAAGGTGAAGATTTTCATGTGGAGGATCTTTGTGGGTCATTTTAGTCTGGAGGCATTTCTTTCCAAACACGCTTTACAGGGCGCACGTCCGCATTGTTCATCTTACGTTGAAAATATGAGGCATGCTTTCTGGGCATGCCAACGTATTCAAAGATGCTTGAATACCTTATTTCTTTTTCCCATTTGGGACAGAATGCCTACCAAGGTGGACTGTACTTTCCTGCTCTTTGATAATGGGCACACAATTTTGGATTGGATAGGAAAGAGATGTATATTTTTGCTCCTATGGAGCATATGGATGCTTATAAATACCAAAATATTAAGAAAAAAGATTTCAGTTTAGAATTTCTCTTGGAAATTATGCACAGCATATCTACATCTTGATATAGCTACTATGCCTTCTACGGAGAGGACTGCTAACACTTCTTTTCTTGATGTCATCTGATTCTGTTCTCGCACATGTATGATGAATTGAGGGTCGGTTTACCGATGTAGGATAGTAAGATAGTTTCTTCTTTGCACATGTAGGATAATCGGAGAGTTGGTTTACCTAGATTGGTGTTGTAGGCCATTTGCCGAGGGAATAGGGAGATCAGTATCCCTACTCGCATTCCTGTACATTATTCTTTGATTATGACATAAAGTGGGTCTTCCCTCAAAAATTTTATTAAAAATAATTAAATAAATAAATAAATAAATTATATATATATATATATATATATATATATATATATATATATATATATATATATATATATATATATATATATATATATATATATATATATATATATATATATATATATATATATATATATATATCTGTGTGAATATGTGTGTAGCCTTGGTCACCATTTTGGTCTTGTACGAGTGTGGTAATTGACATTCTTCTATTGCTTAAAAACACGATTGGGTGATCTATTATGAGTGTTGTTGGTCCACTGTTAAGGGAATTTAGAGATGGTGATTGGTTTAAAGTCAGATAATGTGCACTTATCTCTTTTGTTCGATTATAAAAAATATCTAGTAGTTTATGGAGTTGCTTGAATATTATCCAGCATGGATATGGTATGCATACCCTATTGATATTATGTAGAATCTACAGTTGAACTAATTTGTTCATAAAATTCTATAATCTGCAAGACTTCTTCTCAGCCATAATGTTGCTTCTAAAGGTGGACTTTGCTTGATAACACACTTAAATAGTTATTTTCAATATGTCTTCTCACGATGATTTTTTGGAAGAATTATCATCAACATACTTTTATTTTGTTGCTCAAGAGGATTGCAACAAAAATCTGTCTATTACTGTTTAGAAGCATATGTGACATGTAGAATAGAAAGAAATGGTTATTCTATGTTTAAGTATTATGCATGAATGGTTCGTTGAGTGTTCCACTGAATGGTAGTAGGCAGAGCTTTTTTTCTGAAAAAATAGTCCAATAAAACATCTCTGATTGACTTTGTTCATCTGAAATGTAAATCCATGCCAAACTTTATGATGGGGAATGATGTTTGATATTTTTTTCTGCATGAGTCTAAATTTTTAATGGTTATCGGATCACAAAGTTAGTAAGATAAGTTTGCATAGGAACCTAATGACATTTGAACCAACTTCTTGCACTAATATGGAGTTAGTATACTTGGGCTTTGATTCATAAAATGGTTTATGAGGTTTATCTGTGATTTTACCTGCATCATTCTACAAGGGATTCGTGGTATGTTTATATATATGTATATAGGAGTTGGTCGAGCTCTTATGAATAACAAAAAGAAATGTTGTTTCCTTCCAAAAGAACAGGCAGAAATATTGTGAAGAGGCGCACAGTGTTGGGTTATTTTTTCACAATGGACAGATATATAAAAAAGTTTCACAATGGATATATATAGAAAAGATTCTCAAGTGCAAAACAGTTTGCTTTTGGTATTCGTATTTCGGAAATACTAATTAAGTGGTGTTGTAAGAACATTGTTTGTTTGATAACTTGATGAGCTAATAACTGTTAACGTGACTAGAGAGTCATATTCCTGATAGGAGGTGGAATATGCCAAAATAAAATGAATCTTGTTTATTGTTATTATGAGACATACATTATGAAACCTATGTATTAGGGGGAAATTTTCTAACACAATAGCTATCAATATATTTTTTTTAAGAAGCAGAATTATATTAAAAGAAAAAAGATGTATGATTACATTCCCTTACATTCTCGAGAAGGGAGACCGAACAAAACAGATAATACATTCTCGGCCCATGGCTGGAGGTGATAAAGCATAGATACGGGCACCAAGGCCACGAGGGGAACCACAAGACAGACCAGCTCTTTGTGGATTATGTTTCGCATAGACTTTCATTTGTTATAGATGGTAGATTTCATGTGATTGAGGGTTGGACTCCCTCCGATATCACTCTTGTATCTGATGCAAATGTGCTTACTTGTAATGAATTCAAAAGCTTCTTGTTCGATATTTGAGATCTCACTACTTTCTTTGTTACAGTCTGTATGTTATGCTTGATGTATCTTTTCTGTGTCATTCTATTTCTATCATCGATTGGGGTGTGCATGGTGCACATGACATGAGTGATCTGTCTCCACATGACATGGAAATTGAAGACACTTTGGATTTGTTATTATGTAAATTTGTGGACGTATTTCCACAAGATTTGTCAGATGGACTTCCATCGTCTCGTGGATCCGCACTTGACCACAAGATAGAGCTTGTACTTGGGAGTAATCTTATCTCCCAAAGACCTTATAGGTTTAGTCAGGAGGAGGAGGATGAGATTGCTCGGCAGATACAAGTCTATCTTGAGAAAGGTTTTATTGAGCCTAGTAAATCTCCATGGGGCGCTCCAGTCCGTCTTACGAAGAAGAAGGATGGGGGGATGTGTGTTTGTGTAGATTACAAAGGACTCAATAAAGTACCATCAAGAACAGGTATTTGTTGCCTAGGATGGATGACCTTATAGACCGACTCTCGGGTGCACATTATTTCACCAAGTCGATCTTACGTCTGGCTACCACTAGATACGGATACATCCTGATGATGTCCCAAAGAACGTGTTTCGGACACGATATGGACATTAACGGTTCTTGGTCTTGCCATTTGGCTTGACCAATGCACCTTTCACCTTCCAACAGATGATGAACGGCCTATTTCATCCATATCTACGGAAGTGGGTGTTGGTGTTTCTCGACGATATCTTGGTATATAGCAGGATATTGGAGGCTCATAGACATCATTTACAACTCGTCTTATGCATTTTGAGATGAGAACGATTGTATGCGAAACAGAGTAAGTGTGAATTCATTCGCGCTCAACTACTTTATCTTTGTCATATCATCACAGTAGATGGTATTCGCATCATAGAGTCAGGTGCATTAGGTGTGTTCAATTCGGTGCGCGTAAAGTGCGTGAACCGAATGGTACGAGGAGGTAAGGTGCATCGCAATATATATATATATATATATATATATATATATATATATATATATATATATATATATATATATATATATATATATATATATATATATATATATATATATAATTCAACATTCATACAAATTTACAATGTACACAGTGCACAATGCATACACATAGTTTTTTACATATACATTCATGATTCATCATTGATTCATTGAACATTTGTAAATTCTGACTTTGATCTTGAAAGACTAAAGTTTAAACTTCAAGAATTAAGTTCAACATACCATTATTAATTTCATATGAAAAGACCAAACAAGATTCATTGCTTAGGACAACAAAATCTCTTCTTGGCATACGAAAAGGTGTTATCATTGTCTTCTTGGAAAGGCTCTGACTCTCTATTTGCATCTTTTTTGCTAGAACTTCTTGTGACTATGGGTGAGTGCGAGTCTAGTCCTATGACGTGTTGCTTTGGTCTTGGGGATGCCATTCCATCTTCTTTCTTCTCCTTAAGACTTTTAGACATGCTCATGTGTTCATTAGATGGACTCTTTTATTATTAGTGATTGAGGAAAATCATTGTTATCAGGCAAAGAAGAAGAGTTACCTGCACAGGGGTTGGACAAGACTGTCCCGCCGGATGACGCCATCTCTTGGGAGGCAACTTTGAGAACTTCTTTCTCTTTGTGCACGGTATTCGTGCTTTCGTTCTGTGCCCTTTTGTTACTCTTTCCAATGTTTGACATATTTGTTAGGGGCTAGACTCTGGAGGCACTAGCCTCATGGCCCCTGCTTACTTTGGGAACCACCCCAAGTAGTGAAAGCACAATGGAAGTTAGTACCAGGGACTGCTGCAATGCATTCCTAAGACAGTGCTTAGCATGCAAGCGTCGCCCTAGCTCCTATTTGATTCCTAAGTAGCCATTGGTATTCCTTAATTGTTTCTAATATATTAGTCGAGTAGGGGATTGACTATTATACTATGTAAGTTTCAAACCATTAATAGTTTTTTTGAATTTTTTTAAGGAGGTATTGCTATAAAACTCACTTAGACAACCTAGGCTTTTTACACCTATCCTGATTTTTGAGAAATTATCTCTGGGTAGTGTGATAAAAAAACACCATCATACTTATCGTTATTGTTCTTGATCTTATTTACTCACACGAAAATATATAATAGCTCCCGATCATAGGTTACGTAACAATAAATAGAATTTTACATTATGTGTAAAGCTTTGAAAATAAGATAAGTGGTTAATTTCATGAGTGTTTTCTTATATACTCTTTATATTTCTATGTAACATGGTTAAGTATACTTCTATAAAGTGTCCACTTCGTAAGTGTTAGGGTATTAAAAGGGAAGATTTTCTGTAACATGGTTAAGTATACTTTTATAAAGTGTCCAGTTCGTAAGTGTTAGGGTATTAAAAGGGAAGATTTTGTTAAGTCTTGAGTTTAGTCATCAACAAATTGGACACGATGGTTCATGACTTAGCCCTTGGTTTGGATTACTATGATATCACATATTCCTAGAATCTTAGATATTTGAGATATCGAGTTTCTTCAAATGGCATATAATCATTTAGAATAGGAAGGTCTATAGTTTGTGGTCCTTGTTCTAGACTACAGATACCTATACTTTATAAAGGTATGCATACCAAGGTGGATTTGGTTCGCGAACCGGAACCATAAGGCTCGTAAGGTTCGGTTCGAACTGGTTTGTAAGGTTCATTGCATGAAGTTTTTTAAGGTTCGTTTTGGTATTTTTTTTGAGACTAAGTGAGCCACTTAGTATTGTGTTTTAAGAGCATAGTTCTCAGCCCATTAGCCATTGAAAGTGAAGGCCATAGCCTCCTCTTGTTCACCATAGCAGCTTGGCAGCTTATGTTATTGCATTCATTTGTGTTATTTCATTATTAAGAGCCTTTTCCATAGACGAAGGAGCTCCAACTTGGAAGGGTAAAGGCAACCATTGAGACTCAAGGTCTCTTAGTTCTTCCATGATATACACACATCTCTCTCTCTCTCTCTCTCTCTCTCTCTCTCTCTCTCTCTCTCTCTCTCTCTCTCTCTCCCTCCCTCCCTCCCTCCCTCCCTCCCTCTCTCTCTCTCTCTCTCTCTCTCTCTCTCTCTCTCTCTCTCTCTCTCTCCCCCTCCCCCTCCCCCTATGCATGTATGTATGCATGTGTGTGTGTGTGTATGTATGTATGTATGTATGTATGTATGTATGTATGTGTGTGTGTATGTATGCATGTATGTATGTTTGTTTGTATGTATATATGTATGTATGTGTGTATGTATGTATGTATGTGTGTATGTATGTATGTATGTATGTATGTATGTATGTATGTATGTATGTAATGTATGTATGTAATGTAATGTATGTATGTATGTATGTATATATATATATATATATATATATATATATATATATATATATATATATATATATATATATATATATATATATATATATATATATATATATATATATATATATATATATATATGTATATATATATATATATATAATCTATTTATTTAATGGACGAACCTTACCCCCGAGGTAAGGTTCTTCCCTCGAACCGAATGCGTACCGAACCTTATGAACCTTACCACCTTGATGCATACTCTTCCTTTTATAAGAAAGAACCTATACTTCTTAATACTAGTTTATGTCATCGTTGTCTAGCAAATGCTTTGGGGTGAACTTTTCAAAATTGTGTGGAAAAATTACCAAAAGAAATAAACCATAATAACTCAAAATATGAGGATAGAACATAAAATTGAGTACACTTTAGTAGCTTGAGTGAAACTTTACATATATCTTATACCAAGGCGTATCTATTGTTTGACCCTTATGCCCCTAACTCAATGTAAAGAAAGGACATGATAGGATTTGATGGGTGGTGTTTTCTTCTTTAATTATATTGGTTTTGACATGATCTATTTGCTCGGGTTAATAAGCATGTCAAAATGTAATCGAGATAACACCAAATGCGATTGTTGTATCTGTCCCCTTTCAATTTGTTCATTCTTATTAACATTATTGTTTGGGTTGATTCGTAGGTACGTAAAGATGGTTTTCTTCGTCTTGATAGGTTTAGGGGCTTGGTCAATTTGTTGACATTTAAAATGAGCCTTACTAGCTTGACTGAGTAGCTCATTACTTCACGGATTTCCATAGCATAGAAATTGGAATAACTTGAGAGAATATATGTCTCAACTCAAATATCAAGACATTTCTTGATTTCCAAATGAATCATAAGAACCAAACTCTGGGATGATCCATTTGTCCATAAGACAACAATGTCTATATGAGTATACAACCCAAAAATATACTTGAACTAAGAAAGTCTTGGGATTATGAGCTTGAGTTGATTGCCATATCAGCTCACCAACGTCTAATATGACGTATGTTCTCTCAGATCTCTTTGCAATGAGGACAATAGAATGTATAGGCGAATGATATGACATGAGTTCCCCTTTCTTGAGTCCATTGATAGTAACACGCCAAAGAGAAACACTCTAATGCAATGGTAGGTGTTTCTCCCATACATCCTATCTCAATAGCCACCAGTCAACACGCGTACGATAGCCCGATTGGGGATTACAAAAGTGAGCTAGGTCCTGATGTGGTAACAATGCATAATGGAAAGTAGTTGTAGGTGCTTTAAATCATTTGTCCATTAAAGAAAGCTTCCAATCTCTATATTGATGTGTATCCATCGATGTTGTTGGCATTGTAATATCCTCATAATATGAACAAAGGAGTACCCAAGATGGTCTATAACTTACCTTTGTTCTTCTTCACACTCCATAGTGTGCATGCTGATTTTGGAGAGTAGTAATAGTACCGATTTTAGGCTTTCTTTATGTGTTTTTGTACCAAGCCTTTGCCTATTACTTCATCGTGAGAAGTAACTGTTGCTATTGCTCTACATTAGAGAAGAACTAATTTCATATTAGGGTTTTCTGTTTTGATTGTCAAAAACAGTCCATATCATTATTTTTTCATATATTCACTCACATATCAACTCTTACACACTTTCACACTATGTTTGTATGTAGAACACTTAGATTAAGCTTCATTCAGTTCTTGTATCATACACACATTGTATTTTAACATTTTGCATTTATTAGTATGTGTAGTAGCATTAAGCTCCTCCATTGTCATAATTGTCTTCTTATCTCTTTGTCTATTGTCATTTATCTCTTTTTGATCAAATTAAGGTGTGTAATGTTTTAAGGTCAAGTGATGGAAGGATCTTGAATTTTACTTGTAATTTATTGAGCCTACGGTCTACCACACTTCCAACATTTGGTATCAGAGCATAGTTGACATATGCCCTTAAATCAAGATGAGTGACTACAGAGATAGACTTGAACAAGAAGATAAATTAGATGGAATGTCTAATTATCCAACGTGGAGTTTTATGATGATGAACTTGCTAGTTTCCAAGGACTTGTGGAACATTGTCAATGGCAAGTACCATAGGCCAAGACAAGTAGAGGAAGATGTGGCTTCATCATCCAAGAGGGTTGCTAACTTGCTACTCTAATTTATGACTTGATATTTAGTCGATGCTATGATATTTCCAAAGTCACAGCATTTTCTACTAAAAGGTTTTTCAAATTCAGATTGGGCAAGTGACGAAGAAGCATAAGTGGTTATTGTTTCTATATTGGAGATTGCCTCATCTCATGGCTATCCAAGAAACAACCAACAATGGCCACCTCATCAAGTGAAGCAGAATATAGAGCAACATTTATAGCAACACTTAGAAACAGTTGGATACATAAAATTCTGAGCTACCTTGATGTTCATGTTCATCTACCGGTTTAGATATTTTCAGATAGTCAAAGTGTTATTGCTATTGTAAAGAATCATATTCATCATGCTATGGCAAAACATATTGAAGTTCATTATCATTACATTCTGAAATAGGTATTTAAAAAACATATTGAGCTATCTTATGTAGCTATAAGTGAAAATGTTGCAGACATATTGACCAAAGCATTATCTAGAGATAAACATTAGAAGTTATGCAAACAGTTGAACCCTATCCCATTATGACATTGAGGGGGGGATTGTTGGAAAACAATGGCAAAATGCCAAAATTCCCAAAAATTATAGCAACCCTAATTTTAGGACTTAGTCAAAATTTGGTCAAAGATGTTAAAAGATTTTTATCGCACTATTGGAAAGTACTCATTGAGAACTTTCTAGTGATAAATAACACCATCATTTGACATTAGTATGAACCTTAAAATTAAAACCCTAATTTATGTTTCTCATATTTCTTTTCATCACATTATAATCGATGCCCATGATTTAAGCCTAAAAAAGTAGTTCATCCAAAGGCTATAGATCCATTGACTATAATGCAAACCAAAAGCAATAAAAAATTGGAAAAAAACTCGCAAAAGCTGCCACCTTGCTTTTCCCACCGCGATTCACTCTAGACGGGATTTTGAGGTTTTTTTTTTTTTTTTAAAAGGAGTTTTTCGTGGGCAGCCTCAAACCTATACAAGGAGGTCCTTAGGGAGCCTCTAGATCATCAATCTACAAGCTACTCAAGAAGAAGCTCTAGGGTGAAGAGCCAAGAGGACTCAAGGAGGAGCATTTGCTTATTTGGAGGAGTTTTGGACAGCTTACCTTTGTTCTTCTTCACATTCCATAGTGTGCATTCTGATTATGGAGAGGAGTGCCTATTTTAGGGTTTCTTCATGTGCTACTGCTGTACCAAGCCTTTGCCTATTATTTCATCGTGAGAAGTAACCATTGTTGTTGTTCTACAGCACAGAAGACTTAATTTCAGGTTTACTGTTTTGACTGTTTGGATCAGTCCATATCCTTATGTTTGCATATATTCACTCACCCTCTTAAGACACGTTCAGACGATTTTTGTATCTAGAACCCTTAGATTCAACGTCATATTCAGTTTTTGTATGATACAGGTATTTTAACATTTTGCATTTATTAGTATGCATCATGGCATTAAGGTGCTGCACTTTCATAATTGTCTTCTTATCTCTCTCTATTGTCAGTTTTCTTATCTATTGTCAGTTTTCTTATCTCTCTCTATTGTCAGTTTTCTTATCATGGCATTAAGGTGCTGCACTTTCATAATTGTCTTCTTATCTCTTTCTATTGTCAGTTTTTGTATTATACTCATTGTATTTTAACATTATGCATTTATTAGTATGTGCAGTAGCATTAAGCTGCCACCTTTCATAATTGTCTTCTTATCTCTCTTTTGATCAAGTTAAGGTGTGTAAATGTTCTAAGGTCAAGTGTTGGAAAGATCTATCATTTAACATGTGATTTATTGGGCCTTCCATACTTCCAACATCTACTTTCTTACATTCCTCGATGACTCTAGTTGATATGCCACTTTCTACTTCATGAAGAAGAAATCTCAAGTCCTCCCACCTATTAAGCAATATTAAAGCCCTGTTGTGCACCAACATGACCTACCGACTCAATATCTTTGATCACAATGGCAGTGAATGTCTTTAGTGGAGTTGAAAAGTTTTGTCAGGATGAGGGTATTCAACAACAATTTTTAGTTCCATATGCCTGCAACAAAATGGAGTCTCTAAAAGGAAAAACTGTACTCTTATTGCAGCTGCTTGTGTCATGCTTCTTACAAGAGGACTCTCCAAACCTTATAGGGATGAATCAATACTCCTTACTTTTATTGGTTTGATAAATCTCTTAACATTGTGTATTATGGGTGTTTTCATATCTTGTGAAGGCACAACCTATTCACCAAAAGCTTGATCTGAAAAGCACTCGGATGTTGTTTGTTGGCTATTGTGATTGCTTTGATGTCAAAGCCTATGGGTTGTATGACCCTCAACACCATAAGTTTCACTTTGCTCGCTCAATGTATTTCAATGAATCTACGTTACTTAGTCCTCAAGAAGGAAATATAACCTCTCCCCTATCTTCTATCCCATCCGAGCATCTCACACCTTCAACCTCAACCACTCCGCAGAGCATGTGGCAGGAAGTAGTTTTTGGGAACCCTCCAATCGTAGAAACTCAACCACTCTTAATGGCCTCTTACATCCTCTCCTTCACCAATCGCTACACCTGTTCCGCCAAATGGACCTCCTTAGTCCCTTGGGACCAAAACCAATTCCTTTCTCTTTCCTCAATGTGCCACAACCCACTAGTGCTCCCAAGTCTTCAATCATAAAGGGAAAGCTCGTATCACTCTCCTTAGAACCTATGACTCATGATCTGGAAAGTACACATTCTACATCTAACCTTCCCAGACGCAATCAGCCACCTTTCTCGCACCCCTTGGCATGTGCTCCAATCATCGGAACTTCTTTGACTCTCTTGAGCTCCTCTATGGACGATGAGACCATTCCCTCGCCATCCTTGCCAAATCAACCTTCATGCTCAACTCCTATGTAATTTCGATCTCTCTATGACATCTATAACAAAACCAACCTCTTAATACAGTTAGCTTCCTCAAGGCGGCCACCTTCTACATGTGGTGCTGAAGGCCTTTATATGCAGGTTCTCAACTCTCAATTGGATGATGCTACAAATGCACTATTGTTCTTTGCTGATACAATTGAAGATGTTATTGGATGAGGCTCTCTCTACAGCTGAAGCCTCCTCTTGGCGTGAGGCCATGGACTCCGAGTTTAAATCCCTCATTGACAATGCCACATGGAAATTGGTCCTGCGCCAGCCAATCAAAAAGTAGTCACTTGGAAATGGCTACTACATAAGAAATTCTTTGCAGATGGCTCCATCTCCCACTACAAAGCTCAACTTGTAGCTCGTGGTTTCAGTCAGGTTCCTGACATGGATTATACTGAAACATAGCTCGTGGTTTCACTCAGGTTCCTGACATGGATTACCTTCTGCTTTGCATTACTTCATTTAGAGTGTTGATGCTACTGCTGCATTATTTGGCTTCCATCATCAAATGGATGTGCGCAGTGCCGCCTTACATGGTAATTTACTGGAGGAAATCTGACATAGTCTGATTGTGTATATACTTCAATGTGGATTCAAGCGATCTCCCTGGCAATGGTACCATTAACAATTCTCGATTGTACATGCTTTCAATTTGATGCAAATGGGTATAGTCATACAGTCCCTGGAGTCATGCTCTTCCTTGCCATCTATGTGGATGACATCTTCTTTTCTCAAATTCTGAGTCCGCTCTTCATATGACCAAGCAGGAATTTCGTGCCTCCTCTGTGATGATATGGGACCACTTCATTTTTGCCTCGGGAGATACAGGTGCGTGAAAACATATCCCAGGGCTTTGTTTGAATCAATCAACAATCCTACATCCAATCATTACTCAAGAAATACCACATACCACATGCCTGCATGTAAAGGACTTGAGATCCCACACCCAACTTCTTTTCAATTGCCTGAAACAGTCTCAATCTCAAATTTGGAGCCTTTCACTTATGCCAACATTCTTGGTGGTATATGCTAGCTGGTAATCTGTACCCGGCCTGAAATATGCGTTGCTGCAAGGCTATTATTAAGATATGTACAGGCTTCTTATCCAGTGGACATTCAGTATTTGAAGTGGCTGAAACATTATTTAATGGAAACATCACTTTTCTCGACTCAACCACTGCATCAATGCAATAATCTATCAACCATATTGCTCGTACAAAACCTCAAGCACTCAGATTAAACACATTGCAATGAAGCTACAGTTTAAGAATTAATTGCTGATGGCAGCATTGAACTAAGTCATGTGAGCACAAACCAATAGTGGGCTGACTTTCTTACTAGTCATTACCAAAGCAAAGCATCTGGAAAGCTGCCAACAGCTAGGTTTTAAATCACTGGTGTGAGCACTAAGAGCTTAGGGGGGCGTGTTGAGTAATAAGCTAATAAGACAAAATCCTTCCCAGGGCCTTCACTGGAAAAGCTGTTACAAATTGCCAGGTATTTTCCTGGAAGACAGTTGTAGAGTAACCAATGGGCCACCAGCTCCCGAAATTTGTAGTTAAATTGCATTGGTGGCACAAAAAACACGAGCAACCACTTTCTTGACTGTGTGCTGTATCATCTCCTGTATCTGTGCGTATATGTTCTTTAACATCTCTCTCTCTCTCTCTCTCTCTCTCTCTCTCTCTCTCTCTCTCTCTCTCTCTCTCTCTCTCTCTCTCTCTCTCTCTCTCTCTCTCTCTCTCTCTCTCTCTCGTGTAACCATTTTTCCCAACAGCTTCTACTTAAAATGATCTACCATTAATCAAGGTGCTGAATCCATCATCTGCTGTTACAAACAGTACTATTAATCAGCTTTCCTTTTGAAGCCTGCATAAAAATAACTGGTCAAACATCCCCGTCGTTTTTCATATTCTTTTTGAGACGAGCCCTTGTACCTTTCAGTGGCATAAACATTGAGAGGTAAATCAATCGGTTGAATCGAATCAGTTGATTGTGGGAAATAATTCCTTTAGTAAGGAAGGCCCTAAGCAACATGTATTTTCGCACGAGGGAAGGAGAGCCATGTACCTTGTGCATCTAGATAATGTGTAATGCTTGCAGCCCCATTTTGTGGAAGTATTCAAGTGATGAAAACAAATATGAGCCAGGTCTTTCAGTAGGGGTGTCTAATAAGGGCACTCATCAAGCATCGATTTTTCTATTTTGTGTTTCCTTCCACTCCATTTGAGCTTCAGGAGTATATATTGCTATGATGCAAAAAAGCATATGTGATGTTTTAGTATTCACTGCGAAGAGGTGCATGTGAAAAGATTATATTCCTCTTATCTGAAACTCATTTCTTTTTATGCATAGTTGGATTCTGGTTAAAAAATAATATGAATTATTACGTGTCCTTCCAGAACAAATTTACATAAAAGTATTGGCTTTCATATGATGTATAAGATCAATGATCCCTGATCCACCATGTTCTTTGAGTTGGACCACGAAGTCCTATGCATAGGGGACGATAATTTATTTACCGGGAGAACTGTTTACAATGATCCTCTGAACAGCTTAGTCTTTGAGTTGTTCCAATCCAAAAACAATGGGTAAAATCAAAAAGCTTTTGCAAGTTTATAGGTCAGAAATGCTAAAAAGCCACTCACTATTCTTTGATTTTGCAAGGTTTGCTAGCATGGATTCTGTAACACAACAAATTGGCCGTGCACATGAATTTTTCATGGATAGCTTAGATGCATGATAATTGTGCCCTTTTCTATCTTGTGGCCATGTTGCGATAACTCTTGAAAGCATGGACAAATTAACATCAGTAAGCTTGAATTTGTTCCAATTTATTTTTAATCCCAAAGTCATAGAAATTTTATCTAAAGCGGTCCCAAAGGCATAAAGAGTTTAAGCTGTCTTATGCAAGGTAAAGATCTTATAATCTATAAGGCTTGTTCCAGGTATGTCATAATCTCATATTCTATGAATATATTTTACTTGAGCTTGAATATCTAGCAAACAAAACAATGGGCGGGTAATAAGGGCAAACAAAAGAGGGCAAAGTGGACAGCCTTGACTATTTTCTGTACGCATTTGAATGGCGAGAGTGAGAGACCTTTTAGCCAAAGTACAAATAGTAGCCTGTCTACATAAGAAAAAAATGAACGCATTAGTTTTCCTCCTACCAAACAAATTCATTCAAATATCTCTTTGTTAAATTTCCGGTCAGCCTTATGAAAGACCTTGGTAAACTCAATTTGAAGCATCATTCCATTTCCATCTGAGTAGAGAGTACACTCAGATGCTATCATAGCTTATGATATAGTATCATAAGCATATCTTTCTTCCAATGCCCACTTAAGTAGCGTGCATTTTGCTTGCTACAGCTTTGCTTACTATTTAAGAAAGAATCCATATAAAACTGATAGACCTCTAACCATGTATAGTTAACTTTTCAAAATGAGCATTATACCATAATTTTACATCGAGTCAAGATGAGAAAGCATATACTGTTGCAAGCTTGTGCAAAGAATTTTTTTACTTGTTTCTGATAATATAAAACGAATTCTTTTAGAGAGGTCACGTTTTTGAAAGTCTTTGCAAATATATTGCACACCCATAAAAGTTCACAATGGCTTAAAGGCTTATCCATATTAAACAGCTAATTTTTCTGCATATGGTTATCTATGAGACATTAATTTTTCAGGTCCGATGTCACTATTTATAGTAGCTCTCGTGTAGAAGCCCATAACCAGTTCAAAGTGTCCATAGCATGTGGAAATAAATTCCTTTGTGTCGACATTCCACTGATTATGGCCTTACGCAAAGATTCGTCTGCATTGCTTGTACTTTATACTTCTCAAGTTATAATTCCAAGTCACGAATTTGGTCTATATGTTCCAATTTTCTCGTAGTATTTGTGTGATTTATAAATATGCAGAATTCTTTTGCATATTTTCTATCCATTGTGGTCCATTTCCCACATTTCTTAGTGAAACCTTACATATTTTGCACAATGTTTCCCTATAAGATCAAGGTAAAGCAAGAAATTTATTTCACCAATGAAAGCCCAACTTGTATATTGGAGAATCAAGTCCTCTCTTAAATCTAGAGTCAAGTTTAGCAATATAAAATCATTATTAAATTTAAGATGTGTTCCCATTATAGTGGAACCAAGTTTAGCAAAAAACCCTCCATCTTGAAAAAGTCTTGAAGATTGGTTTGATGCCGAAATATCATAAGTCAAAATTATGTCCCCCTTGGCCACTAGTGCATATTCTAAATAACCAAATACATGCTAATGAAAAATAGATGGATTTTGTCATGCCATGCCTCATAAGGACTAATAAAATGTATTCCTTTTGTGATGTGGTGCCCAAAGAAAAAACATTCGACTACCCTCTTTTGAACTATTCTCACATTATACCTTAAATACATATGTAATTCACATGAAAGCCTTGATATACAAACTATGAAGGATTGAATCTTTACCATGAGAGAAGTTGTATTTTCTCTCAACAATACCACTATGTTGAGGTTTATTCTAAACTAGTATTATTGCATGCTTGGATAAAAATTCGCTGAATTCAAAAAACATGTACTTCTCCCTTTGATGAAAGTGAAGAGTGCCCATCCAACAAGTTCATAAATTCGCAATTATAATTTTAAACTTCTTAAAGAAAATAAGTACTTGGGAGTTTTATTTGAGTGCATAAACCCATGGATTCATGGAAATTTCATCTATAAACGTTGCTAAGTACAAGTACTTACCAAATGTTGATGTCTAGATATGATTGCAAACATCACCATGAACATGCTATAAATTTATCCTTAGCTTTCATTATCTTCTCTTTAGGAAAGACAGGAAAACTAAATTTCACACAAACCAGAACACATGTTTAGAACACCCCTTCAACTCAAATAGGGAGGACATTGTGTTAGATTTTTATCTTTTCAAGAATAATGGCCAAGACATATATGCTAAAGTTTTCTCTCTAATAGTGGTATCTGATTCTTGAATGAAGGAGATTCTATAGATAGTTTTTTGAAGAAGATAAAAGATTTGAAGGGGCATTTGATTTCTGCTAATGAAGTCTTACCAGGTAGTTCACTTGTGCAGATTGCTCTTACTGGTCTTCTTGATTCATTTCAGAATTTTGCTTTTACTCTTCGATTCATAATGAAAAACAATCCAAATGCCTTAAAATTTGAGGAGTTAGTCTCTACTTTATTGCAAGAAGATCAGTCTAGGTAGAACAGGTCCATTATGGGCGTTGCAGATCAAGCTTTTTCTAGCTAGTCAGAAGGGCAAAGGTAAATGGAGCTCATCTACTAGTAAGCATAAATCTGCTAGTTCTGCTCTTTCAAAAACTGAAGACAAAGATGGGAAGACAAAGACGAGAAGAAAACAGAAAAGCAGAAACAATTCTACAAATACTGTAAAGGAGATGATCATGTCATAAAGAGTTGTCTAAAGCTCATTGCAAAAGAGGCAAAGAAGAAAGAGGCTAGAATGGTTGTTGCAGAGGCCTCTAAACCTAAAACAGAGCCTGCTAATCTCGTACAGACTGAAGAATGGGCACGAGATCCACCTCATAATTGTCAATCCGCAGAGACATGAGGGTGGTATGATGACCATGAGCAAGCAAAGTGCATGAGTGAGTGAGTGAGTGAGAAGCACACAAGCATGCACACACATACACACATGTGCACACAAGGTAAGATAAAGAGTGAAACAATGGAATAATCTATTAGAAAGCTCCAAGAAAGTTTACAATGCTCAAGACTATGTTCACTCTCCAACTCGCTAACCTCAAAAATGAGCTTTCTAGCTCTTTTTATAGTTTTTTGACTAGTTTTGTCCTTATCCAGACCTAGCGTCCAACTAGTTAAAAAATAGACTCTCATGCCTATTTGAAGGCTCGCATGAGCTCAGAAAAATACAAAATTTGATACATACGTTCTTATAGTACCTCAAGCTCCAGAACCTCTTGATTAGAAAAAAATGGAGTTTGATCTACCAAAAATAGTATTTACATTGTGAGTGTAGTGAAAATGATCATTGTTTGATGGAAAGTATAACTCATTTGAAAAATTGATTGGGCCTTATTGCCAAATTATCTTTGATTGCATTGTCTCCTTATTCCTTGCTACTCTTCTCTTTGTTATTATCTTATAAGGTTCTCTTGTCTATTGAATTCTGATTGGTAGCCAACATTCCCCCCTCTCTAGCGTCCGTCGTCCCAGACAGACCTTTGTTCGGTAGGATGATCAATGTAGTACTGGAGGATAACTATGGCCAATTCATGTTCTCGTACTCGTAGTCCTTTTGCAAGGCCGAATTATAGTGCATCCGAATTGATAGCCCTAGGGATCTCTAGGTGTGGAGTGGTATAGTATTCTGAATACATGGTTTGCTCACATGCAAATAAATGAAGAAGATATGTGGGTTTACAAGTGAACACTTTGGAGTGATACTCCCAAAAACCTACAGTAAATATATCCTTGAGAGTTTTCTTATAGCACGCTAGGAGGTATCGGATGCGAGCATGCCAGTTGTAAGCCACATAAATGCTGGGGGTAGTGCTTATATCGTACATGAGATCATAGTTACCATTTGTAAAGCCAAGGAGGACAATCTGTGGGGTCTATGTATTGCGAAAGGTTTTGAAGACAATTTCCATCATGTCAAGAATCTTCAACATCATTTCCGCTGCAACATCTGGCATAGGTTTTAACTAAGGGATCCAAATATGTATAGTTTCCATCATTCAAGATATAGATGGTGGTCCCTGGAGTGGTGTGATGTATGGATAGTTGACCCATTCCTTGCACTGTGCGCTATTATGTACTTTGATGGAAAAAAGATTTCCATGATCTATGCCTGGGGACTAGTTCGTAACATGGATTGTACAAAATATGAAGAGGCACATTGTTCCATGTGTGAAAAATTTTGGAGTAAGTTTCTAGAAGAGTTTTTTACCAAGTTGCTTGAAAAATAGTACCTTTCCATGTTGTTGGTGGTAAATCCTCTAGTTGGAATTGCATAGAAAAAGTGGGGATTTTCCTCATGACTCTTTGAATCTCTACATTATAAACAACCAAAATCACACAATATAATCAATACTAGAGTTCTCAGGTGGTAAGCATTTGCCAATGGGCTAAATTCTAGAAATAAGCTAATTGGAGCACCGTTTCTTCTATAGCTTTCATAGCCTGCATCTGAACCACTATGCACTCTTCATGAGTGCATCCAATGTCTTCTACCTGCTTAAGCCATGGGGGAGGTGGGGCTTTGAATGTCTCTTGTCCCTCTTCTATGACTCTGCCTCCCGGAATAGTTTGAGGCTCGTAGTCATCTTCAACGTTTTGCTCTACCGGAATGGAGATGTTTTCTTCTTCTGTCCATGCCTCAGGTGGGGATGGAGGCCTCATGTATTGTAAAAATTTCACCTATAATTCCATAATCTACTATTGTAAGGCCACCAATTTGTTTGATTTCATTGCTGATTGCCGTGGTGATGATACAAGTGGAGTTGTTGCTACTATGGCCAATCCTTGACAATGTTGGAGTTGGGCAACCTATTTGGGCAATTGTTCATGTGCCTCAAGT
Organism: Ceratopteris richardii; assembly: GCA_020310875.1. Classification (NCBI taxonomy): domain Eukaryota; kingdom Viridiplantae; phylum Streptophyta; class Polypodiopsida; order Polypodiales; family Pteridaceae; genus Ceratopteris; species Ceratopteris richardii. The sequence goes on along the minus strand of CM035417.1, from coordinate 48,789,144 downwards.
AGTTTTGCATAATCTTCTAGAATGATTCAAATACTTTCAGAAGGAACAACCTAAAATTTAGAGGGACTAATGGGTGCCCCTGGCATATTCTTGATGGCTACCTCTGGGTTCTCTTGATTTTGTTGTTGCACTCTCTTATTCTCCTCTTGTGCAGTTGCTAAATCTCTGTGGAGTAAAGACATGTTGCACGAGAGTTTTGTGTTACATTCCATTTGTGACCGTAGAAGGTTGTCTACTTCCTTACATGCATCCTCGAGCTTGGACTCAACTTCTATGTGGGACTGTTGTAAGAGCTGATATTGATGTTGAAGCTCTGTGATATTGTTATCAAGATCTTGCTCACACACACACAGAGGTTACGAATGCAAAACACACACAGAAAAATAGAGACGCCAAGAGACGAGACACAACGCAGTATTGGGTGCAATCTCCCCCCATGCACTCTGTTTTGACAGTCCACAAAGTGCATGTATTTATAGGAATTTTTGATTACGTTGAAAAGAGTGGTTACATCAGAGCGGCTTTGAAAAGCATGCGTGAAAGTAAAAGTTGGTGACTTTTGTAGAAAGCCTTTGCTTTTAATATAAAAAATTCTGGTCTACAATGACCCTTATTCTAACCACTATTTTTCTAACTATTTCTAACAATAGAACCTTCTACGCGGATTTATTTACAAACTAAATTATAAATCGGATTTATTGATGTCTGCGAGATTATTGATGTCCTCCCTTTCATGCTTTCACGCCCTCACGAACCTTCAATTGCTATATCAAAAACACCAAAACACATTAATACATTAATAAATTAACACTCCAACAATGCATTGTTCAACATATTCCATAAGTTATAACATGCCCCTCAGTTGAAAAAGCAGCTGGCCTCAGTTGATAAAGTAAAACTAACATGGATGGCCAGTCACATGTTCCATCACTGAATGAAAATAAGCATGTTCCATGTTTAAAAAAAACATGCATGGAAATGTTCATGGAGGAATTACATTAATGTGTTTGTGTATGATATGCAAAAATTAAGTGGTCATAATGAGGTGTTAATTGTGTTTTATGTATCCATTGACATTCTTCAATAGAGTGATTTTTGTACTTAACTAAATATCGATGGTATTAAGTACCTGTGCATGTAGTAGTGACATCATGATCAATTATTTTCTCAAGAACCAAGATTTCAGATTGTTCTTCAATCAAAGGAGGGTCATCAAGTTGTGGAGTGAGTGGTAATGTTCCTTTAAATGGTTTAAGTAAACTAATATGAAAAGAGTTATGTATATTCCAATGAGATGGTATATCTAATCTAAATGAATTATCATTAATATTTTCTATAATGTGAAATGGTCCATAATAGCGTGGTGCAAGTTTAATTTTAGGATGCTGCAAAATATTTTTGAGATGTCTTTTAATGATATGCAACCATACAAGATCATTTTCCTTGAATTCCTTGGCTAATCATTTTGTATTGATATTATGTGTGTATTGCTCTTGACTTTTCCAAATGCTTTTGTAAATAAAGTAGTTTTTCCTAAAAGACGCTTCTAAAAGCAACAGCCCTCATGTAACTTCTATTTTCAGGACATAATAGAAATAAACCTATAAATACGTGTACTCTGAGAGACTCGTCCATCAGAGTACACGGGGGGAGATTGCACCCAATATCGCTTCGATTGTTACTCTGTTTCTGATTCGTGTTTCACATTTGGATCGCAAACAGAGAACGCAAACAGAAATCAATCATGGAGATAAACGCAAACAAACCCCTCCGAAGTGATACGTGCCAGACTATGATACCACTGTTAACAGGTCCTTCAGCGCAAGCACACATAGAGGCAGAAAGAAGACGAAACATGAATCAGAAACAGAGAAACAATCGATGTGATATTGGGTGCAATCTCCCCCCGTGTACTCTGATGGAAGAGTCTCTCAGAGTACACGTATTTATAGGTTTATTTCTATTACATCCTCAAAATAGAAGTTACATAAGGGCCGCCGCTTTTAGAAGCGTCTTTTAGGAAAAACTATATTATTTACAAAAGGCGTCGCTTTCTAAAGCGAACCACTACTTTTACAACAAGATAAACCTAAATATAACTATTCTAGAAGTCTTTGATTTAGTCTTCGAATTTATTTATTTATGTGCATCCCCTTGTATCCACTCCCTCATGCTTCTTCACCTGCTAGATCAAACACAACCACATTAAAACCTTCTAGACATTTAAAACATTAAAAATCCATTTAACCCTCCATGATTCCATAAAATGCAATAGAACCACTCTTTACAAAGCCATTGGCGCAAGGATTCAAGCGGGGGTCTAGGGCCAAACACTTGACCAATGAGGCAAAATTTCTTGAGCTCTTCTTGCTTTGACAAAACTATCGCTCTGCTAAGAGAGACCAAAGGAGGCTCAAACACTTGATCAATGAGGCAAACTTCCTTGAGCTCTTCTTGCTTTGACAGGATTGCTCGCTTTGCTAAGATTGATGCTTGAATTTACTTCTAATCCTACAAAGACTCATAATTGCTCTCTAAAGGGATTCAACTTATGAACTTATCTCATATCTTCTTAACTCTTGATGTTTTCCTTTCACTTCCTAGCCTTGAAATTACAAGAAAATGATGGCAACTATAACTAAGTGCAAACTGCAAACCCTGATTTTTATAGACTTGAACTTGGGTTTCCTATTTATACCTCTTTTTAACTTCAAAAGTGTCTCATTTGCACAAAACCCTAAAGAAGTGCAACTTTGCATTCCACGATTGCTCTTCTATCTCTTATCTACTCAACTCATGTTGTTTCCACTTGTTCTTTTACTTTTCTAAGCCTAGGCTTTACCCTCTTACTTTCTAATACTTAAATAAAGAATCCGTCAAGCAAGAAGCAACAAAGTGGAAAACACGACGGCCTTCCTTATCCTTAATTTCATGCACATAAAAACCATGAACTCAAATCAATGCCAAAAAGTGTAAGCGTTGTTCTTTACCTCTCTTGATAGTTTGAAGCTAGCGCTTAGGCTCTCTATCTAGTCCAAAAAATAACACAGGCTTTCTCTCTCCATAAAATCTCTCTCTCTCTCTCTCTCTCTCTCTCTCTCTCTCTCTCTCTCTTTGATTCAAGAGTATGCACAAATCAGAACTTACGATGGATCAATAGAGTTTAGATATTGAGAGTCTCTTTTTTGGTATGTTTTCTAAGAAAATGAGCTACGGTGTGACTCTATATAGACGCATCTACATAAAAAGACACAATTAATGTGACCTAAACCTATTGAATGCTGCATATACAACAATTACGCTACTTTATTACTATACTCGAAGTTGTGGGATATGAACATGAAGATGAAAAATTTTAATAACTTCAAGAAATGCAAGCAAATACACTTAGCAAGGTACTTAGTGAACTCTCCATAGCTTAAGGCATCCATAACACGCCTCATTTTGAAGCAAGGTCACTGGAAAAGCTAACAAATTTTTTGTGCATTCCCACAAACACAATGGCATGCGATGGTTTACTGGCATCAAGTGGTGATGATTTTTGGTGTAGGACAATCAACAATTGATGATTTGGACAAGGTTTGATGTCAAATAATAAAGCAAAGATCAAACTCTGAAGTTTGAAGATTAGTGCATGGTCAGAAGATGAAGACTTGTATATACATGTACATTAAGCTTGAAATCAGTTCACTTATACTTTTGTAATAGTGACGAGTTTGTGCATATATGCCTATATATACAAGTATAGAGTCGGGACATATGGGAGAAGAGAGATATATACCAAATGTAGATGAGTAGAAGAAGAATGTATGTGATGATGAATGAATGAGATTCATCAAATCAGTTGTTTTCATGAGAATAGTAGAAAACTTCTGAAATCTGAGTCATGATCTTTTCTCCACTTCTCCTTTTGTGCTTGATCATTTTATAAATCCTTTTGTAGATGTCTAAATCCATAGTTAATGCATCTATGGTCAATATTTGAGAGTCTAATTGTAATCAGGCTGAGAGAGTTGAAGATAGGAACATTTACATGTGTAAATTGATGAAGTGAAGGCAGGAACAGGTGCAATCCGAGTGGTCAATGTTTTGATCAGATCTCCCTCCATAGTGTAAAGTTTTGAGCAACTAAGCACTTGTTCTTTAAGTTGAAAGGTAAGCTACTTGTGGCTAAATGCATTTGAATAAACGGGCTCTAGTTTGGGAGAACCATGCATTAGAATTTGTAGGTGTCCAAGTCGACTACACAGAAGAACAATTTTAGACATAGGTAGATTGTTTGGAGAAAATATCAAGATCTACTTAATTTTTTCGAAATATTTAACTTGTAGAAGGTGTGAAAAATTTAGGAGACACGTTTTGCAAAGTTTCATTGAAAACTTTACACATTTGATCAGTCAATGAGTGGATTAAGTGTAGCAGACTTTTCTGAGTAATCAGTTTCTTCACAGTTACTTAAAAGTTTGATAATTTGACATTGGTCTTCACAAATTGGTTGAGGTTTTGAGTTGTTATTGATATAGACGTGCTCTAACATCAAGGATAACTTGTTCTTTTGGAGACTAACACTCTCCATCAGTGGTATCAGAGCAGGAGTCATCAGATTTGAAGAAAGGAGGACCCCGACTATTGCAGATATACAGAAATCAATCTTTGAAGATTAAAAAGATGAAAGTTTGAAGTGAAAGCTAGAGAAGGAGGCTTGAAGCTATCAAGAAGATCAAAAGGAACTACATTCAAAGTAAAGGTACATTCATTATTCACAAAGCTTGAAGAATCACAGGTGAAGAAAAGATGGGAGATTCTCTTCAGATAGAGAAATTGGATAGAGAAAACTATCCTGCTTGGTCAATGAGGATGGAAGCTCATCTCATAAGCAAATATCTGATAGGATACATCACAAGTGAAGAAGAGAAACCAGAATTTAGAGATCCTAGTGGTCCAACTAGGGAAGAGCTCTCATATTTGAAGACATGGATGAAGAAGGATGCTCAAGCAAGAGGAGCATTATCTACATGGGAGTCAATGATTACTTGCTACCTCACATTAGAGGATTTGAGAGTGCAAGTGACATATGGAATGCTTTGGAGGAGCATTTCCAAAATATTACAAAGTCAATGAAGGCATCTTTATGGGCAGTGTTCACCACATTCAAGAAGAAGGCTTCTCAATCTATTTTTGATTATGTAGCAAGGATGAAGGACATTGCAGATGCATTAGGAGCAATTGATGAAGATATTGAAGAGGAAAAATTGGTAAGACAAATTCTCATAGGTTTGAGAGGAGATGAGAAGTGGAAGTCTTTTCATTCTATCCACTAATTGTCACTAGATCATTTCACTCCTGATTTGAATCAATTGCAAGGACACATGCTAACCTTTGAGCAGGATGTCAAAGATGATGTTGATAAAAGTACAGGTCAAGCAATGTATTCAAAGGACAAGAAGAAGATTAACAAAGGCAAGCAACAATTGAATGAAGATGAAGGCACTACTAGCCAAGCTAACTTCCTAAGAGGAAGAGGAGGTGGTAAAGGAAGAGGAAGAGGTAGAAGCAATAAAGATGGTGTCAAAGCTTGGTGGATTTGTGGTAAGACTAATCACTTAGCTCATGAATGTTGGCATAATAATCAAAATGGTGGAGGATATAATCAGAACTTTAATTCAAGAGGAAAAGGTAATAGAAATTAGAGAAGTAATTTCAGAGGTAGAGGTTACTTTGGAAGAAATGCAAGTAGAGGCTTTCAAAGTCAATCCCATAATAATACGTACTACAACAATAGACTACATAGAAGAACAATTTTAGACATAGGTAGATTGTTTGGAGGAAATCTCAAGATCTGTTTAATTTTTTCAAAAGATTTAACTTGGAGAAGGTGCGCAAACTTTAGAAGACACCTTGTACAAAGTTTCATTGAAAAATTTACACATTTGATCAGTCAATGAGTGGATTAAGTGTAGCAGACTTTCCTAAGTAATTTGTTTCTTTACAGTTAGTTCAAAGTTTGATAATTTGACATTGGTCTTCCAAAATTGGTTGAGGTTTTGAGTTGTTCTTGATATAGAAGTGCTTTAATATCAAGGATAACTTGTTCTTTTGGAGAATAACACTCTCCATCAATGATCACACTTAGATTAGGAATCCAGGTACCAAACATAATTGAGTGTGTAAAGACATATCCAGATGTAGGCTAGAAGCCCAATGGAAGCAGAAGAGATGAATAACCACAAACACACTTGAAATAGAGACACAAGCATTCAAAAACATTCAAAAAAGCTCTTATTGGGTAGATATGAGCTTGATACATATCATAATAACGCGGAAGTTTCAAATGAAGATAGAAATGGAAGAAAAGTGCTCAACAAGGGAGATGCAAAGAGATGGAAAAGAGCTCTTATCTAAAATGACTCCAAAAACTCCTTAAAAGTTAGGGTTATTATCTTTTATACTTAAAAAATTGATCATATTCACACTCAAATTTCCTAAGAACTTAAATTTACTCCTCTGGGTACCTATCTTATTCTATTTTTAATCAAAGTACATGTTTTCTCTTCAATGTCATAAATAATCATAATCATCAAACAAAAAGCATCTATGTCACACACACACACGCACACATATATATAATTTGAGACTTTTACTATATGTTGATCTCAGCAAATAATCAAGATGTGGATAATATTTATATATCTCAATGGATATCATCCCATGAAAACATAAAAAACATTATTAGCTCAACAAACATGATATAATCATGTATAAGATAAGAAATTTCAACCATTACTTGAGTAGAAACCATACCCTGAAAAGCCATGGATAGTCCATGTTATGAATCCATGAACCGGGTCATCTATTTGAACAATGATTTGAGACAGATAAATGCTATCAATCCATCTCCATGACCCTTTAAGATCATTGATAAGAGGATCTCAAGATACATGCAACTCTTTAGCTTTTCATTTTCCAAAATTAATGTGGGAGCATTCAATGTCCTTGCTTAATCTTGAGATATGGGGATAAATTATAGTTACGAAGAACAATCCATTTACTTTGATTTCATAGATCTCCCATGTCAAAAGCTTAGCTGATCTCGGGCTTAAGAATATATGTTTTTTTTCATGCAGCCAAGGAAACATATCTTAATTATTTTTTGAAACCTTATCCTTTTTATTTTTATAACAAGAAATTTAACATTTGGGACATATCACACTATCTTCGTATTGGTATCTATATAAAGCACAATCATTTGGATATACATAAGTAAAATCATAATCAAGTTTAGGAGTAATTATCATGTTCTTCATATCGTCACATGATCTAAGAAGGGTATTACTTCTTGGTAAGAACATCTGATGTAATAGCTTACAATTTTACTAAAAATCTAATGTTTAGTAAAAAAAAATCATATTTAAAATATCGAAGAAAAAACGTACATGGTACATTATATCTCCATGGTTTTGAAATAGATACATTAATCCATCCAAAATAACATTAAAGATTAAGAATTATTAGGAACACTTAGTCATCTCAAGTTTTTTCCTTCAACCATATCCTATCTATCACTTTATGAAATTCCCCTCCCCCCCTTGGTTGATCATTGTCCTCAAGGATTGGCTCTTGAACTCCCCAAGGCCCTTGAATTGAAATCCTCACCTTCTCACAATATCTTGAACCTCATCTTTGCAACCTTAGTATCTTGAACCTCTTATAACCCATACTTCCTATCTTGAACCCTCGATAAAGTGCTACCTAATGAGCGTTCAATATGAGAGCTTTCAAACGATACCTTACACGTCACAATCTGACCTATGGATTGGGAGACAGCTTTGTATTTTTTTCTAGAAATTTCTCAAGGCACCATGCACCCATTCCATCCACCTTGGCCAAGCCTACTTCCTAGGCTCTGATACTAGTGTTCTCTCCAAGGGGAATGAACTCATGACCTTCTGGTTACGAATACAATGGGATAAGAACTTTCCCCAAAAGCATTGGTTGAGGATTACTTTAAAATCCTCCATCTTAGGGAGTGGTTCAACCATTCCCTACCTATGAATCCTCCATATATTCTACGATCATATTTATAGATGGAATACTACATATGAATTGACAATGTATAATATCCAAAAAATGATAAACAATATATTCTAGACATGCGTAAAGGACATTTATATAATTGATAGTGAAATCATCATTATCGCCAAGTGCATATATCTCCATACATTCTAATATAATAGCATTATGTATTAGACTTTGATATCTAATAATTGACTTTGATATCCTCCCACTCATCAAGTGTAGATGCTCATTCAAAAACACTATAATACCTCTTATAAAAATCACACCATTCATGTTCTCCATGATGTAGTAGAGCCAACAGTACACCTTTATAAAATATGCGCTTCACAATAGAATCATCACAATCCATCTCATTTTCTAGATATTTGTAGGGTATTCCAGTTCGAAGTAGTGGTGTACCCTAGAAAAAACAAATATTTAGAAAAATAGTACAACCAAAAGAGAGTCTACAAAGTTAATAGATCATTGAGTTTTGGTACCTCATAGAGGTGAGAGAGAGAGAGGATGACAGAGATAGATAGATGGGGAGAGAAGACTGAGATAAATTCTCTCTCTCTCTCTGTCTATACACACACATATATATATATATATATATATATATATATACATACATACATACATACACACACAAATATATATATATATATATATATATATATATATATATATATATATATATATATATATATATATATATATGCATACATACATACATACATACATACATACATACATGCATACGTATGTACGTACATACATACTGTAAGCCGCCTGTGTGGCATTCGTAATTCTTTACTTTTCGTATTCCGCACGAACAGAAAGGTCGTTGCGAAGAGTTGTATCTATTTATAAACTAATGAAAGGACGCTCCGATAACGATCAGGAGAATCGCCAGACTCTCTATCTAGGCAATTGCATTCTGTGGAGTTACTGTGGTGTTGTGTTTGAGAAATCTGAGTAATACTGTGTTTTCGTCTCTGGTTGATTGCATTAAGTTATGGTTAGCCCAAGTCCATTAAGTTGCGGTAATGAAGTCTGTGTTACGGTAATGAATAACTTCGGTGTTACGTACTGAGAAAGTATTAACCTGAGTACGAACAGTAAGTCTGTGATAGAATGAACCAGAGGATTGATAGTAATTTGTATGCAGAGTTTTGAGTGTTTACGTACTACGACGTAAATGTGTTACTTGGGAAAATTAAGTTATAGGTCCTCTGATTAGCAGACCCCTACCACCCCCAAGAACCCGAAAGAGTTTAAACGCGCCTGTGACGGCAACGCGCGTTTAACACTGGTGCCATCTATGGGAAGGTGGCAATAGAGTGCTGCAAATTGATTGTGGAAGGTGGCCATAGATTGTGAATCGACAGTAAAGTGAGTAGTATGCAAGTGTTGCAAAGGTGATATATGCCGGTTACTCAGTTCGGCGAGTCGTATCCGAAGTACAGGAGAGATCGACAGCCTTGGGTGGTACCAAATTTGTTAGGGACACCCCCAAGAGGCAGAAGCACATATTGGTTAAGCCCAGTCGTAGAAGAAGCAAAGCACGTTAGCAGTGATTCCGATAGCATTCCGATGGAACATACTGCAATTCCGGTAGATTCCGGTGTAATTTCGGTACAGTCTGCAGAAGATACAGTAACTTCAGAGTGTACAAGAATGCAGTGTACAGTTGGCCCGACACTGTCTGGTCAAGATTCGAACCTCCCTGAGGATAGAGGTGTGTTATCCAGAGAGACCATTGTTGGTGAAAGAATACCCTGGTTTGGGGAAAGTTCGACTAATTTTGGTGACAGTTCGGTCCCTGTTGTAGGGAATTTACAATTTTCCGGTGACAATGTGATACTTCCTGGTGAATCTTCATTATGGACACCATTGTTCGGGATAAGTGTGCCTACGTTTGATACCAAAGAAGAGGATAGGCTATTCGAATTCAAAATCCGTAAGAGGCTAAACGCTATTTTCAAGCCGGAAGGTGAGCAGTCTGATCATACAGATTCCGAAGGACCGGAAACACCTCCTCAAAACTCAGGAGAAAGCAATGGTACCACTACTAGCACCATGAGTGGACAACAACAGCAGCAACAACAACAACAACAATAGCAACAACAACAGTAGCAACAAGAACTGCCACTTCCACTTCGACCTATTCCAACAGGGGTGACGTACACAAAGTTCGGTGGATATCTAGGTGATGACCCTGATGCCCATGTGCGTACCTTTGAGATAAATTATGCCGTACTGAACCATCCACCCGATCCAACGTACAAGGCCATCGTATTCTAGTCTACATTAGTCAATGAAGCAGCGAGGTGGTTAACAGAGCATGATATCAACCATTTTGGCACCTATGAGGTGGTAAGGGATGCGTTTTTACAGAGGTTCCGGTTGAAGAAGAACCCTGCCAAAATTTTTGATTACTTGCAGAACAATAGACAGAAGCCGCACCAAACAGTTCAAGAATATGCCACATTATTTAGAACTCATTTAAGACAATTGCCTCCGGCACATGTTAATTTACCGGATGATGTCATAACCCAGTGGTTCATTAATGGTTTGACCCCACAGCTTAAACAAATCATGATCATTCGTTGTGTGGGAGCTATGACACTGGATGTTGTTATAGCGATGGCCCTACAACTAGAGCATAAGGTTGGGGGATTCACCAAAGACTTGGAGTGGCTAAAAGCCAGTAGAAACGTTGCAGAGGATCCGGCTAAACAGATGTACTGCACTAAGTGCAAAAATTCTAGGCATACTAGTGCTACCTGTGCCCTTAATCAGATGTATTGTGCTATCTGCAATACCACCGGACATTCCATCGAAAATTGTGCATAAAACGCCAAAGTGCAGGGACAAGCAGCTGTGAATGCCATCATACAGGAACCCGGGCAGCCAGCCACTCACTACGTGCCGCCGTAGATGCGAAACAATCAGTCACAAGGATACTAGAATTATTGGGGACAGCGGAATACCAACTTCAATGCAAATCGATGGCAGGCCAGTACATCAGCAGAGAATGCTTCTCTGCCACCCCCTCGATGTCACTTTTGCGGTGAACTTGGTGACATCCGGAGATTCTACAAGGATGCAGCTGAATACGACCAACGAAAGAAAGAGCATCAGAACCCAATGACCAATATGGTCTATATTTCACCAGTGGAAACTCAAGCAGTAGTGGTCTAGACACGATCTGGTAAGCAGTTGCAACCAGAAGCAGAGGTGTTTGAACCTGGCATCCGTGAACAGCAGAGAATGTATAACAAAGCTAGCCAATGGACCACCAAAGAGCCTATGGTGTTCCGTGATCCAGTTCCCGTGACACAGGTTCCCCTGCCAAAGGTGGGAGCGCATGAACAAAATTGTATCCCAGTAACAGGAGAATCATCATCGGAACTAGTGAAGAGTGCAATTCCAATAGACCAGGTATGGGATATTCTCTCGAAGGCTTCAATTACACTTCCTTTGGGGCAACTACTCGCCTTGGTGCCCGGAGTTCGGCAGCAATTCCAGCAACAACTCAGTCCTGGATCTCCCAGTACTCTGGCAACTACCACAATACAACCGGAAGCTGACTCTACGGTGGATCATGCGGTCCCCTTAATTACGGTATGGCACAAGAATTACAAAATTACTCAAGTATTGATTGATGGTGGGTCTAGGGTAAACATAGCCACTACAGCTCTTTGCAAGAAGTTAGGGTGGACCCAAATTGAGCCTATCCAATTTTTTGTAAGAATGACCGACCAATCACGAGTCCATCCAGTGGGACTAGTATGGAATGTCCCGATCACTTTGCAGGGTACAATGTTTAAGATGACCTTTGTAGTCTTAGAACTACCGGAGTCCAGTCTCGATTATAATCTTCTTTTCGGCCGACCCTGGTTGAAACAGGCTAAAGTTATACAGGATTGGTCAGCGTAGGAACTGACTTTCAAAGACAACCACCGTAAATATGTTGTCAAACTGGATGCTATTCAGCCTTGTGAACTACATGCTAGACCTTATGTAGCAGAGCCAGTCCACATGTTGGATGGTTTATCCGATGACGAAGAAGAATAATTTTTGAAGAATAACAAAGATTTGATCTCCTTGGGGACTGTAGATTTGCAATCTGTAGCAGACAACTAGAGTCCGGCAGCCTGTACGGTGGTGCCCGTGACCAGAGATGCAGATGCCGATCATAATGATGCTATGGATGGAGCCACTTTGCAGCAACTTTTAAAGTCAGCTGACGATTCGGCGAAACCTCGGCAGTGCTATGTTCCCGAAGATCAGTTAGTCACCTATAATTTGGGAGATGAAGTAAACCCGCGACCAGTCAAGATAAAGGCAGGATTGTCTGAGGCATTTCAAGCAGATTTGATCCAGCTTCTTCGTGAGTTCTCTGATGTTTTTGCCTGGGATTATCGTGATATGAAAGGTCTGGATCCTTGCATCTATCAGCATCGGGTCGTGCTCAAACCAGAAGCAAAGCCGATTAAACAATCCAGCTACCGAATGAATCCTAACTATGCAGCACAGGTCAAGGCAGAACTCGATCGGCTACTAAAAGTGGGATTCATTGTCTCCATCGAGCACGCTGAATGGATCTCGCTGATCGTAATTGTTCCGAAGAAAAACAAGCAGCTTCGAATCTGTGTAGATTACCAAAAATTGAATGCAGCCACGATACTTGACCTGTTTCCTCTTCCCTTTCTCGACACAATGCTGGATAGAGTGGCAGGACACGAGATGTACTCCTTTTTGGACAGTTACAGTGGTTATAACCATGTCCGAATGGCTGAGCAAGATATACTGAAAACAACGTTTATTACCAATTGGGGTGTTTTTGCTTGTACGGTCATGTGGTTTGGGTTAAGGAATGCTCCCAACACCTTCCAATGCTATATGTAGGAAATCTTTTCACCCTACCTCACTTCTTTTATGCAAGTATACTTAGATGACTTCTCCTTATTTGGCAAGATTATGGCACACCTGTATCATTTACGGTGTTGTTTTGAGAAATGTCGTGAATACCGACTCTGCCTGAACCCGACAAAATCTGTTTTTGCGGTTTCTTGCGGTAAACTACTTGGCCATATTATATCTGCACAAGGCATACAGGTTGATCCAGACAAAGTTGCAGCCGTGTTGGAAGCACCTCTGCCTACCACACCAAAAGAAGTTATGCGATTCCTGGGACAGATTCGGTGGCATGGTCACCATTTACGGTGGTTAGCTCATCTCACCACACCACTTAATTGACTCATGACGAGCACTCCACGTCAGTTCGATTGGACTCCAGAATGTCAAACTGCCTTTGATCATTTAAAAGAATTATTGACTCAGGCACCAATTTTGCAACCCTTGGATTGGGAACGCCCGTTCCCGTCTTCATTGATGACTCAGACATAGCAATTGGAAGTGTTTTAATGCAGCAATCTGATAAGTGGTTCAGGCCTGTCTATTACGCAAGTCGTCAACTCGCTCCTGCTGAAAGAAATTATTCAGTTGTTGACGTGTTCTCCGTTTTTCCGCGTGTTATTTACTTTCTTTTTATTTTTGCGTGATTAGTTAATAAGCCTGTAAATATCCTCATTTTGATATCTAATTATGATTAAAAGCCGCCATGTATTATCGATCTGCACATGCATGCACACCATAGTTATGAAGGTTATCATATCAACACCGCAAAATGATTAACATTTTCGATCGCCTCCTGTTGCCGAGTATCTACTTAATCTTTTTCTTTTCGCTGTTAATCACTATTGTGTCTGTGTGTTCTCTGTGCTTTGTGTTTTTTGTGTTCACTACGTATTCGTGCTACTTCGTGTGTTATATGGAATACATGTTCATTTGCTTTACCTTGCTTCATAGTCATATTCATTAGAAGTAATGAATCTTCTTGAGTTTGATCATCTGTATAATTGTTGCAGTCTCTCCTTCCTCTGTATCCTCCTTGATAATTATTATTGTTGTATGCATTGTTGTTGTAACCATTGTTGTTGTTGAATCTAACTCTTGAGCTTCCATAGTCTCCTCTATTGTAACCTCTTCCTCTTTGATTTCTAGGATTCTTGAAACAATTCTCAGTAATGTGATTAGTTAAGCCACATATATCACATGAAGAGGAGCTTTGAGATCTCCCCCTACCTTGTCTTCCTCCTCTGCCTCTTCCTCTTGAGCCTCTACCTCTACTTGCAAAGTTTTCTTGAGAGGTGCTGCCTTCATCATCAGAATTTTTACCTTTGCCTTTGCTATCTTTACTTTTGTTCTTTTCTTTTTATAGGACAGAGGATTGATTACCTTTTGAGTTGTCTCCATTCTTCATAAGCTTTTCCTCATGTGTGAACAATTTTCCCATGAGGGTGTTGAAATCAGGAACCTGCATGTCCATGTAGAGGTCCATGGCTGTGGTGAAAGCTTCCCATTTGTGATATGCCTTTATTCCATTGATAACTTGCATAACTATCTGCTCTTCATCAATGAATTCTCCGATGCCTCCAAGTTGATCTGCTAGGTCCTTCATCTTGGTGACAAAATCAATCACACTTTGCTTGGGCATCTTCTTGAGTGTGGTGAACTTCATCCATAGTTGATTCTTTCTTGTCTTGGTATTTGATGGAAAGAATGCTTGAAGAGCAATCCATGAACTTTTCCTTAACAAGCTATAAAGTTCAAAGTTATGTGTTCATAGTAGCATTACTATTGGATCAATCATCAATAGATGCTTGGATTTTAAACATAATTTTGATTGGTGAAATATGTTTAAAAGACTCTAGTAACATCTAAAGACTGATCAATAATAATGAATCTTGTATCAAACTCAAGATTAGGAGTCAATATCACATAAATGAAAGTTCAACTTAAACTTTCATAGTGGAATGGGAAACCATATCCAAAAGGTGATATTTAGTCTCTAGTTTGATACTCAGGAAATGAACACAATTGAATCAGTAAAGCTTTTGGATATTGTTTGAAAGTCTCAGAATGTCTTTCAAATATCCTTTCATTAAAGAAAAAGATTCCAAGATAAATCATTGGACTAGTGTTTACTTGATTCCTTGGTAGGAATCCACAAGTTTTTGAAAGAAAAGTCTCCCTAGTGGCTTCCCCTTCTAGACTTCAATCTTCAATGTTCTGTGTATCTTACTCGTTTCGTAACCGTTGCTTCTGAAATCTACTTCTGCATCACTCAACACCGTACTTCCTAAGAAAGGGGTAAGGGTTAAGGGCTTCACACCATTCCGAACCTCTGAAATAGAAAAGATATGGAAATTACAATTTTCTAGAAACTCTTGATATCTCTGTTATTACATAAGAATGATGATTACAAAAATAGTTCGACCAAACTGGCTGCTAATAGTACCTACCATCACAAACAACTTGGTGTCTGTAGGGCAAATGGTTGAAAGATTCTATCAAGTAAAGTTCAACATGCTTTGTGGAGAACCCTAAGGAAGGTTACAAGGTCATAGCAAAAGGAATGAAGCAAGGAAGAATCTTCACTTTGTAGGTAAACTCTCATTCCACCCAACATGTCTACTTCACATATGGCGACAAGGAGATTTTAGAGTTGGACTTGTTTCATAAGCGGATAGGTCACATAAACATGCAACTAATGAAGGAAATTCAATTCAAGAGGCTGGTTGAAGGGCTTCCCAACTTCCAAGAACAAGATATGAAGCATTTATGTGAATCTTGTCAATTAGGGAAGCAAGTGAGACTTCCATTCAAGAATAGTGGCTACATAAGCCAACACCCATTGAAATTGATACATACAAATGTGTGGAGGCCAACCAAAGAGAAATCTATTGGGGGTAACAAGTTCTTTTTCACTTTTATAGAGGATTTCACAAGGATGATTTGGGTTTATCTCATAAAAAACAAATCAGATGTGTTAACATATTTCAAAGCATCAAGGCAATGGTAGATAAGAAAACAAGTACATATATCAAGAAGCTAAGTTCCAATGGAGAAGGGGAATATTTCTCCAATGAATTTTATGATTTCTTATGGGATCAAGGCATCAAGAGGCAAGTAACATGCAAGTATAGCACCCCAACACAATGGGGTAATAAAGAGAAAGAGTAGATACATTGTGGAGATTACTAGAGCAATGCTTAACAAGATAAATGTACCGAAGATGTTTTGGAGTGATGCAGCAAATACGATTGTGTATCTTATGAATATGAATCCTACCTCAAGGATCTATGGCTTGACACCATATGTAGCTTATTATAGTAAGAAACCTGATATTTCCCTCTTGTAGATATTTGGATGTACTTGTTATGTACATGTGCCAAGTGAATCAAGGCACAAGCTACAACCAAAGGTGGAAGTGTGTGTTTTGAGGATATTCAAATTATCATAAAGTTTATAGGTGCTTCAACCCAAAAAAAAAGACTTGAGGATATCGAAGGATGTATCATTTGATGAGCTACTCCCTTCATATAAGAATATGACTATATGTAGGAATATGAAGAAGAAAAGCATGGAGATGATGAAGGATAAATTGACTTAGAGCTAAGTGTCCCAAGGAGTTCCATCAATGAAGATCGTTCAAGCATAACCTCACCATGGAGTGGAAGATCTTCATCAAGCTATGAAGCACAATCAATCAACAAAAGGAAAAGCAATGTTGATAGAGTTAGATGAAGAAGGTAATGAAGTTGAAGTGATGAAGGACACATAATGGAGAAAGAAGTCACATCAAAGAAAGAGATCAAGTACCCAAGGAAAAGGAGGTTTATTCCTCCACAAGGAGAAGAAATGAATTCTTCTAGGGTTAGTTATCCAACTCAAAGGTTTACTTAGGATTCTTATATGCCAACATATTATGCATATATGGACAAATCAATGGAAGATCATGAGCCCGATTGTTATGAAGATGCAAGCAGGTACACCGAATGGAAAGATAGAATGCAACAAGAGATTTTTGCATGAGGAGAATCAAACATGGGCTCTAGTGCCCAATAAGGAGAACATTAAAGTAATAGGTAATAAGTGGGTGTATAACTCAGGTATTGTATCATGGAGACCAAGTATTGTCTATCAAGTACCATGTGTTCTATATTGGCTAGTATCATGTGTTGCCAATGCTTTCCAAGTATCAAGCTTATGAACATAATAAGTGTCTCTAAAAGCTTAGGTGATTTAGTGTACGGCAAGTGAATCAGAGTTTTGCTATAGGGTAACAAAAAAGGTGTATGAAGGCACCTAGGTATTGGGTTCATTTCACTTCTAGTGTGCAAATTTGAGGGATTAAATGCCATCATTTATGAGTGTGCATATGTGTATCTTTGTTGAAGCAAAAATAAAACCCAAATATTTGGTCCTTATATGCCATAGGACCATATTTGATTGTTACAAAATTATACATTATGGATACCAAAGAGAAATCTAAGTGTTCGTATAGTTAATAGCACTTTGTTTAATGTGTTTCATGCTCTAGAATAGTTGGCTATCCTTAGTTGTTACTATTGTTTGACAATAGTGAAAGACTCTCTCTTTTGCATGGATGGCCAAAGTTCTTGTAGTGTAATCCATTTTCAGTCACACATGATATCCTATATTTTGCTTGCATTCACATCCCTTGTGTGATGCTTGGGCTATGATCATTTCTACAAGTGTTCTGTTCTTGTTGGATGTGTTTTATAATTTTCTTGTTGTCATGCCTATCTACAATATATATATATATATATATATATATATATATATATATATATATATATATATATATATATATATATATATATATATATATATATATATATATATATATATATATATATATATATATATATATATGATAGAGACTATATACTCCAAATTGTAGAAAAAGTATGTTGGTCCCTTTCTAAGATCCATAGTTGGCTACTATAGTGAGATGAAAACTCAATTTCTCTATACTCTCTCAAAATAAACCTTTGAGATTGTGTACACTCAAACTAGACCCTTGGAGCTTTCCAACAAGTACTCATAAATCCGATTGTATTATGTGAGTTATACTAATCTTCCCACACAACGTATGCTAATGACTATCCAAATAGGGTGTGCACTCACAATCACTTGAACACTCTCAATATGCAGAAAATAGACTAGTAAGCTATGATGCTCTTCACTTAAAATCTTAGGAAGTAAACAAAGATGATAATATATTATAAATTATCCTTAAAAAAAGATCTATCAAATGAATTTGATAGACTTGAAATCCAAGCCTTTGACAGTAAGATATCACTAAGAGTATATCTCTGCCTATGTGTAGAGATAAGTCAGAAGGGGTAGCTTAGCTAGCAAGAGGGTAACTTATACAAAAGCATATCAGTGAAAAACCAAAACACTCATGGAAGTAGCCACGACTCCATCCAATCATGTCTATATATATTTTATGTTTTCGAGAAGATTTGAATCATCAATCATCACCTATGTCCATGAATTTTCTCCTTTAAGGTAGTTGAGCATTTTAGTTAGTTGGAACTCATAATTTAACTTTTTTTGACTCACCAAAAAATGCTAGGTGATATGGTACCTAAAGTAAGCCTCCACTCACACACTTTAGCTTTCCAATTACTTAAATGCTCCCCCTAAAACTCAAGTGAGCTGATCTCCATTGATTCCTTCATGTTGAGGTTGCCTTTCAACTTCTCCAACTTGCTTGCATTGATGAACTTGGTCATAATGTTAGCCATTTTCTCCTTATTCAATACTTACTAGAACTCTGATAGTTGGCATCTTGGCTACAGGTGAGAAGGTCTCCTCATAATCTACTCCATGGGTTTGAGCAAACCCCTTTGTTACTAGCCTTGATTTATACCTATTTATTGTGCCATCTGAATTCTTCTTCACTTTGTAAATCCACCTGGATCCTATTACCTTCATGAATGGCTTTTTGGGAACCAAATCCCAAGTGTTATTCTCTTGAAGTGCTTCAATTTCCTCGTGCATATCTTCTATCCATTCTTCCTTCTTGTTGGCTTCCTCAAATGAACATGGTTCTTCTGACATAAAGTTTTTAGTTATGTATATAGAATGCTTGGTGACTAGTGATGTGTCATAGCCATACCTTATAGGTTTCTTGCTTTCCCTTTGAGATCTTCTAAGTTCTTGATTGGATGACTCTGGAATGTCTTCCAATTTTTTGAGTTTTACTTTTGATTTAATTGATATCCATGTCTTTGGCTAAGGATTTCTCTCTAATGAAATGATAATGAACCTCTGTGTTCTTGCTTCTTGTATTAAATATTGAGTTGCTTGCTAGATGAATATTTGAAATGTTATATCCATATACGCTGAACTCCTTGACCTTGTTCAAGTTCTTGAACATCTTCTTAAGCCTCATGATCTCACATGTAGCAAGGTCTAAGGCTCTGTAATAAGAAATTATAGAAAATAAAGCAATTGTTGGTTGCTTCTTGGACATCCAAGAGATGACCTTTGAGCCTATCATAAAGACATAGCCAAGTATACTCCGTTTATCCTCCTTTAAGCTAGACCAATCAATATCATTGAAGCCTTGTCATAGACCATCTTTATAATGGTAGAATAACTACTATTTGACTATACTCTTGATATATATGAATACTCTTTTAGCTACATTCAAATGGACATCAATAGGTGCATTCAAGATTTGTGATAACACACTGTAGAGCCCTAACCGGTCGAAACTAAAGGTTCAAAGGTTGAATCTAAAATCTTAAGGTGCAAAAGTAAAAGAATTAAAAGGAAAAGTGAAGGTGGAAGGCCACGTACGAAAAGGTGGAAATAGGCCGCCCAATCAAAATTTTATTATAAAAGTCACTCTTGTTCTAAAGTCACTAAAAGACAAAGTAGCGAATCGTTGAGGACCAGTTCAAATAGACAATCTTGGGACATTGAAAGGACACCAAGATTGTATTGCAGTTAGAGTGCGCGAACCGGCGGACTCTCAAACAAAAGGAAGGACAAAGGCTATTCTTGGACATCGGGAGTTGGGAGCAAGAGAGAGCTTCAGAGGAGCAAGAGAGGAAGCAAGAAGAGCCTCCAGTGTGCTGACGACAGTCAAGAGTGCAAGAGGTGCCAAGAGGAAAGTGTGCAGAGAAGAGAGAAGGCGGGCTGGATTCCAAGAGTTCCAAGGGCTATTGCGTGCGTGTGCAGTGATACCAATTCCTTAGCTTGGCGGAAGCATAGTGCAAGGTGTGCACAAGGGAAGCGGGAAGCAAGTGAAGGATTGGTGCACGGCCGCTGGAAGACTTGAGATAATTGGTCTTCAGATGCTCTCTGAAGTGGTATTTAGTCATTGATTAGACTGTGCGCAGTCATTGTAATTGTTGAAGGATAATTAATATTCAAGGTTTCCAAGAGTATTCCTTTGCAAAAGTTCTCACTGTTATTCCATTTTCATCATCTCTTTTTTCTCCTACAAACCCTCAAACTCCTTCTTGTCCCCGAATCCCCAACAAATTTGGCACGCCCGGTGGGACTTCCAAGGAGCTTTGAGCATAGGAGACTATATATTGCCATTGGAGGAAAACATTCCAGTATCGACAACATTACTCCAATGGGCCAAAAGGTACATCCTTTTATCAAGTGTCTCATTTTTAGTGGACTATGAATAGCTCAT
This sequence comes from Ceratopteris richardii, assembly GCA_020310875.1. Taxonomy (NCBI): domain Eukaryota; kingdom Viridiplantae; phylum Streptophyta; class Polypodiopsida; order Polypodiales; family Pteridaceae; genus Ceratopteris; species Ceratopteris richardii. Next base: position 48,768,485 of record CM035417.1, on the reverse strand, counting down.
GACCGCGACCCGGTCACAAACCTTGAGAATCAAGTGCAAGCAGACAAGAAGAAAGACGAACCGAAGATCATCAAGTCCACTTTCATCGACTTCATCGGTAGGAAGCATGGCAGGACAGGTGGACCTAGAAATCTTGCTCTCCAGGTTAAACATAAAATTCCCCTCCTTCAGAGGTTTAGCCCATGAGGACCCAGATGAGCACATTCGACGATTTCTTTCATTGTGTAAGACTAGGGGACTAATGGGTAGGGAAGATGCTTTCTTGATACTCTTCCCCGCCACATTGGAAGGTCTGGCAGACAAGTGGTTCAGTCAGTTCGCCGAAAATCACTTTACCTCTTGGGATATGATGAAAGAGGCCTTTAAGAATCAATTTCAGCATGGCAACACGGCTGAAATCATTATAGAAGAATTGGAAAACTTGAAGTTGGGTCCAGGAGAGAAGTTCCCCGAATTTGTGACCAGGGCAAAAGCATTAATGGCCAAATTACCGGATCCACCACACGACTTCTTTGTCAAGAAGTGGTTAGCCAAACCTTTACCTGTGGTCACCCAATGCAAAATAAAAGAGTTGGTGCTACCTACGGCCTCTGTTGAGGAATTCATCAACACGGCCACCCGCTTGGAACAAATAAGGCACCAGTATGGTGCAACGTCTTCCCAACTATCATATGGTACAGAACTGGAGGACCCTGTGAGCCAGTTAAGAAGGGAATTGGAAGGCTTGAAAAGGAATAAGCCCTATACAGAGGAGGAGACTACTGTAGCTCAGCTGAGAAGAGAGATAGAAGCCCTCAAGCTCCAAAAGGAAGAGGAAGCCCAAGCAGAGGAACTAGCTCAGCTGAGGCAGGAGTTGCAAGAACTAAAAGGAGGTGGCATTAAGAACGGACTATGGTGCTCCATGTGCAGTAAGCAAGGACATATAGTAAGTGAATGTCCTTTGCTAAATGTGACTTGTCAATTATGCAGGAAGATTGGGCATGAAGCCCATGAATGCCAATCAAGGGGGATACCGACAACGACATACTGGACACAAGGCGGGCTTCTGCCACCAGCAAATGTAATGGCAGCAGCAACAAACCAAGGTAATAACTATAATCCTAGACCAAGAACTAACCTTGCAAATGGGCCTAGAAGGCCAATTATTTGCTTCAGATGTGGAGAATGTGGGCACTACGAATCTAGATGCACCCTGCCGGAAAATGCACCCCCTTGCAGAAATTGTCCAGAGGCCAGAGATCATTATACAAACTGTTGTCCTAAGAATCAAGCCTCTACTTCCGGACCCCATCTCCAAATGATCTCTGTATTCAAGGAGGAGATATTGCCTCAGGTAAATGAACCCTCACCATCCACTAGAGTGGTACAATTAGAAGAACTCGAATCTTTTGCAGTACAGACAAGAAGCAAGGGAACAGCAAAAGTGGTAGAAAATCAAGAATTGACAATTAAGGAGTTGACCAAAGACAGAGTTGCAATGGAAGACAAAGATACTACAGGTGCAGACACAAACCACAAAGAATGTCTCACAGGCACCGGAGATGCCATTGGGCATGCCTTCAAGAGGGCTCAAGAAGAGTTTAGCAAAGCAAATGAAGCTCACTTCCTTAAAGAATCAGAGGCTTCAAAGCTACTCAAGTCTATTAAGAAGGAGGTTAGTATTCTTGATTTAATAAAGATGGATGGGAAATTCAGGTCAGAATTATTGCAGATAATTGATGAAGCTTCTACGACAAGCTTAGTGGCTAAGACTGCTATCTTACATCAAGGGATAATTAGGGGGGAAGCACCCCTTACAGATTATAAAAGCCCTCGGCTTACAATATCAATCAAGGGCCATGAATTTCAAGGTGTTATTGTAGATGGTGGTTCTGGCATTAATTTGATGCCTGAACATACCATGAAAAGGATTGGACTCCACCCTTCAAGACCTGCAAATTTCACGGTCACTTTGGCAGATCAGAGCAAAGTAAGGCCCTTAGGGGTAATCCCAAAAGTTCCACTTGAAGTACAAGGTAATCTATTTATCCTGGATTTTGTGGTTTTAAGATTGCCCCAGGTTGAAGGAGGATTTCCCCTCTTAATTGGAAGACCTTGGCTGAGGCATGCCAGTGTCATTCATGATTGGGGTAAGGACACCATGTGGGTACAAAAGAAAGGGCAGGAGTTGACACAAATTCATTTAGAAGAAGGCCCAGACAATCAAGGAAACACTAGTATGATGCAAACAGTGAGCATTTGCATGGAAACAGAAGCGGAGGATCAACCCCAAATAGATTTTGAGGAAGAAGAGGATATTTTAAGTTGGCTTCATGCCGGAAACTCTTCTTCTTGTTTTGGAATTTTTCTTGATCATCCTGGTACATTTGGAGGCTATGATGAAGACAAAGGAAAGGTCCAGGTTGATGGATTGGGAGAGCCCATCACTGACCACCGAAGGGGCAGGAAGATACCCATCAAATATAAATTGGAGGAGGATGTGTCAGCATCAGATAACGAAGTTTCCCAAGCTAAAAGCAAGGTAAAAAATTCTGAGGTTGAATGTTCTTTCCCAATTCAAGAAATCCCTACAGGATGGATGCAGGACAAGGAGGAAAACATCGAGGTTCAAAATACACCTGCTTATGAAGCAATGCACGAAAAGCTAGTAGAAGAAGACAAGGAAGCAGATGCACAAGAAGATAATCTGGTAACAAGAAATCCGGTTCAAGAAGTACATTTATGCACCCAAAACAATAATCAACCAGTTCTAGTGGCCACTTGGTTGTGGAGTCACCCAAAGCTTCTGGAAAAGGTAAAATCATTCTTAACCCAGTATGTAGATGTTTTTGCCTGGCATTATAAAGACTTAGAAGGAGTGCCTGCATCTTACGGAGAGCACAGAATTCCTCTGGTTGAGGGATCCAGACCCATCAGAGGAAGGAGTTATAGACTCAATCCAAAGTATGCAGAAGCTGTCTATGTGGAAATCCAAAAGATGGAAGATGCAGGAATCATCATTCCTGTGGAACACTCAGAGTGGCTCTCACCTATGGTTATAGTACCAAAGAAGAATACTAATAAAATCAGGATTTGTGTGGACTTTAGAGCTCTCAACAAAGTGACCATTCCAGACGGGTTCCCTATGCCTTTTGCAGAACAGGTCATTGAAGAAGTGGCGGGGCATGCACTATATAGTTTTATGGATGGCTTCAGTGGCTATAACCAAATATCAATACACCCAGAGGACCGTGAAAAGACTGCTTTTATCACACCGTGGGGAACGTATGTGTATGTAAAAATGCCATTTGGGCTAAGAAATGCTCCAGCCACATTTAACAGAACGGTCAATCTCATTTTTGGGCCCTTATTGCTGGAATCACTTAGAATCTTCATGGATGATTTCTCTTCATTTTCAGGATCTCACAAAGAAACTCATCTAGATTGTTTGGACCAGCACCTGAGACAGCTGCAGAATATTTTCCAAAGATGCAGAGAAACCAAGTTAAAGCTCAATCCAAATAAATGTCACTTCCTTGTGACAGAAGGAACCCTCTTAGGACATGTGGTATTCGCTAAAGGTATGGCCCGAGATCCTGACAAAATTCTCTCTATATTAAAGTTACCTAAACCCAAAACTCCTAAAGAGATCCAGAGTTTTTTGGGGCATACCGGTTATCATAGAAGGTTTATAAAAATGTATGCAGAGATAGCTAGACCTCTGACTAGACTCACAGGTAAAGAAGTACCTTTCAAATGGGAAGAAGAGGAGGAAAAAGCATATCAGACATTAAGGTCACGGCTCGTATGTGCTCCTATCTTGGTCACCCCAGAGTGGTCAAAAATCTTTCATATACATGTCGATGCCAGTGCATATGCAGTAGGAGCAGTTCTAACTCAACCCAGTGAAGAATTTAAAATGGACAGGCCAATTCAATATGCCAGTAGAATCTTGACCAAGGCTGAAAGAAATTACAGTACTACCGAAAGGGAAGCACTAGCAATGGTCTTTGCAGTTCAAAAATTCCGCCATTACTTATTGGGGGTAAAATTTATTATTATATCAGACCACCAACCTCTCAAGTACTTACTCAACAAACCACATGCTACTGGTAGAATATGGAGGTGGTTACTGTTATTCCAAGAGTTCGATTTCTCGGTAATCCATAAGCCAGGAAGAGAAAATGTGATGGCAGATCACTTATCCAGAATCAATAGGAAGGATCAAACCAGTGGTATCAATGATGATTTCCCTGATGCACACTTGTTTGCTATACAACCTAAAGGATGGTATGATGATATCAAGCAGTTCATTAATACTGGATTGTATCCAGAAAGTGCTAATGCTGTACTAAGAAAGAGGCTACTTATCAAAAGTAGACCATATACTTTCATTGAGGGCAAACTCTACAGACAGGGCAAGGATGACAGGATGAGGAAATGCTTAGAGGAAGATGAAGTGAGGGAAATACTGCAATTTGCACATGAAGGAACAGGTGGTGGGCACCTTCCAGGGCATATCATGAGCCAGAGAATACTAGATGCTGGTCTATGGTGGCCTACACTCTTTAGGGATGCAGATAATTGGAGAAAAACATGTGATGTATGCCAGAGGTGTGGACCTAAACCCACCAAGCAAAGACATCACCCTTTGGTAGTTTCCACTTCTTGGCAGCCCTTTGAGAAGTGGGGATTAGACTTTGTTGGGCCTATATACCCTCCGGCACTTCCAAAAAGGGAAAAGTACTTACTGATAGCCACGGACTACGCAACAAAATGGGCTGAAGCTATTGCATCAACGGATTGCTCTGCACAAACAGTGGCTGACTTTTTGTATTGTAACATCATGTGTAGATTTGGATGCCCGCTGGAAATCTGTACCGATCAGGGTACTCATTTTGTTAACAAAATATTGCAAGAAATTTCCAACAGGTATCGCATTTTACACAGGACTTCTTGTGCATACTACCCACGAGCTAACGGACAAGCAGAGTCAACAAACAAAGTATTAATTTCAATGTTACGAAAAGAATGCATGTTGCAGCCGACCTCTTGGGGACGGGCCTATCTGGGTACATTATGGGCATACAGACTGGCCCATAAAGAGACTGGGTATTCCCCCTTTCAATTAGTCTATGGCTTGGTTCCTATTGAACCATTTGAATTTATCAGAGGCTCTATAAGAACGGAAAGACTAGAGAAAAATGGGATGGAAGTTTCAGCAAAACTGACTGCTTTGCATAAACTGGAAGAATCAAGAATTTTAGCATCCAAACAGTTAGAGAAGCTGCAATTACACAGGAAGAAGACTCATGACAAAAATCTATGGCAAAACAATTTGAAGCCTGGAGATTTAGCCCTGCTACACAGACCACAAATTTCTAATCAAAACAAAGGGAAATGGATCCCTCACTGGGAAGGCCCTTTTCGCATTACGAAGATGCTGCAGTGGGGGGCAGTGCAATTGGAAACACTCGATGGCAACACCCTACCTTTAGTTAACATTTCCAGACTCAAGGCTTATTATCAAGTATCATAACCATTGCATTTTCCTTTATCTTGTTGGTTTTGGATTGTTTTAATAAGTAGTAATAATAAGTTAACAGTAGTAATAATCACATAAAAATTGGGCGCACGTTTTTTTCTTTTTTTACGAAAATCAAACAAAAATTTTGGACGCAAGTTTTCTCTTCCATCAAAAATCAAGAAATTCCTCACTTCATAAATAAAATTCATCACTGAATGGCTCATAGTTTTGCTAAGTAACTTTCAGTTTTGCCCTTTCCTTTGTTTGTCTCTCGGATGGATGAGATTAACATTATCATCTCCTCTCTTTTTGATCACCTTTTTATGCTAGTCCGCTCCTTCTTAAGAGGTGCTCCCTCATTCGAACCAGCTATATAATATGGCCTCTTTTTTCATTCTTGCTTCCACATCCTCAGGAATTCCGTTCTTATTTTCAGTGCCAAGTTGTGCTAGGGAGGAAAGAAGGAGAGCATTTCACACCCCCTCACCCTCAATCCCCCTCAACAACCTCCACAACCCACCCCCCGGCGGCAACAACCGATCCCCCCTCTCCCTCCCTCTCCGTTCCACCTCCCCCCTCGACATCACCCTTCGACACTCCCCCTCATCACACCCTCTTCAACCCCTCTCTCCGACCCTCCACAACCCACCCCCCGGCGGCAACATCCGATCCCACCTCTCCCACCCTCTCCGTTCCACCTCCCCCCTTGTCATCACCCTTCGACACTCCCCCTCATCACACCCTCTTCAACCCCTCTCTCCGACCCTCCACAACCCACCCCCCGACGGCAACATCCGATCCCCCCTCTCCCACCCTCTCCGTTCCACCTCCCCCTCGTCATCACCCTTCGACACCCCCCCCTCATCACACCTTCCTCAACCCCTCTCTCCGACCCTCCACAACCCAACCCCCCGGCGGCAACAACCGATCCCCCCTCTCCAATCCTCAACACCCCCCTCTCAAACCCACGCCCCCCCTCCCGACCCCGCTCGGTGCAGTACCCCAGCCCCCCCCTCTCCATTACTCAGCGCCCCCCCCCCCCTCATCATCCCTCCCCCCCCCCTCAAATTCCCTTCCCCCCCCTCCTCCCCTCACCGCACCGTAGCGTCCCTCCCTCACTTCCCCTCACCCACTAAGCGCCCCCCCCCCCATAATCATCCCTCCCACCCTCCCCTCACCGCACCGCACCCTCCCTTCCCCCCCCTCCACATCCCTCACTCCTCTCCCCCCCTCCCCTCACCGCACCACAGCGCCCCGCAGCCCCCCTCACCACGCTCTCACTCCCCCTCACCCACTAAGCCCCCCCCCCCCCCTCATCATCCCTCCCCCCCCCTCCCCTCACCGCACCGCACCATCCCTCCCCCCCCCCTCAAATTCCCTCCCCCCCCCTCCTCCCCTCACCGCACCGTAGCGCCCCTCCCTCACTCCCCCTCACCCACTAAGCGCCCCCCCCCCCCTCATCATCCCTCCCCCCCCCTCCCCTCACCGCACCGCACCATCCCTCCCCCCCCTCAAATTCCCTCCCCCCCCTCCTCCCCTCACCGCACCACAGCGCCCCGCAGCCCCCCTCACCACGCTCTCACTCCCCCTCACCCACTAAGCGCCCCCCCCTCATCATCCCTCCCCCCCCCTCCCCTCACCGCACCACACCCTCCCTTCCCCCCCCTCCACATCCCTCACTCCTCTCCCCCCCTCCCCTCACCGCACCACAGCGCCCCGCAGCCCCCCTCACCACGTTCTCACTCCCCCTCACCCACTAAGCGCCCCCCCCTCATCATCCCTCCCCCCTCCCTCCCCTCACCGCACCGCACCCTCCCTTCCCCCCCCTCCACATCCCTCACTCCTCTCCCCCCCTCCCCTCACCGCACCACAGCGCCCCGCAGCCCCCCTCACCACGCCCTCACTCCCCCCTCACCCACTAAGCACCCCCCCCTAATCATCCCTCCCACCCTCCCCTCACCGCACCGCACCCTCCCTTCCCCCCCCCTCAAAATCCCTCCCCCCCCCCTCCCCTCACCGCACCGTAGCGCCCCGCCCTCACCCCCCCCCCTCACCCACTAAGCGCCCCCCCTCCCCTCACCGCACCGCACCGTAGCGCCCCTCCCTCACTCCCCCTCACCCACTAAGCGCCCCCCCCCCCCTCATCATCCCTCCCCCCCCCTCCCCTCACCGCACCGCACCATCCCTCCCCCCCCCTCAAATTCCCTCCCCCCCCCCTCCTCCCCTCACCGCACCGTAGCGCCCCTCCCTCACTCCCCCTCACCCACTAAGCGCCCCCCCCCCTCATCATCCCTCCCCCCCCCTCCCCTCACCGCACCGCACCATCCCTCCCCCCCCCTCAAATTCCCTCCCCCCCCTCCTCCCCTCACCGCACCACAGCACCCCGCAGCCCCCCTCACCACGCTCTCACTCCCCCTCACCCACTAAGCGCCCCCCCCTCATCATCCCTCCCCCCCCCTCCCCTCAGTGCACCACACCCTCCCTTCCCCCCCCTCCACATCCCTCACTCCTCTCCCCCCCTCCCCTCACCGCACCACAGCGCCCCGCAGCCCCCCTCACCACGCTCTCACTCCCCCTCACCCACTAAGCGCCCCCCCCTCATCATCCCTCCCCCCCCCTCCCCTCACCGCACCGCACCCTCCCTTCCCCCCCCTCCACATCCCTCACTCCTCTCCCCCCCTCCCCTCACCGCACCACAGCGCCCCGCAGCCCCCCTCACCACGCCCTCACTCCCCCCTCACCCACTAAGCGCCCCCCCCCCCCCCTAATCATCCCTCCCACCCTCCCCTCACCGCACCGCACCCTCCCTTCCCCCCCCCTCAAAATCCCTCCCCCCCCCCCCTCCCCTCACCGCACCGTAGCGCCCCGCCCTCACCCCCCCCCTCACCCACTAAGCGCCCCCCCTCCCCTCACCGCACCGCACCGTAGCGCCCCTCCCTCACTCCCCTCACCCACTAAGCGCCCCCCCCCCCTCCTCATCCCTCCCCCCCCCCTCCCCTCACCGCACCGCACCATCCCTCCCCCCCCCCCCTCCCCTCACCGCACCGCACCATCCCTCCCCCCCCCTCAAATTCCCTCCCCCCCCCTCCTCCCCTCACCGCACCGTAGCGCCCCGCCCTCACCCCCCCCCTCACCCACTAAGCGCCCCCCCTCCCCTCACCGCACCGCACCATCCCTCCCCCCCCCCTCAAATTCCCTCCCCCCCCCCTCCTCCCCTCACCGCACAGTAGCGCCCCTCCCTCACTCCCCCTCACCCACTACGCGCCCCCCCCTCATCATCCCTCCCCCCCCCTCCCCTCACCGCACCGCACCCTCCCTTCCCCCCCCTCCACATCCCTCACTCCTCTCCCCCCCTCCCCTCACCGCACCACAGCGCCCGCAGCCCCCCTCACCACGCCCTCACTCCCCCCTCACCCACTAAGCGCCCCCCCCCCCCTAATCATCCCTCCCACCCTCCCCTCACCGCACCGCACCCTCCCTTCCCCCCCCCCTCTAAATCCCTCCCCCCCCCCCTCCCCTCACCGCACCGTAGCGCCCCGCCCTCACCCCCCCCCTCACCCACTAAGCGCCCCACCTCCCCTCACCGCACCGCACCATCCCTCCACCCCCCTCAAATTCCCTCCCCCCCCCCCTCCTCCCCTCACCGCACCGTAGCGTCCCTCCCTCACTCCCCCTCACCCACTAAGCGCCCCCCCCCCCTCATCATCCCTCCCCCCCCCTCCCCTCACCGCACATTGCCCCACCCAACCTAACATAACCACCCTCTCATCCTACACCCAACCCCCTTCCGCCCGACAACCATCAACCCCCTCTCTTCAACACCGCTTCGCATCCATACCACCCCTCGCAACTCTCCGCCTCCAACCCCATCGAACCCCCCTCCATCCTCCCCGTCCGCCACCCTCCTTCTCCCATCACCCTCCACCCCTCCACCCCTCTGCCTCTCCCCATTTCCATCAATGGCGGATCCCGCTCCGACTGCTTGTTCCGATCCTCCCTCCACAATTCCATCTGACCATCCCAATCCACTTCCTCCTTCATCGACAGCACCATCAGTTCAAGCGACTCCAACACCAACAGCAACTATGGCCCTGGATCTTCCCATTTATTCCATCGACTCCGATTCCAGCTACCTTTATTCCCCGCCTCCCCTCCCACACCCTCCTTCTCCTTCCCCATCTATGTCTCATTCATCCCACCCATCTTCACCAACCGGAGATTATATGCGCCTGTTTCTCCCACCTGACATAAACCTGTAAATCCGAATGCATCTATCCATCCCTACCATTGCCCTTCGTCAAATGTTTTCCATTGAAGATCTTCAGCAGGCGGGCTTGTGGGGCTTGGCTAATGTCTTCTTCAATAACCCCGCCAATTTTTCCCACGTTTATGAAGCTATCCGCCACTTCCCTCATTTTAGAACCGGCACTCTATTCATCCGAGACATTGCCGCCAGTATTGGGTCTCCCCTAATAGAATTTCGTGCTCCCCCTTTCCTATACTTTGGCCTATCCGCCTCGGCGACTATTGCCTTTTGTACCACACACTTTCAAAGTTCTGCTCGATTTTCGCTCCGCATGACCACCCTTCTCAATGCGTTCATCTTTTTCTTCTTACTTCGCAGCCAAACCTCTTCCCTCCCCTGGTCAGATATTCGTATCGCCGATCCGCTTTTTTGCTTTCTCCATAGCCGTCCTTACCCTTACGCACATCTCATTTATAGTTCCTTGAATTTGCGCTCCCGTCGACTCCGCGAGTCTATCTCTAGAGGATCTCATGCATTTTCCATCTATTCTGCACCCTTCGTTGCTTGGCTCTATCGAATACCTGCACACTCGGCGCACAATGCTTCTTATTTACCTACCCACCCTGAACCTTCCATTGCTCCATCCCCCTCCCCCCCGCTAATCTCTATTGACTCAGCTTCCGCCTCGACACCCACATCCGCGCCACCTGATGTCACTTCCTACCCTCCCCAATCTTCTTCACCCATCCCTCCTGCCTCTACCGCCTCTCCAATCATAACTAACCCCCCTGATGTAACCTCCATCCCTCCCCATTCCTCTTCGCCTCTCCCTCCTGCCTCTACCACTTCTCCGTTCATAACTAATCCCCCTGATGTGCCCTCCTTCCCTCCCCAATCTTCTTCTCCTATCCCTACTTCATCCACCACCTTTCCATTCATGACGTATCCCCCTGATGTAGCCTCCTTCCCTGCCCAATCTTTTTCCCCCCTCCCTCCTGCATCTACAATTTCTCCATTCATGACTCCCCCACCTCTCGTCCCCTCCTTCACTACCCAATCTTCTCCCCCTTTCCCTCCTGTAACTACACATTCTCCATCCATGCCTACCCCTCCTATTATCCCTAGACCTCCCCTCTCTTCTGATTTCACCCCTCTTATTCAAACACAGCTCAACCCTCAACACCCCACCTGTATGCCACCAATTCACCCGGATTTCACCTCCCCCTCTATCCGTCACCTTCCTGTCAGTCAACCGATCCCTTCCCCCAATCTTTCACTTCCCACTCCATCTTCCACTCCAACCATTCATCCTCCTCGGCAGAATATTCCCCCTCCCCCTTCCCCTACCGCTCCGCCTCCCACTCCGCCTGTTGACCTCCCATCAACCCCTTCATTTTTGCAATTACTCCAGGACGCGAGTGTAGTAGCTATCGGCAATGCTCAGGCCTCTCAGATTTCCTTGGATTCGGTTTCCGCAGCAGCTTCGGTTCATCAACAGTATATCTCAACAATAGAAAACATCAATCGCATGGCAACCTCTCAATGGCACTCCCTCCACGAAACGGCCCGATTGCTCAAAGAAGAGCGAGATCATTATCGCGATATGGCCGACTCTGTGATGAAAGCCTTAGAAGATCTTCAAAATCGCTCCAATTTAGGTCTTTGTACTAATGCTGCATGCCGACGTATCCGCAGGGAAAGGGATCACCTTAGCCAATGCCTTAGTTCGCTACAGCTTACGATCGAACAAGCTTCTGCTCCTTTGCCCCCCTCTCCATCAACCTCGGCGGACAATCTCAATCAACCTCCACAATAAATTGCCCCCCTCAGTCTAAATAAATTGCTCATCCAAGTCATAATAATTGCTCTTAGATTCCAGTATTACTTTGCCAATAATTACCTCATACTTTTGATCTTTCCTCAATTTTGTCGGGTGCATATATTTTTTCTTCTTAACTCAATACGATACACACCCTTCAATTTTTTTCTTAACCCGTTATTTTCATCTCTGTGTCTTTGCAATTTCTCAGTTGGTATCGCGGTTATCTCTCCTGTTATCTCTCCGGGACGGAGAGATCTTTAGGTGGTGGGCATCTGTAGAGCCCTAACCGGTCGAAACTAAAGGTTCAAAGGTTGAATCTAAAATCTTAAGGTGCAAAAGTAAAAGAATTAAAAGGAAAAGTGAAGGTGGAAGGCCACGTACGAAAAGGTGGAAATAGGCCGCCCAATCAAAATTTTATTATAAAAGTCACTCTTGTTCTAAAGTCACTAAAAGACAAAGTAGCGAATCGTTGAGGACCAGTTCAAATAGACAATCTTGGGACATTGAAAGGACACCAAGATTGTATTGCAGTTAGAGTGCGCGAGCTGGCGGACTCTCAAACAAAAGGAAGGACAAAGGCTATTCTTGGACATCGGGAGTTGGGAGCAAGAGAGAGCTTCAGAGGAGCAAGAGAGGAAGCAAGAAGAGCCTCCAGTGTGCTGACGACAGTCAAGAGTGCAAGAGGTGCCAAGAGGAAAGTGTGCAGAGAAGAGAGAAGGCGGGCTGGATTCCAAGAGTTCCAAGGGCTATTGCGTGCGTGTGCAGTGATACCAATTCCTTAGCTTGGCGGAAGCATAGTGCAAGGTGTGCACAAGGGAAGCGGGAAGCAAGTGAAGGATTGGTGCACGGACGCTGGAAGACTTGAGATAATTGGTCTTCAGATGCTCTCTGAAGTGGTATTTAGTCATTGATTAGACTGTGCGCAGTCATTGTAATTGTTGAAGGATAATTAATATTCAAGGTTTCCAAGAGTATTCCTTTGCAGAAGTTCTCACTGTTATTCCATTTTCATCATCTCTTTTTTCTCCTACAAACCCTCAAACTCCTTCTTGTCCCCGAATCCCCAACACACACCTACAACGCAAGCTAGATTTAGCCTAGTGATTGTTGCAGAGCCTAAACTCCCAACAATAATTATTCTTCTATATGATATAATATCTTTAATTTTTTTTCCTTTGCCCACACAGAGTTTTTTGTTTGGGTCAAAAGGTTGTATAAGTTTCTCACATCCACTCATGTCATATTTATACACACATCTAGTAGATATTTTCTTTGCACTATATATAAATCATATTCCACATAAATTACTTCAATCCTTGTCAATCGTTTAGTATCCTAAGATCATAGATATTAAATTAATTCCCAAACATAGCCTTGATCATCTTGATACTTGTATCATAACTTCCTATTATGATTATGTCATCTATATATATGCATATGTAGACTACTTTTTTTTATCCTTCTTTTTGAGGTATAGAGGGGGTTCTGCGTCACTTGGTCGATATCTAAACTTGCATAACTACTCCACAAGCGTCTAGTTAAAAGATGTAGGGGCTTGTTTTAGGCATAAAAAACTTTTCTAAGATTACACACATAATCTAGTTCTTGGGATCTTCAAATCCTTGAGGCAATGTCATGTAGATTGTCTCCTGCAAATTTCCATTAAGAAAAACATTCTTTACATCTAACTGATAGATAGGCCATCTTCTTGATGTGGCTGATCCAATTATAGCCCTCAATTTGGTCATCTTGGCAACAAGTTTGAAGGCCTCTTCATAATCTATACCATATGCAAATCCTTTTTCCACAAGCCTTGCTATGTACCTAGAAATTGAGCCCTCAAATTTTGTCTTAACTTTGTGTACCCATTTATTTCCTATTACCTTGATTCCTTATTTCTTTCACACTAAAATCCAAGTGTTTTTGTCCTCCACTGCATTGTATCCTTCTTCCATAGCTTCCTTCCACTCCATTGTATCCGTTGCCTCTTCATAGTTGGATGGCTCTTGGTCCTTGATTACCTTAGACATATATTTTACTTCCTTATTTCTCCTTGATTACCTTACTATATTTTACTTCCTTATTTCTCCTTTTGGTAGAGGAAATATCTTTTCTCTTCACATCTTTATCTTTTCTTTTGATGTAGCTCCTCCGTCCAGTACTGGCTTCTAATCTTCTTCCACTTCATTTCCTTCATCATCAAGCTCCATTAAACTTGCATTTCATTCGTGTTTAATGATTTATTGATGGGTTGAGGCACACCATCTCCATTGAGTCTATAATTGAGCTTCTTAGACTGCTTGGATTGCTAAATTTCAAGCTCTCTTCAACCCTAATTGCATGAGTTCTTTTTGTCTCTTTGATTTCTTCATCCTTAAAAAATAATTTTGGAACCATACTATGGCATTGAACCATCAAAGAAAACATTTCTAGATATCTTGGGTTCCTTTGTGTTTGGATTATAGCACCTATATCCTTTTTGTTCCAAAGAGTAGCCAATGAGCATGCATCTTTCTACCCTAGCATCAAGCTTACCTCTCAATTCCTATGGGACATGTATACAACACACAATTTTAACATATCAAAGGTCTGGTTTCCCTACCATGCTTCCTCTAGTGTTATGTCAATTAGTTCTAAATTTGGGTACCTATTCATCAAGGAGACTACAATAGAGACAACATTTTCCCAATAAAATAAAGGAACATGCATCTCATTTAGCATACCCCTAGCTATCTCTGATGTATACTTGTTCTCCCTTTTAGATATCCCGTTTTGTTGGGGTGTATACCTCCATGTCAATTCTTATACCCTAGTCCTTCAATAATTCACAAAAGTAATCAGAGAAACATTTTTTCCCTCTATCTAACATTAGGGTTTTGATTTAACATCTTGATTCCTTTGCTACTTGAGCTCTAAAATTCCTGAACATATCAAAGACATCTAACTTCTGTTTGATGCAATAAAACCATACCTTCCTTGAGTAATCATCTATAAATATCACACAGTATTTGTTACTTGCAAGTGATGGAATCTCTATTCGGTCCCCATACATTAGTGTGTGAAAGGTCTAGTACACCATGTAATACATTGCCACTCTTCTTGAATAGTTGCCTAGTTGATTTTCCAAGTTGGAAAGCTTCACACATTTCATGAACCATTTGTAATGAGAAATGGGATAGTCCTATCACCAATTGCTTCTTCTCCATATCTTTGAGCCTCCAAATTTTAATGTGGCCACACCTCTTGTGTTACATATCCAAATCTCCAATCTTCATGTCTCCATAGGTGACGAACATGGCTTTTCCCCTTTGTGTTTTGGATATATCAAGTATGAACATCCTTCCTTCGTTCTTATTTTTTGCTATTATCTCATAGCCATTCCTTGGATATTTTATGAAGTATTCCTTGTGATTAGAATTCACTTGATAACCCCTTTTTACCATCTACCCAATAGAGATTAAATTCTTAGTGATGGTGGGAGCATGTAATACATTTGATAAAGCTCCTTACATTGTGGTCGTCTTCAATCTTGACATATTACATTTTTTGAATCTCATGCTCTATGTTGTCACCTATCTCTAGATAGGCTCTTTTCTTGGGTGCTTGTAAATTGAAAAAGAATTATTCTCTTCTTGACATGTGGTTACTACAACCACTATCTACATATCATACTTCATTATGTCTTTTAGCTTCACTACTATGCCTCATGGCTAAGAAATGCTAATCTTTGATGACCTTGAGGATTTGGCATAATTACCTTGACCCTTCTAGTCGAGATCAGCTTGATTTTGATAGCAATCCTTGGCATAATGGCCTAGATTCCCATAATTCTAACATCCACTGGATTTCTAGTTATTCCTACTTCCAAATTAACATCCTTTACCTCTACATCTAGTGTTGAAGTCTCCCATCTCTGGTAAATGATGTTGGTGCAATTACTCCAAGCCTGAATGCTTGGCCACTTATCCTAAAGATCATATGTGCATTCATGTATTAACACATGAATGATCTCTTGTAAAAGATTAATTTTTACTCCTTGTGAAAGTGCATGTGAGGAAAGACTTCTGTGATCCATTTTGCAGTGTACTTGATCATTTGCAGTGATTTAAATTGGCATAGATTGTTTGGACAGTCTATTTGTATGCTACAAAGTTTCACTTTAATTGCCTCAGCCATTCTTGAGTTATGTGCAAAATATGTGCAAAACATTACCCTCTGGTCTGCATACTATCAACTCTCAAAAATGTCGAGATGTATCTCTGATTTGCTAAGCATCATTCTCTGAGCATAGTTGATCATTTCAAGTGAAATAACTTGAAAAAGTTAGCTATCCAAGTTAGTTAGATATGCCGAAAAGTATTTTGTTCAGTTGTTAGTAGAGAAAGAGAACTTTTCATTTCTTTGAGCAGGTGTAGTGACCAAAATAGCAAGTTTTGGTTCATAGTGAAAAGTCCAAGTAATCTGTTTTGATCCAATAATTTGATGCATCTTTCAAAGTACTTGGGTGATTATTTGTGCTTCCTCAAAATCTCAAGAGGTCTACTTTGCACTCCTTAACTCAGTTTTGGCTGGTGTGAAGTAGGAATTTGCAATACCATCTCATCTCTGGAAGGTAACCACCATCTCCTCCAATAGTGGTATCACAACAACATCAAAGTAAAATGGGAGATGGATTTCCATCATTCATTGACAAATCAGATAGGGGCAATTATCCAGCATGGTCCCTACAGATGAAGGCTTACCTCCAAGGAAGAAGATTGTATTGATACATATCTGGAAATGAAGAAATGCCAACCTTTATAAGCAAAAACCAACCTATAAGAGAGGAGCAAGAGAGACTAGCTGCATGGTGTGCAAAGGATACTTTAGCTAGTTCTTACATACTCAATTCAATATCTAACTTTTTGTTACCTCATATTAGGAATTGTAAGACTTCCCAAGAGACTTGGGAAGTAGTATCTTCATACTTCTCATCGAATACAAGGGCCAGAAGGAACCGGCTTTGGATGGAGTTCACAACCTTGAAGAAGCAACCAAAGCAAAGTGTAGATCACTATGTGACAAAGATGAAGGATGTAGCTGATCAACTCGGGAGTATTGGAGAAGAAATTGAAGAAGAGCAGATAGTAAGGTAGATCATAAATGGCTTCAAGGCTGATGACAAATGTGTTAAAAGTCAAGCTTCAAGCTAAAAATTCGTGGGGAATCTTTTATGGACATGTGGAGCAATCAAAGGAAGCCAAAAGCCACGAGATTCCATCAAGAAAAGTCACTCAACCACTCCCCAAGTCATCTCAACTAATTCCTCCAAGTTAGGAGGCTGATTTGGAAAGGTAGTTCCTAGATTTTAGGGGCACACCTCTCACTATAAAAGGAGCATGTATCCCGACTTCTTTTGGGCCATCTTCTTGGAGTTTTAGCTCATGTAAAGTGAGCACTAAGTGCTGGAGTTGTGATAAGCAAGCCCCTTGCTTAAGCAACCCCCTTGCTTGCTTGTTTGTTTTCTTTTAGTAGGCATATCTATGTGTGTGCGCAGGCAGTGTTGCAACTCTCTACCCCTGAGTTGTTAGCATTGGTTCTCCCTCATATGGTATCCATTTGATGTAATTCTTGTCTCATTGGATAGCTATAAGAGTCTATTTTATGCTTACCAATTCTCTGGAGCATTCTCTGAGTAAGCTGGGAGCAACATTCATTTTAGTAAAGTTGTGTGATTGATATCTCTCTCTTTGTGTAGGCTCTGTTGGAAATATTTTGCTCTCTGTTGTAAGGGCTGGTTCTCCTTCTCTATGTATCCATTTGCTATGATTTTGGTGTCATTGGGTAGCTATTAGAGTCCTCTAAAGTTGACATAAGTTTGAGATTCATTCTCTGTATAATCTCTGAGAAAAGTTTGCTGGAGTGAAGTGAGGTCTCTGCTTGACTAGCAGTTGTGAGCATTCAACTAGCTCATGTTGTAGACATTGTTTCTCTTTGTGTAAGCATCCATTTCAAGTGAAATTTGTTTTGTTGGAAAGCCCTTGGTGTCTACTACAGGTCTACAAAAGCTCACTGGAGTTCTCTGCATAAGCTCTGAGTAAGAGCATTTTTGGTGTGCAGAGGTCAAAGAAGGATACCTGTGGAGGTCATTCGCGCTTCATCGTTGCTTAGAGGTTGAGATACTTCCCCCATCAAAATGGGAGTCTTTTACCACAGCAATGGACCTATATATGGACATGGAGATACTTGACCTCAATACATTGATGGGACAACTCTTTACACATGAAAAAATCTCAACAAGAATGGAGATACTTCTAGAGGTAATCAATCTTTTTCCCTTTACATAGATAAAAATAAGAGTAAAGAAAAAGGAAAAGGTAAAAAAAATGAAGAAGATGCAAGTACCTCCCAAGTGAATTGCAGAGGTAGAGGAAGAGGTACTAGAGGAAGGGGCAGAGGAGGAAAGCAATGCAAGGGGAGACCATAAAATTCTTCACCTTGCAACATTTGTGGCTTGACCAATCATACCACAGATGAATGCTTTAGGAACACAAAGAATAAAAAAGGAAGTGGCTTCCACAGAGGAGGCTATGCAATCAAGAGGTATATTCAATAATGAAGGAAACAACTACCATCACAATTACAACCAAGGCTACAACAACAACTATCAAGGAGGCTTTAGAGGAAGGAAAGACTGTAACAACTATACAGATGATCAAGAGGATTCCCTATTACTCATGAATATGATAGCTAAGCAAGGTAAAGATGATGAGTACCTATTCTATATTGATTCTAGTTGCTCCAATCATGTAGCACGCAATGTAGCATTATTCTCTAACCTTGAAGAACCAAAAGGAAAGCATGAAATTCAGACGGGTGATGACACTAAGCACTCAATAAAGAAGATTGGAAATGTCAAAGCATCTAACGGTAACATGAATCTTCTAAGTAGGGTATTGTATGTGTCAACAATAACCAAGAATCTAATCAGTGTTGGATAGATTGTTGAGAAGGGTTTACAGGTTCGATTCACAAGGCATGAAGCATATGTGGAGGACCCACAACAAGGCTTCAAGATGATTGCAAAAGATGAGAAACCTGGTAGACTTTTTACCTTTTAAGTTGAAGATACAAGAAATATTGCTCTCTTCAATTGTAAGGACCAAACCCTATCTGAATTGGAGATATGGCATAAGAGACTAGGACATATAGGTGAAAGAAAATTGAAGAAAATATGCAAGGAAAAGAGTGTGCTTGGCATCCCAAATGTGTCCAAGCAACACATGATTTACAAATGTGTAGCATGCCAATTTGGCAAGTCACATAGGAAACCATTCAACAAAGAGGATACATGTATGAAGACTACTTGGAGCTTGTACACACAGATGTGTGGGATCCTAGTAGAGGGCCATCAATTTTAGGGTCAAGGTATTATGTTTCATTCATAGATGATTATAGTAGGTGGACAATACTTTATTTTATGAAGCATAAAGATGAAGTCTTCACTTGTTTCAAGAAGTATTTGGCATTGGTTGAGAATCAAACAGGTAAAAGTTTGAAGACGCTCAGATCTGATGGAGGTGGTGAGTATTTCTCACATGAGTTTGACTCCTTCTTATAGGACAGAGGCATAAAGAGAGAGACTACAACAAGGTACACTCCTGAACAGAATGGAATGGCAGAGAGAAGAAATAGATTAATAGTAGAGGCTGCAAGATCACCGTTGAATGAGAAAAAACTCCCTAATTATCTATGGGTAGAGACTCGTTCCACAGCCCCTTAATTAATGAATAGACTTCCATCCAAGTCTTTGGATGGGATGACAACTTATGAGGCATGGAATGGAAGGAGACCTTCTTTAGATCATTGTAAGATCTTTGGTGCATTGCTTATGCACACTTACCCTCACAGATTAGGGGAAAGCTTGATCCAAAAGTTGAAAGATGCATCTTTATTGGCTATGATCAGAATAAGAAAGGATATAGATTATATAATCCCACTAACAAAGGATTTACAGTTGGTAGCGATGTGGTATTTGATGACAATAACTCTTGGTTTCAGGATGATTGTAGGAAAATAAAGCTACCCTATGATTTGGAAAATGATTTTCCAAATCTGACCAAAGAACAACCACATACATCAAAGGATGTCAACTCAAAAGATGAAGAACAAATTGATTTCAAAGCTTGGAAGGATCTCTGAAGAGGTCTACATGGCTCTACCACTAGGATATGAAGACAAAAACAAACCTGATTATGTATGTAAATTAAGGAAGGCACTGTATGGTTTAAAGCAAGCTCCTAGAGCTTGGAACCATAGGCTAGTCACATACTTGCAGGACCAAGGTTTTGTTGCAAGTAGGATAGATTCTTCATTGTTCATTACGAAGCAAAAGTTATCTATCTATGTTTTCATGTGGATGACATTATTATTACAGGAAATGATGCCAATGGCATTAAGAAGATTAAAGCCCAGACGAAGGAGGAGTTCAAGATCAAGGATCTTAGATTGCTTACATATTTTCTTGGCTTAGAGACTGTTTATACAAATTTTGGTGTTTTCATTACTTAGAGGAAGTACATCCATGATATATTAGTTAAGTTCAAAATGGAAAATGCAAAAATTGTAGGCACACCCATGGAATTGAACCACAAACTCAATGCTCATGAAGGAGAGCTGCTTGAAGACATTACAAATTATCATTAGGGGAAAAAATGGACCTTGCATGGGCCTTGTAAGGATCCCTAATTTTTAGGGATTAAAATGCCTAATCTAGTGTATTAAGGGGCATACAAAACCACTAGTGGTATTCTTAAATATAATATTATCTGATCATTTTCTCATTTAAATGTGCAGATATACTCACCAAGGCATTGGATGGAACAAAGATGAACATATTCAAATTGATGATTGGTTTGCAAGAAATTATGGAGCAATGAAGACCAAGCATGTTAGGCTTGAGGGGGAGTTGTTGGTGCAATCAAGCCCAAGCCTACATACTTGATCATCTCACTTATGCTTGATTTATTGGCATAACCCTTGGAAGGCTTCATATGTTCAACCTCTTGTAAATTCACTTCACATTTACTTTTTTAAAAGTGGAACCACGAGGAGTTAGGAAGCACAAAATCATGTATCATTTGGTAGTTGAACCAAGAGATAATCTATCCTATATGTTAGCATTCAGTTTTAGGTAGAGGTTTGAATTTGAATTCAAATCCTTTGGCTCCAACAATAACTATAAAAAGAGGATCTAAATGATCCGCATGCATCTCAACTTTGAGAGATCAATTTGATGTAAAATCTTAGTGAAGTGGGAGCTCACCCCATAGCTCACTCACGTGTCACACCTTGAGCAATGTATGATTGCCAATGACATTGTATTTGTACATGTTTTAATACATATATGATCATTACATTCTCATGTCACTTCTTTGTCACAACCCATCAGAACAGTGATCTTGTCAGAGCTTGTTCTCTGTGTATAGTTGACCATTTCTCATGAATTAAAGCATGGTGGATTCAGCAAAGTGTCTTCTTTAATCCTAAAAAGTTTTGTTAGTAATGCTTCTCGCAATCATCAGGTATTAATGCATCTTTGCTCACTGGTCTATTGAGTGTCAAGGCCCATAAATGTCGGGATGCTTAGTTGATTTGCTAAACACATTTCTCTGCATGTGGTTCATCATTTTTGATGAAGTCACTCATGATTGGTAGCTTGTTAAGCTGGTTAGAGTTCCCCAAAAAGAATTTAGTCAATTTTTGTTGTTCTCAGAGAATGGTTTAAAACATTGAGCAGGTGTGTGAGCTAAAATAGCAAGTTTTGGACCTTGGATTATCTTCCTACGTATTTGTCTTGATCCCATCATTAGTGGATCATCTTCCAAACTACATATATGATTATTTGTGTCCATTACCTAGCTAAAGAGGCCCACTATACTCTCCAGCCATCATTCACAGTAGGTGTGAAGCAGGAATTAGCTACACCACTTCATCTCTTGTGACTATCCATCATCTACTCCAACAGTGGTATCAAAGCAAGCACAATCAAGATGGGAGATGGATTTCTCCTTCATTGAAAAATTGGATAGAAACAACTAATCAGCATGGTCACTAAGGATGCAAGCATACCTTCAAGGGAGAAGTCTATTTGGATACATCTCAGGAGATGAAGAGATGCTAATCTTCAGGAGCAATCATCAACCAACAAAGGAAGAGCAAGAGAGGCTGACCACATGGTGTGCAAAGGATGCTCTTGCTAGAACTTACTTACTAAACTCAATCTTTGATTTCTTGTTACCACATGTTAGCAATTGCAAGGCCTCTTAAGAGACGTAGGAAGTGCTTTCATCATATTTCTCCTCAAACACAAGAGCTAGGAAGAATCAGTTGTGGATGGAGTTCACAACCATAAAGAAACAACCAAAGCAAGGTGGCTGATTATGTAACCAAAATGAAAGATAAGGCTGATCAACTTGCAAGCATTGGAGAGGAGATAGAAGAAGAACACATTGTGAGGCAGATCATTAATGGAATCAAGGCTGATGACAAGTGGGAGTCCTTCACCACAACAATGGATCTCTACATGGATATGCAAATACCAGATCTCAACACCTTGATGGGGAAGCTCTTCACCCACGAGACAAAGCTCAATAGAAATGGTCACAACTCAAGAGGTAACCAATCTTCTACCCTTTATACAGATAAGAATAAAGCTAAGGATAAAGGTAAAAGAAAGAAAAGTGAAGAAGAGGCTAGTACCTCTCAAGCTAATTATGCAAGAAGAGGAAGAGGTGCTAGAGGAAGGGGGCAGAGGAGCAAAGCAAGGTAGGAGGAGACCCTACAACAACTCAGCATGAAACATTCAAGGTATTGTGTCTCATTTATTGATGATTACAATAGGTGGAAAATTGTGTATTTCATGAAGCATAAGGATGATGTATTTACATGTTTCAAGAAGTATTTGGCACTAGTGGAAAACCAAACAGGAAGGAGCTTGAAAAGGATCAGGTCTGATGGAGGTGGTGACTACTTTTCACATGAGTTTGATCTATTTCTACAAGATAGAGGTATAAAGAGGGAAATAACGACCAGGTATACTCCTGAATTGAATGGAGTGGTAGAGAGAAGAAATAGGTTAATTGTTGAAGCTGCTAGGTCTATGTTAAATGAGAAAAAAATACCTAATTATTTATGGGCAGAGGCTATCTCCACAGCCACCTACTTGGTCAATGGAACTATTGCAAAATATTTGGGTGCATTGCCTATGCACACATCCCATCACAAATAAGAGGGAAGCTTGAACGTAAGGTTGAGAAATGTATATTTATTGGGTATGATCAGAATCAAAAGGGTATAGACTATACAATCCCACTAACAAGGCATTCATAGTTAGTAGGGATGTAGTATTTGATGATAATAATTCATGGTTTCAAGATGATTGCAGGAAAGTCAAGAATATCAACACGTAGCAAAAGACATCAACTCAGAGGATGAAGAGCAGATTGATCTCAAAGCTTGGAAGGGAAGAGGCAAGTCCAAACTCAAGAAATTAGAAGATCTACTTGATTTTGCCAATCAAGCATTAAGGAGATCACAAAGAGAAACTAAGAAGTCCATAAGGTATGTATATGATACATCTTTAGTCACAAAACACTCTGTGTACATCACTAAAGACTCTATGGGAGAAGAGCCTTCTTCATTTGAAGAGGCTATGAAGAAGAAAGAATGGAGAGAAGCCATGCAAGAAGAAGTGGAGGCATTGCAAGAAAATCACACTTGGGATCTAGTTCCCAAGAGGCCAGATATGAAGGTAATTGGTTCAAGGTGGATATACAGACTATGAAGAAACATTTTCACCTATGGAAAAGATGCCAACAATCAGGGTATTGGTAAGTCTTGTTGCTTCTAGTAATTGGAGTTTATATCAATCAGATGTCAAGAATGCATTCTTAAATGGATGGATATTAGAAGAAGTGTATATGGCACAACCACCAGGGTTTGAAGAAGAAGAAGAAGCAAGTTATGTATGCAAGCTTAGAAAGGCACTCTATGGTCTAAAGCAAGCTCCTAGAGCTTGGAACCATAGGCTTGTTACCTATTTGTAGGACCAAGGCTTTGTGGCAAGCAAGGCAGACTCTTCTCTATTTGTTAAGAAAAACAAATCAAAAGTTATTTACTTGTGTGTCTATATAGATGACATCATTATTACAGGAAATGATTCTGATGGTATCAAGCAGGTCAAGCCCCAATTAATGAAGGAATTCAAAATCAGTGATCTAGGTTTATTAACCTACTTTTTTGGCTTAGAGCTTGTGTAGATAGATTCAAGTATATTCATCACACAAAGGAAGTACATGCATGATATGTTGGCAAAGTTTAAGATGGAGAACACTAAAGTTGCAGGTATCCCTATGGAGCTCAACCATAAGCTATGTTCACATGAAGGTGAACTACTTGATGATGCTACACATTATCAACAACTTGTGGGTAGTCTTAATTATGCTACTTTAACAAGGGTAGACATTGCCTATGCAGTAAGTACATTGAGTCAATTTATGCATGCACCAAGGAAGCCTCATATGGAAGCCGCAAAGAGGGTGCTTAAGTATCTAAAGGGTACAATAAATGAGGGGTTGTTCTATCCCTTCACTTCTAACATAGATATGAAGATGTATTCTCATGCAGATTGGGATGGCTCCAAGGATGATAGAATGAGTACTTTAGGGTACCTATATTTTGCAAGTTCAAAGCTCATATCTTGGTCATCCAAGAAGCAACCAACTATGGCCTTATCTTCCACACAAGTAGAATATAGAGGTTTGGCAAATGCAACTCAGGAAGCTATGTGGCTTAAGCAATTATATGCAGATTTGGAGATACCTTCGTACACTCCAATTATCTTTGGAGATAACACTAGTTCACTTCATTTGGCTGCTAATCCTATATACCATGCAAGGACTAAGCACATTGAAGTGCACTATCATTATGTAAGGGAGAAATTGCTTAGCAAGGATATCCAACTCTCCTATGTATCAAATTAGTTACAATGTGCAGATATACTCACCAAGGCATTGGATGGAACAAAGATGAACATATTCAAATTGATGATTGGTTTGCAAGAAATTATGGAGCAATGAAGACCAAGCATGTTAGGCTTGAGGGGGGGCTGTTGGTGCAATTAAGCCCAAGCCTACATACTTGATCATCTCACTTATGCTTGAATTATTGGCATAACCCTTAGAAGGCTTCATATGTTCAACCTCTTGTAAATTCACTTCACATTTACTTTGATAAAAGTGGAATATACCCACGAGGATTTAGAAAGCACAAAATCACATATCATTTGGTAGTTGAACCAAGAGAGAATTTATCCTATATGTTAGCATTCACTTTTAGGTAGATGTTTGAATTTGAATTCAAATCCTTTGGCTCCAACAATAACTATAAAAAGAGGATCTAAATGATCTGCATGCATCTTGACTTTGAGAGATCACTTTGATGTACAATCTGTGAAGTGGGAGCTCACCTCATAGCTCACTCAGCTGCCATAGACTGAGCAATGTATGCCAATGACATTGTATTTGTACATGTTTTAATACATATATGATCATTACATTCTCATGTCACTTCTCTGTCATGACTCACAACTCCATCAAAATAGTGATCTTGTTAGAGCTTGTTCTTTGTGTATAGTTGACCATTTCTCATGATTTAAAGCATGGCACATTTAGCATAGTGTCTATTTTAATCCTACAGAGTTTCATTAGCAATGTTTCTTGCAATCGTCAAATATTAATCCATCTTTGCTCACTGGTCTATTGACTGTCAAGGCCCATAAATGTTGGGATGCTTAGTTGATTTTCTAAACACATTTCTCTGCATGTAGTCCATCATTTTTTATGAAATCACTCATGATTGGTAGCTTGTTAGGATACTTAGAGTTCCCCAAAAGGAATTTAGTCAATTGCTACTATGCTGAGAGAATGGTTCAAAACACTAAACATAAGTGAACTAAAATAGCAACTTTTGGACCTTGGATTATCTTCCTACCTATCTATTGTGATCCTTCCATTAGTGGATCATCGTACAAACTACATATATGATTATTTGTGTCCATTAGCTAGCTAAAGAGGCCCACTATACTCTCCAGCCATCATTCACAAGCTAGACCACTTCATCTCTTGTGACTATCCACCATCTCCTCCAACACAAACTACCTCCAACATAGCCTACACACAAAGAGAGATATCAATCACCACACCACTAAAATAAAGGTTTCTCCCAAAATGATTAGAGAATGCTCTTAAGTCTTAGTGAACTGAGAATAGAATCTAATAGCTATCCAATGACACAAAGATTACATCATATGGATACATAAGGAGGGATAACCAATGCTAACAACTAAGGGCAAGAGAGTTGCAACATTTCTTGCACACAAATAGATATTGCTACTGAAAGATAACAAACAAGCAAGCAAGGGGGGGTTAGCTTAAGCAAAGAGCTTGCTTATTAAGACTCCAAAACTTTGAGCACACTCTAATTTAACTACAAATCAATCAAAATAACACAAAAAAGTTTAAATCTAGGAACCATCTTTCCCAATCAGCTCCCTAAAATCTAGGACTTAGTTGAGGTGACTTGGGGAGTGGTTAATTGAGTTCTATTGATAGAATCTCATGGATTTTAGCTTCCTAACATTGGCCCACATGTCCACGATTAGATTTTCCATGCATTGTTTGCTTGAAGCTTGACTTTTAGCACTTGAATCTATCACAATAGGTTGCATAGTGAAAAGCAAGGGCACATTGGAAGGAGAAGAAGTTTTGGGAAATAAACAAATCTTAACTAGATTTATATACACAACTTTGGAAGAGAAAGAAGAACTAGAACCCATGATGATTTATAAAGAATTGGAGGATTTTATAGCAAATCAAGTTAGATAACATGAAGGAAGATGAACCAGCCAGAAGATACTCCAAAGGCAGTAACGAGAAAAGTAGTAGGAAAATCTCTTCTAAACCAGATGCCACATTAGAAACGTATAAGGAAATATTAAATGCACAAGGTTTCTCACAAATTGAAGGTTTTGATGTTCAAGAAACCTTCATGCCAATAACATGCATGAAAATTATTGAGATGGTAGTTGCAATGGCTACACAAAAGGCATGGTCTATTTTCCAGATAGATGTCAAGTGTGCATTTTTGAATGGTCATCTCAAGGAGGAGGTATATGTATCTCAACCACTAGATGCTGACGTCCCAATTCAGAAAATAAAGTTTGCAAGTTGAAGAAATCTTTGTATGGCCTTAAGAAAGCACCATGGGCTTGATACCAATGAATAGTAAATTTTTTAAAAGTATGGGTTTTTAAAGAAATACTTCTGATGTTAACTTGCATGCAATGAAAAAGGATAAAAAGCTAGCTAAAGTAAGAATAAAAACCTGCATTGAATGGACGTTTTCTTTCCACCGATCCTTTAAAATTATTTTTCCATCCTTCAAAATCTTCGAGATAAATTTGATCCTCCCATTTTCCTAATGACCTAATACCTCCATAGCTAACTGATACTTAATATTTGTATGCAAAATTCTTAAAAGAGTTATCAGCACAGGTATTAGGTAGACTAGAATAGGAGAAACTGATGTGTTAGGAAGATTCTAAAGTTTGGGTGGACAATTCTAAAGGCTAGATGGACAAAACATCTTCATTCGATACAAGTATGTATAATTTGACCTTATTCTCATCACATGTGTATGTGTGTATATGTGTGTGTATGTTTATATGTGTGTGTATGTTTATATGTGTGTATGCATTCATGTATAATTATGTGTATGTCTATATATGCATGTATATATATAATTAGATAGAAAATTGAAAATTATACCTTAATAGTGCCGAAATAGATACATTACTCCATCCAAAACAATTTTGAAGATTGAGAATAAGTAAGCTCGCACTTAGTCATCTCAAATGACTTCCTTCGTATACATGCTTTAGACATTCCTCTCAAAGATGTTTCTCATTTTTAGATATATCAATGCTCTCACTGTCATTTTGATACCAATCCTCAATAAAATATGCCATGCCATCATCTTCATCATTGTCGCACGAATCTTGTACTTTATCTTCTTTTGAATATAGATCTTTCAACCTTGCATATTCCACAAGATCACTTTTGCATAGCCTCCTCATAGAAGCTTCTTATAAATGAGGTCTTACTGGCAATTGTGAATGGTGTGGAGGAATATCATCAACATCATATGTTGGAATCTACACACATGAATAAAAATCATTAGTATTCCATAAAAATGAATAAAAATTAAACTTTAAGCATAAAATTAAATATATAAGTTATTAAATATGGATAGAAAATTTTCATTCTCTCTCTAGCTAAAAGGTGCTCTTGGAGGTCTACACCATCCATAATTCACTAATAATTCATCACCAGCATGTAATGTAGTAATAACATTGACAACTATGTATCTTGATACATGTCTACTCATGTATGGTGATTCATGTCTATTTTCACACTCCTCAAATGTGCAAGTAGTCTGTGAACTATTATGTAACCCTCGACTACTATTTATTAAACCTGCTATATTTCCATGCATGTAAGGTCTTCCATCAATATATAATCTTTCATTTTCTACATGTGAAATCCTTCTACTAGTAAGGGATGCTGCAGTCAAACATATTCCATAAGTACTCATGCTTTGAACATAACGTGCAAGTCGATGCCAATCTCCCCATCCATATATAGGACCATGAAATGACATAAGAGTGACTTCAGAGTTCGGAGGCACATACAAATCCTCTACAATAAAGAGACCACGACCAACATTAGTAATAGTGGATGGAGCAATCATATAGCGATTACCCCGAAAGTTGAAAACCTCTCCATCTAAAGGAAGTGGTCCTCTATTCCATCCTCCATATCTTCTTCTATCATATGTTTGTACTAAAGAACGATCACAAGCTGGCAATGGATAATCTCCAACTGTTTCAGTCTCTAAACTAGGAGGTAGAGTATTTCTAGAAACCTCTGCTTGTAATTGATGAACAACAAGTCCATGGCATGTACGAGGTATATTAACATTATGAGAATTATTATCATCATCATCATCATCAAGCAAGTATTCATGTATATCAACAATAATTTGATTTTGTATATGGTTTTTAAATAAAATAATGACATTAATTTAAAAAAATACATACCCAAGCATTATCATGTTGACTAGGTGGTGGTGCATGCTCAAAAGTACCATACTCTACCTCATGATCAATACATTCCAATCGTGGTCTTCGATACGTGCCATAGCAAGAGTTACACCAACATATAATATGCTCTTGATAGTAAAATTCATCATACTTCCTATTGGAGGACACATGTGAAGTCGTTGCATGGGGAGGAGGTGGTGGAGTGACCTCTGATTGATCAGAATCTGATTATAACAAGAAACAGAAAAATATATCAGTTATGTATCTATCAAATATATTTAAAATTAAAAATTTGATATACTTATAGTATATAGTCCTTGCAAGATTAGGAGATGGTGGTTGAGTTCCATCTGATTAATCGTAATCTACAAATAATGGTATTTGATATTAATAATCTGATTATTTCCACACATAAACATTCACATATACATATTTACACATACACACATATTCACATATACACAAATACACATTATTCTGGATAAATGCATGTATTTGTATGAATGAGTGTATATGCATGCATGTCTATGTGTGTACGTATATATGTGGATATGTATATGTGTGTTTATGTCATATGTATGTGTATGTGTATATGTATGCATATATGTATGTGTATATGTTTGCATGTATAATTTCTGTTTGAGATTAAATTAACAGGAGATATTGTATGGTGGAAAAAAAATAAGAGGCAACCTAACATACCACCTGAGACGTGGCTGTTTTTTCGTAGACAGCTACGTCTTCAGGAGTCATTTCCTCAGCAGAAGGTATACAAATTAATAGTTTATATTTATAATTATAATATATTTTATTAATTTTTTACATTCATCAATGTATTTCTTTTTTCTTTAAATAAATAGGTTGCTACAAAGAAGAGTGTTGAGTTGGGCCACACATTGCACCTAGGCCAAATGGGCCATCATGGTTTTGTAGCTACATTTGTAAGTATATGTGTTATTGTGAGTATATTTCTTATGTTAGTTAAAATGCAAGAAACTAATCTTTTCTATTTGTTCCAATGCAGTGAAATGATTATGGGCAATATCCTACGAAACATGAGATCGAGTATGCTACACATTTTGGATATCCGTGTTTGAGCGAGTATATGTGA
The DNA here is from genome assembly GCA_020310875.1 of Ceratopteris richardii. Lineage (NCBI taxonomy): Eukaryota > Viridiplantae > Streptophyta > Polypodiopsida > Polypodiales > Pteridaceae > Ceratopteris > Ceratopteris richardii. The sequence continues at coordinate 48,738,600 of CM035417.1, read as the reverse complement.
GATCATCCGGATGCCTTTGTGAGTATTATTAAATTTTATATATTTATTTTATTTTTATGGATGTTTTTATTGTTTTACTTATTTATGTTTGTTATATGTAATACAGGAGTATTATGGAGAGGCACATATGGATGAGGTGGAGAGATAGAAATAGGAGGGACGATCTTGATCATCACACGGTGTTCACATAGATACATCAGATCATGCGGATGATTGTGATGATGAGGATGAGGATAATCATGATGCTGATGATGATCATGATGATGATGATTAGGATTCTTGATTATGACATTATATATATATATATATATATATATATATATATATATATATATATATATATATATATATATATATATATATATATATATATATATATATATATATATATATATATATATATATATATATATATTATCTATATATTGTTCATTTCAGTTATGTTTTGAATTGTGTGTATGGTACTAAGTAATGAAATTTTTTGTTCTAATTGATTGTTATTATTGTTTATATTAAGCATGTGTTTTAGTACTTTAATTATATAATTCATTCATATTTATGTGTGCTTGTGTGTATATAAAATGTATGTATGCACATGTAGGTATATATCTATACGTGTAAGTATGTTTATATGCATGTATATGTATGTATCTATGTATATATGTCCATGTATGTATGTGCATATGTATATGTGTATATGCATGTATCTGCATGTGCATGTGTAAGTGTATATGCATATGTATGTGTATGTGCATGTGCATGTGTATGTATGTATATGTATGTATGTATGTGCATGTATATATGTGTAATATGTGTGTGTACGTATGTGCATGTATATGTGTGTAATATGTGTATGTGTATGAATGTATGTACATATGTATATGTGTATATGCATGTATGTGCATGTGCATGTGTAAGTGTATATGTGTATGTATGTGTATGTGCATGTGCATGTGTATGTGTGTGTATATGTATGTATGTGCATGTGCATGTGTAAGTGTATATGTGTATGTGTGTGTATATGTATGTGCATGTATATGTGTAAGTGTATGTGTATATGTGTATGTGCATGTATATGTAATGTGCATGCATGTGGATGTGCATATACATGTATTTAAGTATATGTTAATGTGTGTATGTGTATGTATATATGCAATAATGCATGCATGCAACTCTTTTTATGTGGTTGTAGAAATGTTTGTTCATATGCATGTGTATGTGTATGTATGTGTAAGTGTATGTGCATATGTATGTGTGTGTATATATGTGTGTGTGTATGTGCATGTGTATATGTGTATATGTGTGAACGTGCATCTTCATCGTGTATAAGTGTATATGTGCATATCAATAAGTGTGAGTATGCTAACTAATGAAAATAACACAATTCAAATGATATACAAAGAATGGAAATGGTACTTACAATAGTTAGCCATATTTTTTGCTTGGTTAGCTTCTTGAATAACCTACAATAAAGAGAGAGAGAGAGAGAGAGAAAGAGAGAGAGAGAGAGAGAGAGAGAGAGAGACAAAGAGAGAGAGATAATTCAAAGAGAGAAAGAGGTAGAAAGAGAGAAATAGAGACAGAGAGAGACAATAAGATAGAGATTAGACAAAACAACAATTCTGCAAGCGATTGTTTTAGCTCGTAAGAATAGTGCAATTGCGAATGTTGGAGAGCTCTTTGATCAAATGCATAAAGATGCCAGTTGAAGAGCCTCCAACATTTTAATTTTTTTGTCAAAAAGCCATCGTGTAAGCGATGGTAAGGTTTTGTAAAAAGCAGTGCAATTGGCATCGCATAAGTGATGTTAATTATCATCACTTATGCGATGCAAATTAGCGTCGTTTATGCAATGATTTTTTAAATCGTCGCTTTAGCGATGCTCAATGTGAGCGTCGCACATCCCATCATGCCACCTGTCGATGAAAATGTTGTATTGCTCGTCGTTTAACCAACGGTCCGTGCTCGACGCTTCTTGCGACGCTTTTTGCAATTTTATAGCGATGAAATTGTGTCGCCTTAACCATCACTATGCGCCCGTATTTCTTGCAGTGACAAGTCAACATGCACCAACTCTAGAGGATAGCTTGCTTTGTTCTTGGTTTCTTGTGGAAATGCCTTCGTCTATTGCTTGCCCATCATGCAAGCTTCACATGGTTCCTTCATTTTCGCAATGAATGGTAGGTGTGCAACCATACCCCTATGATGCATCTCCTTTAGTACAGGGTATCTAATGTGGCGGAATCTCTCATGCCATAGCTTACTTGTGCCCAAATTTTTAGTGGCTATAAGAGCACACAACTCATATAGGTTGTTCCTCCTCATGCTCGTCTCAACAATGTTGTTGTTACTGTCCATATCTTAGCTCCTATCTTATTAAAAGATACTTGATGACCTTGATTAGTTATAGAAGCTATTGAAAGTAGATTTTGTTTGATTTTTGGAACATACAACATAGTTGAAATCTTTCTGACATCCCCATTAAAGTTAATTAAAGAAACTGTAACTTCACCCTCTACAATACATCTTGCATTGTTGCCTACCTTTAATATGATGGGTTCCTTTAGAGGTTGTAAGGAACTATAAAGGTCTTTTCTGCTCATCATGTGACGAGATGTACCATTGTCCAGCGGCCATGAGCCATCTATTCCTGAATCTTTTGTTGAGGAGCATACCTCCTCTATTGTAACAAATAACTCAAGCTCTATTTCTATTCTGTTGGCAGACTCCTTGTCCGTGCCACATTTTGAAGAGCCATTCTTCTACCTTCTTGATGCAAAAGTCTTGGATTTTGTGTCCTTTCTTCTTACAGTGGAAACACTCTCCCTTGAACTTCTTTTTGTCGTTCCTCTTCTTGTCTCCATCTTTTGAAGAGTCCACTTTGCCTTGTTTGGCATTTTCTATGAATGCAACATCTCCTTTGCTTCCACCACTCGTTGCCTTGAGTCGTAGCTCCTCCTCCATGAGTAAGGCACTGAATTCTTCAAAAGTTAGTGGTTGAGGTCTGATTTGTGTATTAAGAGCAGTTACCAAACCATCAAACTTAGGTGGAAAGATTTGAAGACAATGCGAAGCTAGCTTCTCATTTGAATTTTGTACACCTACTCCCACCATTTGATCTCGTAGATTCTTTATGTGAGCGATAAACACCTCTGCAGTCTCCCCATCAACAAACCTTTTTGCTGCTAGCTGATTCTCCAAGTTTTGAATCTGTGTTTGATTACGAGTTTCATATTGATTTCTCAATATGTTCCATGCTTCACATGCTTTGGTAGTATTTTGAATGAGAGTTAGAACACTATCAGTATTACTTGTAACTAGAGCACAGAGTGCATCTGCATTTCTAGCACATAGAAGATCAACATCAAGAGGAATCATTTGATTAGAATTATTTGGATAAGGCATTTGTTGGGGCTCATGATCAGTCCTAAGAACGGCCTCCACAACCTCACATTTCATCCCATCAAATTTACCTTTTGTAAAGGTTGGTGGTCGTATTCACAATGTTGGGATGACTACCATCATTGCTACACCTATCTATGCTCCACCTACTCTTGTTGATGAACCATCTTGATTCTTGTAGATGATGATGTACTACTTGACATCTTCTCTCTTTTTTCATTGAAACCTCTGCGTTTTTGCTTTTGCACCACTTTAAGTCTCTTGAGCTTTGATACCATGTAAGAAAATAACAACATAGTGGAATAGACCATAAGACGAATTTGAGAGAAAAATGTAGACAAAGATAGACACAAATTCACTGATAGAGAACTCAAATTCTCAGATTGCCAAGCATAATGCAGTTACAATGATGGTGTTGTCCACCTGTGTGCTCCCAATGTGAGGCATAGATGGCGATCTAGATAGAATCTAGATGAAGGGATTAATAGTGTGCGATGCTATGTAAAGCTCAACCTAGGCCATGCTTTTATAGAAAAACATAGATGAGAGATACAAAATAATCTGCAAAATATACAATTTGCCAATATCTCCATGACCAGAAGTCCTACCATCTCAACCCTATAGGCCTCTCGGGCCCTGCAGAGGGGGCTTGCAGCCCTAGGGGCCAAGGGCATAGGCCCCTTGGGCACTACAGAAAGGGGCAAGCCGCCTCTGCGCTACCCCCATTAAGGTTCTATTGGGAAACCACACAACACCACAAGGCCTTTATTTTTTCCTTGAATGGCAACCCAATGGCCAAAAATTTTATGCCCTACCTAACCTAATGGCTAGGCTCACAAAGATCATCTATAACCATCAACGGTCACACACACACCTCATCTAAATTAGAAGTTAGGGTTCCACAAAAGTTCGGGCCTTCACAATGGCTTCTCCTCATAATGGGGGCCTTACAACTTAGAGTGCTATGTATCAGTTGTGGTCACTTGAGGGTGGAGTATTGAGCATATCTAACACTATGAAGGTCATAGGTTCAAGATGGATATATAAGGTAAAGAAAAATTGTGATGGATGAATGAACAAGTACAAAGCAAGGATAATGGCCAAAGGATATTAAAAAACACAAGGTATTGATTATGAAGAAACATTTTCTGTTGCAAAGATTTGCAAAGATGCCTACCATCAGAGTACTTATGAGTCTTACATTTCTAAGAATTGGAAGATTTACCAAATGGACGTAAAAAATTCTTTTCTAAATGGATGGATATTCTAGGAGGTATACATTGCTCAACCTCCTCGCTTTGAAGATCAATCATGTCCTAAATATGTATGCAAGTTGAGGAAAGCTGTTTATGGATTGAGGCAAGCCCCTAGGGCTTGGAATCACAAATTTCTCACTTACTTGCAGGATATGGAATTCAATATGAGCAGGGCAAATCCTTCCCTCTTCATTATAAGGAACCAATCAAAGGTCATATACCTATGTGTATATGTTGATGACATAATCATTACAAGTAATTATGCGAAAGGAATCAAAAAGTTCTGAAAGAAGAATTCAAAATTAGTGATCTTGGTTTGCTTACATACATCCTAGGTTTGGAAGTGGTATATAAAAAAAGAGGTATGCTTCTTACTCAGAGGAAGTACATCAAAGATATGCTTGTCAAATTGAAAATGGAAAATTCAAAGGTTGGAGGTACTCCTATGGAGATGAACTTGAAATTGAGTGCTCATGAAGGTGAGCAAATTGAGGATGTAACCAGCTATCGAAATCGAGTTGGACATTTAAATGATGCACAACTAAATAGAGTGAACATTTTCCATGGAGTAGGTGTATTGAGTTAGTTCATGCATATTCCAAGGAAACCTCACATGGAAGAATCCAAGAGAATCCTCAAATATTTGAAGGGTACAATCAATGGAGGTTTGTACTATCATTACGGACACACACACACACACACACATTCTCAGATGTATATAGATATCAAAATCTTCTTTGATGCAGATTGGGAAGGAACTAAAGATGATAGGAGAATCACATATGTGTACCTCACCTTTGTAGATACAAAGTTGATTTTTTTGTCTTCAAAAAAGCAACAAACTATAGCACTCTCATCAATAGAGGCTTAGTATAGAGGACTTGGAAATGCTACACAATAAGTAATGTGTATTAAGACTCTATACTCTTATTTAGGGCTAAACTCTTCCACTCCACACATCTTTGGAGATAGTATCAATTCTTTACATCTTGATGCTAACCCAATCTATCATGCCATGAGTAAACAAATAGAATGACATTATCATTATTTTAGGGAAAAGACCACAAGCAAGGAGATAACTTTCATATGTGTCAACACATCAACAATGTGCAGTTATAATGACAAAGACATTGGATGGAAGCAAGTTAAATTGGTTCAAATCAATGATTCGATTGCAAGAGATATTGAAGGATTGAAGACTTAAGCTTCTTAAGCTTGAGGGGGAGATGTTGGTGCAAATAGCAATCCTAAGAGCTCGAGTAAGGTTCATGGACTACTCTCACAAATCATATCTAGTGATGATCATGAGAACACATGCTTGTGAAAAGTAAAACTTTAATTTACATTGATCATTTGTAAAAGATAAAAGTAGAAGAGGAATCTTGTGATGATATGAAGCTAAATCCAAAAATCATTTGGTGAAAGAAATCTAATTTATATCATCCCTAAAGTTTAGGAATATTTTTAGGTGAGTGAGATTCAAATTCAAATTCAAATTTGAGTATAAATGTATTCACTTCTTAGTCGTGGGTAGAGTCACTGATTCGAGGGAGATTGAGCTACTTCATTGAGCATACATTATGCTTATCTCCTAAAGTAGTCCTCTACACTTCCCATGTTTCATATGCTCAATAGCACACACATTTTTGAATCATTACATTGAGTAAGACTTTCTCTTCATTTTGGTTGAATATAATCATGTACATAGTGAACTTGATCTGTCTATTTCTATATATATAAGAATACAAATGCTATAATTTCACTTGTGTGACTATGTCTGCACATCTTCTTGTTCTTGAAAAGTTGGGGTGAACCCCTATACTTATTAGATTTATTTCTCCTTGTATGATGCACCTAAACTCATCAAATAAATTGCTTTACTTAGCTAGAGACTTCAATTAGATTTGTACAAAATCTCTTTGGTCAATTCATACCAAGTTGTGAGCTCTGAAGATATCTTTGTGACATTCGCATCCAAAATAGAAGGTTCTTTAGAATCCTTGCAAATAGAACCTATCTGTTTTAATGCAAACTTTTGATAATGATGTTCCAAAGGCCTTAGTGGTTCCTTATACATTTTTGGGAAGTTAAGAAAGTGTACTAAGCATCCCTTGAGTCACATTGGCTGGTATAGAGAAGGTTTGTTGCAACATCAATTGATCTCTGCACTTATCCATCACTTCTTCACATGTATGTGAGTGTATATGTGTAAGAATGTATGTATATGTGTGTGTATGTGTTTATCAATGTATGGGTATGTGTGTATGTGTGTGTATATGTGTGTATGTGTATGTGTGTGTATATCTATATGTATATGTGTGTATATGTAAATGTGAGTGTTTGTAAATGTGTGTGTATGTGTATGTGTGTGTATGTATATGTGTGTGTATGTGTATGTGTGTGTATGTGTGTGTATGTATATGTGTGTGTGCATGTGTATGTGTATGTGTGTGGGTATGTGTGTGTATGTGTATGTGTATGTATATGTATATGTGTGTGTATGTGTGTATGTATATATGTGTGTGCATGTGTTTGTGTGTATATCTGTATGTGTGTGTATGTATATGTGTATGCATGCATATGTGTGTGTATGTGTATCTGTGTGTATGTGTATGTATGTGTGTGTGTATGTGTGTACATGTGTGTATGTGTGTATGTGTGTATACAAACATGTCTATGAATTTAAGCTCTTTTTGTATACTATTCCTTTTTTTTTTGAAATTTAAACAACAAGAAATATTGCATTGTAGAAACAAATAATAAAAGGCTTAACATACCACCTGAAACGTGGCAATATTTTTGCAAAAAGCTATGTCTTCAAGTTACATTTCCTTGGAAGAATGCATGTAAAATAGTTTATATTAATGTGAGTTAGAATTCGTTTATGTTTAAGAAATATTTACATTTAAACTATGCACTTTTATTCCTTTAAATTAACACAGATTTTTGCAAAAAAATAATTGAATCATGTCATACGTCACGTTTAGGTTGTATGGGGCATGATAGTTTTGTTGCTACATCTTTATGTATATGTATTATTGAGATTATATATATATATTTTATTTAAAATATTGATCATTAACCTTTTGAATTCATTTTGAATGTAACATAAGGATTATGGTCATAATCCTAATAAACATGAAATTGACTAAGCTACATATTTTCATTATCATCATTTGAGTGAGAAATTAAGATATCATCCAAACGATCATTTTTTGAGTATTATTAAACTTGATATAGTTTTCTTTATTTGATTGATGTTTTATATTACTTATTTATTTATCTTTGTTATATGTAATACAAGAGTATTATGGAGAGAACGATATGGAAGAGGTGGATAGACTAAAATAGGAGGGATGATATCGATTGTCATAGGGTACTGACCCCTCTTCCCATGCCTCTTCAGATACATCAGATCATGCGCTGCATGATGCTTCTTTAGATGATCGCTATTATTTACATTCAATTTATTATATACATTGATATGCGTACATACATACACACACACACACACACACACACACACATATATATATATATATATATATATATATATATATATATATATATATATATATATATATATATATATATATATATATATATATATATATATATATATATATATATATATATATATATATATATATATATATATATATATATATTTATTTATTTATTTATTTATTTATTTATTTATTTATATATATATATTTATATATATATATATATATATATTTATATATATATATATATATATATATATATTTATATATATATATATATATATATATATATATATATATATATATATCAGTTATGATTTTAATTGTGTCTATGGTGTGAGTTCATAATTTTGATAATTTTTGAGTGTTTATTAAATTAGTTTATTTTATTGAAGTGAACTGTATGAATGAAATTTAATAATGATTTTTATTACAATTTATCTTTAAGATGTGATTTTTTTACTTTAATTGTATTATTCACTCATATATGTGTGTGCGTGTATATGTGTGTATGCGCATGTATCTGTGTGTGTATGTGTTTGTATGCATGTGTATTGTTGATATATTTAGGTAGTGATGTGTGTGATCACACTAGGACCATCGGGGCACTTTTTTCCCTCTTTAGGAGGTTTCTTCCCCCGACTTGTATATACGCCTATTGCCCTAACATATCACTAACCTTTGTACATTCTAGTGGTAATTCATTCAGTATTGTGTGTTGTGCTCCAAGCTTCTTCTTCTTCCTTGTGTTGTTCATGTGCTTCCATAGACCTCGAGCTCCAACAATCGGTATTAGAGCAAGTTGCCGCTTCATCTAGGGCATCGTTATCACCCCTCCGATCATAGTCTCAAAATCACACGAAATTTGGTGAGCATACTCATGGTGATTAGGAGATGAAAACAGCTTTGTTGTGTGGTGCTAAAATCATGATCTGAGTTTGTTTCGGCCTCCGAATGCACTATCGTAGTGCTTGTGCAGGCTATTCTATCTTTTCGTGCCAAAGATATGTCAGGTTTTGGTTCGCCAGTATAAGCATCTCAAAGTCTACTATAGGTTTAGCAGAACTTGTCAGGGTTGTTCTGTTCAACTTTTTCAGATACAATAATTTTCTTACCTTTTGCCTCATCATATGTAGAAGGGTCTTCCTCTGCTTTCATGATATAAGCATCATCTTTAGTAGTAAAAAATGAAGTATCATAGCTATACCTTGTGGGCTTCCATTTATGCCTTGATGATCTTCTGAGTTCTCCACTTCTTGAAGTTTTTGGTTCATCACATTCTGGATCAAACCTTGGCATTTCTTCAACTTCAACTAGTGCTTCATTGTTCTCTTCTTCATCAAATATTTGAACCTTTGATTTACCTTTCTTATGGTTCAATGTTTCTTCATCACCTACATGAATATTAATTGTACCTGCATACCAAGTACCTTGCTCATCAAATGTAACATGCTTTGACACAAGGAATTTCTTTGTGGATGGACTCCACAATCTATAACCCAATGAACACATACTTTTCAGCTTTAGGTTCCAATTTATGCCTTAGCTGAGATGGTACATATGCATAAGCCAAACATCCAAAAACTTTGCAATGATCTAAGGTAGGTCTCTTACCCCACCATGCCTCATAAGGTGTCATACCATTCAAGGCCTTACATGGAAGCCTATTAACCAAATAAGTAGTTGTATTCACAGCCTCAACCCACAAATAATTAGGGCAATTTTTCTCCTTCATCATTGACCTTGCAAACGCAACAAGAGTTCTATTTCTCCTTTCTGCTACACCATTTTTTTGAGGAGAGTACCTGCAAGTAACTTCCCTTTTTATACTTGCATTCCATAAGTAGTCACTGAACTCATTAGAGAAATACTCTCCCCCTCCATCTGACCTTAATCTCTTCAACTTTTGAACTGTGATTCTCTTTGCATACATATGATAATGTTTGAATGTATTAGACACCTCTAATTTATCTTTGATCACATATATACTGATCCACATGGTAGCATCATCAAAATAAATCACATAATAATTGAACCATTAATCCTAAAGCCCTTTGATGGACCCCACACACCTGTATGTACCAATTCAAGTTTCTCTGAATACATGAAACCATGCTTATTAAATGATTGCTTATGAGCCTTACCTAATTGACATGCTTCACATCTGTATGTCATGTGTTGACCTGCAACATTAGGTAATCCAAGCACTGAACCATTGTTAATCATATCCTTAATACCTCTTTCATTGAAATGTCCAAGCCTTTTATGCCAAAGATCTAACTCAAAGATCTTATGTCCTCCATAAGTGAACAAGGCATGACCAACATTGCCTTGAATCTTCAATGTGAATAGCCTTCCTTCCTTTTTTCCTGAAAAAATTTGTTTATACCTATTGCTAGGATCTTCCACAAAAACTCCATGATTAGTGAACTTTACTTCATAAGCTTTCTCTACAATTTGTCCTACAGTTATCAGATTCTTTGGAATTGTAGGAACATAAAAACCCTAATCAAAAGAGTGCTTCCATCCTTGGCCTTTACTGATCCAAAGGACTTCACATTGTGCTTTGTGTTATCACCTATTTGAACTACATGATTACTCACCTTATTCTCCAAATCAATCATCAAAGCTATATTGCCACTCAGATGATTGCTGCACCTTGAGTCAATGTTAAAAACTCTTTGACCTTCACTTTGTCTTTCACAAGTTGCATTCATAATTAAGGTTGAATGCTCTTTCTTATCTGAAGCATAATTGTAGTGGGTGTTATTGTAGGATTGACATTGAAAGCCTCTTCCTGCATTTCTTCCAAAGAAACCTCTACTACCTCTACCTCTGAAATTACCTCTCTGATTTCTACCATGTCTTCCTCTTGAATTAAAGTTTTGATTATATCCTCCACCATTCTGATTATTATGCCAACATTCATGAGCTAAATGATGAGTCTTACCACAAATCAAGCAAGTTTTGAGGCCATCTTTATTGCTCCTTCCTCTTCCTTTTCCTTTGCCACCTCCTCTTCCTCTTAGGAAGTTGGCTTGGATCATAGTGCCTTCATCTTCATTCAATTGTTGCTTGCCTTTGTTAATTTTCTTCTTGTCCTTTGAATACATTGCTTGACATGTACTCTTATCAACATCACCTTTGACATCCTGCTCAAAGGTTAGCATATGTCCTAGCAACTGATTCAAATCAGGAGTGAAACTATCTAGTGACAATTTAGTGGATAGAATGAAAGGCTTCCACTTCTCATCTCCTCTCAAACCTGTGAGAATTTTTCTTACCAATTTTTCCTCTTCAATATCTTCATCAACTGCTCCTAATGCATCTGCAATGTCTTTCATCCTTGCTACATAATCAGAAATAGATTGAGAAGCCTTCTTCTTGAATGTGGTGAACTCTGCCCATAAAGATGCCTTCCTTGACTTTGTAGTGTTTTGGAAATGCTCTTCCAAAGAATTCCATATGTCATTTGCACTTTCAAGTCCCCTAATCTAAGGTAGCAAGTAATCATTAACTCCCATGTAGATAATGCTCCTTGCTTGAGCATCCTTCTTCATCCATGTCTTCAAATCTGAGAGCTCTTCCCTGGTTGGAACACTAGGGTCCCTAAATTCTAGTTTTTCTTTTCACCTGTGATGTATCCTATTAGGTCTTTGCTCATGTGATGCGCTTCCATCCTCATTGACCAAGCAAGATAGTTTTCTCTATCCAATTTCTCTATTTGAAGAGAATCTCCCATCCTTTCTTCACCTGTGCAATAAATTCTTCAAGCTTTGTGAATAATGAATGTACCTTTACTTTGAATGTAGTTCCTTTTGATCTTCTTGATAGCTTTAGGCCTCCTTCTCTAGCTTTCACTTCAAACTTACACCTTTTGAATCTTCAAGGATTGATTTTTGTATATCTGCAATAGTCAGGGTCCTCCTTTCTTCAATTCTGATGACTCCTGCTCTGATACCACTCATGGAGAGTGTTAATCTCCAAACGAACAAGTTATCCTTAATGTTAGAGCACCTCTATATCAAGAACAACTCAAAACCTCAACCAAGTTTGGAAGACCAATGCCAAATTATGAAACTTTGAACTAATTGTGAAGAAATTTATTACTCAGAAAAGTTTGCTACACTTGATCCATTTATTGACTGACCAAATGTGTAACATTTTCAATGAAACTTTGTATAACCTATCCACTAAAGCTTACATACCTTCTCCAAGTTAAAACTTCTCAAAAAGGTTAGTAGATCTTGAGATTTCCTTCAAACAATGTACCTATGTCTAAAACTGTTCTTTTGTGTAGTCGACTTTGACACCTGCAACTTCTAATGCATGGTTCTCCCAAATTAGACCCCGTTTATTCAAATGCTTTTAGCCACAAGTAGATTACCTTTAAACTTAAAGAATGAGTGACTAGTCACTCAAAAATTTACACTATGGAGGGAGATTTGATCAAAACATTGACCACCGAGATTGCACCTGTTCCTTCCTTTAGTTCTTCACATTTACACATGTAAATGTTCCTACCTAAAATTCTCTCAGCCTGATTACAATTAAACTCTCAAATCTTGACCATAGACACATTAACTATGGACTTAGACATCTACAAAAGGATTTATGAAATGATCAAGCATAGAAGGAGAGATGGAGAAAAGATCGCAACTCAGATTTTAGAAGTTTTATTCTATTCTCATGAGAACAACTGATTTGATGAATCTCATTCATCCATAACATACATACTTCTTCCACTCATCTATACTTGGTCTATATCTCTTCTCTCATATATGTCCCGACTCTATACTTGTATATATAGGCATATATGTAAAAACTCGTCACCATTACAAAGGTATAAGTGAACTAATTTTAAGCTTAATGTACATGTATATACAAGTCCATCTTCTAACCATGCACTAATCTTCAAGCCTCAGAATTTGATCTTTGATTTATTATTTGACTTCAATCCTTGTCCAAATCAACAATTGTTGATTGTCCTGCACCAACAGAGTTCCTTTAAAGGATTTCAATAAACTAATATGGAAAGAATTATGTATATTCCAATGAGAAGGTATGTCTAATTTAAAAGCATTCTCATTAATGTTTCTGAATAATATGAAAAGGTCCACAATAACGTGGGGCAAGTTGAACCTGAGGATGTTGTAAAATATTTTTCAAACATCTTTCAATTATTGGTAACCATATGAAGTCATTTTCATTAAACTCTTTAGCTACTTGATTCTTATTAACATTACACATGTAACATTCTTGACTCTTTGTAATGTGCTCATGAACCTCATGAAGTGTAGAAATATGATCTTGTGCAAAGGAGTCAACCATAGGGATATCAGTTTGAGTGATAGACATGGGAGTGGGAAGCTTTTTGCCATACACAATTTCATACGGTGCATGTCCAGTAGTGGTATGTGTTGTGTTATTATATGCAAATTGTAGTAAAGGAAGTTTCTCATCCCAAGTACTTGGATTATCTAAAGAATAAAGATGCCCAATAAAGGGTTGGAAGGCAAGGAGTACCATGAGAGACCTCAAAATTGTGTAACAAAAAGGGATATTTTACCAAAGTGCAAATAGCTTGAGTTATATCAAATATGCTTTGATGGCGGAACACAAGAGTGGTTACTTTGTGAAGAAAGCCAAAAGGGATGTTTTCAAAAAATAGAGAGGGCCAAAAATGATATAATCTTGGTGAAGCTAAAGTGCCAAGATGATAATCGTGCTATTCCTAATGATAGTCCTTGTAAAAAAAAACTCCAACAAACTTTCAAAATTCACAATGTGAACGTTGTGTCTTGGAATACACGGCAAACTTGGTGCAAGAGGCATGTAATATATATATATATATATATATATATATATATATATATATATATATATATATATATATATATATATATATATATATATATATATATATATATATATATATATATATATATATATATATGGCCATCAACCACGTAGCTGCTATGAGTGGGGTATATTTCACAAGCAAGTTCAAATTATATTTACTAGAGAGTAAGGATTGACATCATTAATGATTTCAATCTATAGATTACAGGATTTGTCAAATGGAGACTCTAGACACGTGGCTTATTGGATTCTCTCTCTCTCTCTCTGGCTAGTAGACACAGTGCATAATGATAAGTCCAACAGTTGATGGTGAGTCCTCTTTCTCCCTCATCAATTCTGCATAGGCACTTTGTGGCACACTCATGCATTAATCTCATCAATAGTGCTGCAAATGGCCAACCAATCTGTGGTGACCCCTTCAATGATGGAGGTATCCGCTTTTCTCAATCTTAGTCAAGATGGAAGCTCTGTTTGGTGCTCATTGTGCTGTGGCACAGATAGAATCTCTATCTCTCTCTCTATGTGCTCTGCTAGAATAAGATGGTGAAGACTCTGATCATGCTTTGCCTTTCTTGTACTACTTTGCAGCTCCTTGACATGTGTGATTGAAGGGAAGCTCTGCAAATGGTTCCTCCACACTTGTTCAGTGAAAAACATCTTTTTGATGACTTTGTCGCCTTATCCTTTCCACATGCCCAAGTTGTTCTATCTATCTCCCTCTCTTAGATGCTCTCTTTCTGATAGGGATTTTTGGCTGTAGGTTCTTATATGGAGCAAGAGATATGATCTCTCTCTCTCTCTCTCTCTCTCTCTCTCTCTCTCTCTCTCTCTCTCTCTCTCTCTCTCTTTCTGTGTCAAAGAGGAGTTGAGATAGAACTTGTTCAAGCTTGCAATCTATCACAGAGGAGATCAAACTTAGCTATGGATGCAGTGCATATTGTCAATGCACGCTTGCTCCGTTAGTCGCCATGGCGGGTTGTTGAGATATCAAGCTCAACATGTGATGATCTACGATGACACGTATCACTTTTTCATTTCTTTGACATATATAGTGGTCATGCCAGTATATGTCAGGGATACTTCATTGAGCTTCCTTAGATTTATCTATCGAGACTGATGGCACATTTGTTTCTTGCTAGCTCACTCATTCAAGAACATTATAATTTTCCTTATGTACTATTCTTTATATATTGCACTCGTTATATTTTTGTTTTAGGTCATTCTTGTACATTCCTTTTATGTAATAGAAGAGGAAGATCATTCTTCATTGCCTCAATTTGTGTGTGCGCTCCCCTCCTTCCTCGTGACATGGTATCAGAGCCAGTGTGGCTGCAGGGAGATTGCGGAGAAGGCCGATGATGAAGAGTACACGAGAAGGCATGAAGAAAGCATGATTCACAAACGACCTCCATTTCGAGCCTATAATGGGGCCCACAAAAAAACCAGGTCATTTTGCAAAATTGTAAGTTGCCTCCTATTTGACAACACTCATATATTGTAGGTCCAATATTTCAAGTGATTCCGTGTACTATGTGAGGAGAGATGGATGATACACTCCAAAGATGTGCCTAGTGCTACAAAAATGTGCTCTACACCTACCAAGATAGCTTCAGAGATGATAAGTAGACACCTTGTGCTTGCTAAGGATGCATATAAACCATGCTAGTGCTTTAGAGCATCAATCTCAAATCGATTAATCAAGAGAGACTAGTTGATACAAAATAGATGAAGCAAAACTTGCTATTTTGGGATGGATTGCACTCTAGAAATTAACTAAGAGCTCACAACCTACTGAAAATTGAACAAATATCTTTTTCACACTTCTAATTAGATAGATAATAAATCTAAAGCAACAAATTTGATGAATTTTGATGAACCATACTAAGATAAATAAATCTAGCAACATAAGAGTGTCATCTCGACATTTTAGGGGTTGACTGCCAGATTACCTAGTTAGCTTCAAATGAATGTAACTCACAAAGTAATAAACCAATGATGATGAAAGTTGGTATGATTCAACAAAATATTAAGTACACATAGAGAAATTACTCATTGAAGTTGACTGAAAATATGAATGTGAACCTATAACAGTAGATGAGAACAACTTCAAGATGTAGCTTGAAAATCAATCTCTATTGCACATATTGTACATGATATGAATGGAATGAAGCTTGAGAAGGAGGATCACAATGTGTGATTCTTTTATGGCTTGGTGCTTGATCAAAATCTCCTCAAGATGTAGCTCTCAACTCAACTCTTATCCACAACTATGCATAGGTGTTTTTATAATGGTATTTGAATTCAAATCTTGGAGGGATTGTACCTAAATGTTCCCCTAAAGTTAAGGAATCACTTAGCTAATCAATCACTCCTACCTCACCTCGTAATTCATGCTTAACATGGCCACAAATTCCTCAATGAATTTTACTTTTCAAGGTAATAATTCTTCAAGAATTACAAGAGCATGTTTCTATGACTCTCTCATTGAGAGTGTGCATAAGTGCATTAGGCTTGGATGAATTACGCCAACAGCTCAAGCCTAGTATGCTTGAGTCCTCACTCCTCCTTGATTTCTAGCAATCCAATCATGCCTTTGAACCTACTTAGCTTGATACCATCCAATGATTTAGTCAACATATCTACACATTGAAGATTAGTAGAAACATAGGACAATTGAATGTCCTTGCTCATCAGCTTCTCTCTTACATAATGAACTTCATTATGCTTGGTTCTAGCATGGTAAACTGGATTAGCTGCTAAGTGAAGTGAAGTTGTATTATCACCAAAAATGTGAGGAGTTAAGGTATGTAACCCCAAATCTGAGTGCAAGACTTTTAATCACATAGCTTCTTGTGTTGCAATTTCCAATCCTTTGTATTCAGCTTCAGTAGATGATAGAGCAATAGTTGGTTGCTTCTTTGAGGACCAAGAAATTAGTTTTGATCTTGCAAATGACAAATATCCTGATGCACTCTTCCTATCATCCTTTGATCCAGCCCAATCTGAATTTGAGTAAAGTTTGAGATCAATTTCAGAAGTGAATAGGTAGAAAAGCCCTTCATTGATGGTGCCCTTCAAGTATTTGAGCACTCTCTTGGCTACTTCCATATGTGGTCTCCTTGGCTTGTGCATAATTTGATTGAGTATGCTAACACTATAGCATATGTCCACCCTTGTGAGAGTTGCATAGTTCAAGCTTCCTACCAAGCTTTGATAGCTTGTGATATCTTCAATAGTTTCTCCCTCATAGGCACTTAGCTTATGATTCATCTCCAAGGGTGTACTTGCACACTTAGTATTCTCCATTTTAAACTTAGAAAGCATGTCATGTACATACTTCCTTTAAGTGATGTAGATACTAGAATCTGTATAGACAAGTTCAAGTCCAAGAAAATAAGCGAGAGCTCCAAGATCACTGATCTTGAATTCATTCTTCATTTCAGCCTTTACCTGTTTAATCCCATTGACATCATTCTCTGTAATTATAATGCCATCTACATATACAGAGAGATATATAACCGCTGATCCATTCCTCTTGATGAAATAAGGATGTATCTGCTTTACTATCTTTGAATCCTTGGTCCTGCAAGTAGGTAACTAATCTATGATTCCAAGCTCTTGGAGCTTGCTTCAAACCATAGAGAGCCTTCTTCAATTTACACACATAAGTTGGATGATGTGCATCTTCATAACCAAGTGGTTGTTCCATATAAACTTCCTCTAAAATCCAACCATTGAGAAATGCATTGTTTACATCTAGTTGATATAGCTTCCAATTCCTAGATGCCGCAATGCTAACAAGTACTCTAATGGTAGGCATTTTAGCAAGAGGTGAGAAGGTCTCTTCATAGTCTATGCCATGGGTTGGGGCAAACCTCGTATCTACTAACCTTGCCTTGTATCTATTAATACTACCATTTGAATTCCTTTTTACTTTAATACTACAAGGAATACGAGCGTATAGCGACGGTTAAGGCGACAAAATTTCGTCGTTATAAAATTGCAACGTGCATCATAATTAGCGTCGCGTGCGGACCGTCGATTAAACGAAGAAGCAAACAATGGTTTTTGCCACTTGTGGCGTGACGAGGCTGCGACGCTCCGATACAGCGTCCCTAACATGACGGTTTTAAATAGCGTCGCATAAGCGATGCTTTCTTTCGTCGCATAGGCAACGTTTTTTGGCATCGCATAAGTGACGCTCAAAATTGTCGCCTATGCGACGACGTGTAGAATCGCTTACACGACGGTCTGTTGATGGAAAAAAATTAAAATGTTGGGGGCACTTTGATCGGCATTTTCATGCATATGATCGAAGAGCTCTCCAACGTTCGCAATTGCGCTGCACTTACGAGCTGAAGCAAGTATATGCAGAATTGCTGTTTTGCCTAAGCTCTCTCTTATTGTCTCCTTCTGTCTCTGTTTCTCTCTTTCTACATCTTTCTCTCTTTGAATTCTCTCTCTCTCTCTCTCTTTATTGCAGGTTATTCAAGAAGCTAACCAAGCAAAAAGTATGGCTAACTATTGTAAGTACAATTTCTATTCTTTGTATATCATTTGAATTGTGTTATTTTCATTAGATAGCATACTCACACTTATTGATATGCACTTATACACTTATACATGATGAAGATGCACTTTCACACATATACACATATACACATGCACATACACACACATATATACACACAGATACATGTGCACATACACTTAGACATACACACATATACACATGCATATGCACAAACATTTCTACAACCACATAAAAAGACTTACATGCATGCATTATTGCATATATATATATATATATATATATATATATATATATATATATATATATATATATATATATATAAATACACACACACACATATACACATTAACGTATACACAAATACATGTATATGCCCATCCACATGCATGCACATTCACATGCATGCACATGGATGCAAATGGAAATGCATCCACATACACATGCATGTGGAATACATATACACATGCATATACATACATTATACACATATACATGCACATACCTACATATACACATATACATGCACATACACACATATACACATAGAGTTACACATATACATGCACATACATATACACACATATACACATGCACATGCACATATTCATACACACATATACACTTACACATGCACATGCACATACTCATACACACATATACACTTACACATGCGCATGCACATACATACATATACAAACACATACACATGCACATACATACATATATACACATATACATATACACTTAGGTACACATATATGAATGAATTATATAATTAAAGTATTAAAACACATATACACATGCACACACACATGCACATGCCTACATATACACATATACATGCACATACATATACACACACATAAACATGCACATGCACATACTCATACACACATATACACTTACACATGCACATGCACATACATACATATACACACATACACATGCACATACATACATATACACACACATACATATACACTTAGGTACACACATATGAATGGATTATATAATTAAAGTATTAAAACACATATACACATGCACACACACATGCATATACCTACATATACACATATACATGCACATACACACATATACACATAGAGTTACACATATACATGCACATACATATACACACACATACACATGCACATGCACATACTCATACACACATATACACTTACACATGCACATGCACATGCACATGCACATGCACATGCACATACATACATATACACACACATACACATGCACATACATACATATACACACACATACATATACACTTAGGTACACACATATGAATGAATTATATAATTAAAGTATTAAAACACATGCTTAATATAAACAATAATAACAATCAATAGAACAAAACTCTTCATTACTTAATACCATACACACAATTCAAAACATAACTGAAATGAAAAATATATAGATAAATAAATAAATAAATAAATATATATATATATATATATATATATATATATATATATATATATATATATATATATATCAATGTAAATACATATAATCCAATGTCATAATCAACTAAAATCCTAATCATCATCATCATGATCATCATCATCAGCAATATCATGATCATCCTGATCTTCCTCATCCTCATCATCATGATCACCCTGTGACGATCGAGATCGTCCCTCCTGTGTTTGTCTCTCCACCTCATCCATATTTGTCTCTCCATAATACTCCTATATTACATATAACAAACATAAATAAATAAAACAATTAAACCATTCATAAAAATAAAATAATTATATAAAATTTAAAAATACTCAGAAAGGCATCAAGATGATCTTGCATATACTCGCTCAAACGCCGATATCCAAAATGTGTAGCATACTCGATCTCATGTTTCGTAGGATATCGGCCATAATCCTTTCTGCAATGAAACAAATAAAAAAGATTAGTTGCTTGCATTTTAACTAAATTAAAAAATATACTCACAATAACACATATACTTACAAATGTAGCTACAAAACCATTATGGCCCATTTGACCTAGGTGCGATGTGTGGCCCGACTCCACTCTTTTCTTTGCAGCAGCTTGTTTATTCAAGAAAAAAAAAACATAAATTAAATGTAAAAAATTACTAAAATATATAAAAATTATAGATATAAACTATTAATTTGTGTACCTTCTGCCGAGGAAATGACTCCTGAAGACGTAGCTGTCTACAAAAAAACTGCCACGTCTCAGGTGTTATGTTAGCTCGCCTCTTATTTTTTTCGGCCATACAATATCTCCTGTTAATTTAATCTCAAACAGAAAAAACATCAGAATACATACACATATATACACACACATACACATACACATATACATGCAAACATATACGCATACATATATGTATACATATACACATATACATACATATAACATAAACACACATATACATATCCACATATATACGTACACACACATGCATGCGTATACACTCATTCATACAAAATACATGCATTTATCCCACAATAATGTGTATTTGTGTATATGTGAATATGTGTGTATGTGTAAATGTGTGTATGTGTAAATATGTATATGTGAATTTTTTGTGTATGTAGATAATTAGATTATTAATATCAAATACCATTATTTGTAGATTCTGATCAATTAGATGGAACTCCACCACCGTCTCCTCATCATTCAACGACTTTATACTGTAAGTATACAAAAACATTTAATTTTAAATATATTTTTGATGGATACATAACTTATATTTTTTTTTGTTTCTTATTATGTGCAGAGTCCGATCAATCAAAGGGTACTCCACCACCTCCTACCCATGCAACGACTTCACATGTGTCCTCCAATAGGAATTATGATGAATTTTACTATGAAGAGCATATTATATGTTGGTGTAACTTTTGTTATGGCACGTATCGAAGACCATGATTGGAATGTATTGAACATGAGGCAGAGTATGGTACTTTTGAGCATGCACCATCACCTAGTCAATGTGATAATGCTTGGGTATGTATTTTCTATATATATTAATGTCACTATTTTATTTAAAAACCATATGTAAAATCAAATTATTGTTGATATACAGGAATACTTGCTCGATGATGATGATGATGATAATTTTTCTCATAATGTTAATATACCTTGTACATGTCATGGACTTGTTGTTCATCAATTACAAGCAAAGGTTTCTGGAAATCCTATACCTCCTAGTTTAGAGAATGAAACGGCTGGAGATTATCCATTGCCAGCTCCTGATCGTTCTTTAGTACAAACATATGATAGAAGAAGATATGGAGGATGGAATAGAAGACCACTTCCTTTAGATGGAGAGGTTTTCAACTTTTGGGGTAATCGCTATATGATTGCTCCATCCACTATTACTAATGTTGGTCATGGTCTCTTTATTGTAGAGGATTTGTATGTGCCACTGAACTCTGAAGTCACTCTTATGTCATTTTGAGGTCCTATATATGGATGGGGAGATTGGCATCGACTTTCACGTTATGTTCAAAGCATGAGTACTTATGGAATATGCTTGAATGCAGCATCCCTTACTAGTAGAAGGATTTTACATGCAGAAAATGAAAGATTATATATTGATGGAAGACCTTACACACATGGAAATATAGCAAGTTTAATAAATAGTAGTCGAGGGTTACATAATAGTTCAAGGACTAATTGCACATTTGAGGTGCGTAAAAATATTCATGAATCACCATACATGAGTAGAGATGTATCAAGATACATAGTTGTCAAAGCTATTACTACATTACATGCTAGTGATGAACTATTAGTGAATTATGGATGGCGTAGACCTCCAAGAGCACCTTTTAGCTAGAGAGAATGAAAATTTTCTATCCATATTTAATAAGTTATATACTTAATTTTATATTTAAATTTTACTTTTTATTCATTTATGGAATACTAATGAATTTTATTTATATGTGTAGATTCCAATGTATGATGTTGATGATATTCCTCCACAGCATTCACAATTACCAGTAAGACCTGATTTATCAAAAGCTTCCATGAGGAGGCTACACAAAACTAATCCTCTGCAATATGCAACGTTGAAAGATCTATATTCAAAAGATGATAAAGTACAAGATTTGTGTGACAATGATGAAGATGATGGCATGGCAGATTTTATTGAGGATTGGTATCAAAATGACAGTGAGAGCATTGATATTTCTAAAAATGAGAAATATCTTCGAGAGGAATGTCTAAAGCATGTATATGAAGGAAGTCATTTGACACGACTAAGTGTGAGCTTACTTGTTCTCAACCTGCAAAATCGTTTTGGATGGAGTAATGTATCTGTTTCGACACTATTAAGGTATAATTTTCAATTTTCTATCTATTTATATATATATGCATAAATATATATATATATAAATACATGCAAGTTTTTATTCTTACTTTAGATAAGGTAAGAACAAGAACTTGAATTGAATGGACACTTTGTCTGCACATCTTTTAAAACTATTAATGCATCTTTCAAAATATTCGCGAAAAATTTGATTGTTTGGATGGCAGGATATGATTGTTTGTTTTGGAGGATATGAAGTATGTACCTTGATTGAATGATTTGTCGATTCTATCATATGTTCAGTTTGAAAGTGTGAGAAGCAGATTTATAATTGCTATCCAAAGAATTTAGCACTTATTATAGGCCATACAATGGTGACCTAGATGAATCGCATGCATAGAGGTTACTCAAGATAGAGCAATCATATTATAATGGACTAGTGCCAGCAGGATTCCTAGGGTATGCAGTAAACCTCTTGCATGTCAATGATGAGCATCTGAACTTTAGGATACAAAGTGAAAATCATGGTGGCTTGAGAGGATCACTTTTATACAGCTTGTTCAAAAAACTTCAGTGTCATAAACCTGAAGTTCTTTGAACAAGCTGTATAAAAGTGATCCTCTCAAGCCACCATGATTTCCACTTTGTATCCTAAAGTTTATATGCTCATCATTGACATGAAAGAGGTTTATTGCATACCCCAAGAATCCTGTTGGCACTAGTCCCTTATAATCAGGTTGCTCTATCTTGAGTAACCTTTGTGCATGCGATTCATCCAGGTCACCATCGTATGGCCTATAAACAGTGCCAAATTCTTTGAATAGCAATTATAAACCCGCTTCTCACACTTTCAAACTGAACATATGATAGAATCGACCAATCATTCAATGAAGGTACATACTTCATATCCTCCAAAACAAACAATCGTATCCTGCCATCCAAACAATCAAATTTTGCACGAATATTTTGAAAGATGCACATAAGCATACACATATATAAAATTATATGCATATATATATATATATATATATATATATATATATATATATATATATATATATATATATATATATATATATATATATATATATATATGTGTGTATATTTATTTATTTACTTTTTTAATATATCTTTTTTTGATAAACTTATAGGTCATTAGCTGAAAAGTTTTTACCAAGTTAGAATATTCTTCCTACCTCACATGATGAAATGAAGAAGGTAATAAAAAATATTGGTATAGATTATCAATGTATACATGCATGTCCTAATGATTGTATTTTATATAGAGGTGAATATGCAGACTCTTTGACATGTCCCAAATGTCAATCTCCTCGATATAAGGACGAAGAAGGTGAAATCCCAAAAAAGGTATTGAGACATTTTCCATTGGCTCCATGGATTAGACATATGTTTCAAAGCCCCGAATTATCAAAGCTTTTGACTTGGGGACATGATCACAAAAGTACTGATGGAATAATCAGAATTCCTCAGTGTTGCTTTTCAGCATATTGATTCTACATGGCCTGAATTTGCACAAAATCCACAGAATCTAAAGTTAGGAGTTGCATTAGATGGGGTTAATCCATTCCCCATGAAATCCAGTAAATGGTCAACATGGCCAGTGGTAGTCATAAACTACAATCTTCGGCCATATCTTAGCATTAAAAAGGAACATTTAATGCTTTCACTTTTAATCCCAGGCAAAAGACAAGTTAAAGATATGAATATATATCTTGCTCCTCTCATTGACAATCTTCAAGAGTTATGGAGAGGTATTAATGTCATTGATGTATCAAAAAGCATCAATGAAAGACATATTATGGTTCGTGGTGTTGTGGCTTGGACTATTCACGATTTTCCAGGATATGGTGTTTGTTTAGGTATTGATGTAATTTTTTTATTCAATATGCATGTAAATAAATATGATTTAATCTAATTATATTTTTATCATTTTCCATGATGCAGGAATATCTATAAAAGGTTATAAAGCTTGTCCATATTGTGGTGATTGGTTGAGATCAATCTATAGTAAGAATCTCAACAAAAATATTTATCTTCGACATCGACAATTCTTGCCTGATGATCATCCATTAAGATCTAGAAGACAAGCGATACATTTTAATGGAAAGCTTGAAACATGTCAGTGTCCAAAACCTATGACGCCTATGGATTGGTATAAAAAATGGACAGATGGACCTCTGATAGATCCAGAAGCAGAAGGTGAAAAAACAAAAGATTTAGATATAATCTCAATAATAATGAGATTACAGATATATCTTCTTTCACGGATTGGCTATATAGTCATTTGCAACATGCCAACGCAAATAATGAAGAAATCTCATATGAGCAAAGAGAGTCAATGATAGGTTGTGAACGAAAGGTAATTTTATTAAAATAATATTTAACTTTTTTCATATATGTATGTTAGTTTCTATTTACTAATTGAATTTATTTTGCAGGCTCGAATGTTCACTAATATGTGGGCTTTTGGACAGCATATTAGAATCAAAGCCATTGATTCTTTACGTAAAACAGAGGATTCTAGTATTGTTGCTTCTTTCAAGCAACTATCACATGCTAACTCAAAAGACACGAACCTTATAGATAGAAAACTTGGTTACGTAGGAACTATTGTTGGTATCTACGAAATTTCATTTCGTACATTCAAACAGGTAGAAAAAAGTTTATATATTTTTTGATAGAGTTAGTTATTTTTTTAAGCACCTAATAATGGGTTTTTGTTGTTATATATTTTGATAGGTCATTTTGAAGGTTGACTGGTTTCGAGCCCAGTATAAGGTAGTAATTCCACATTAAGAAAGGAATTATTTGGGTTTTGGGAAATTGATTCTTCCAAGGTAATGCGATCTACAAAAGAACCATATATTCTTCCTAGGCGTATTGAACAAGCATTTTTTTATAAAAACCCAGATGCTCATCCTTGGTGGCAAGTCATTCATGTGCAACCTAGAGGTAGGTCATTGTTTGAACAGTTTAGTGTTAGAAAGATCGAAGAAAGTCCTCTTGATGATTCAACATCAGATACTGATACATCAACATCTGAAATAGAAATTAGAGTCATTATACGTGATAATGATACTAATCTTTTTGATAAAGAGGATAATTCTCTACATGCTGATTCTACTGATGAGGAAGAGGAATTACCAGAAAGAGATATTAATCCATCAATAGATGATGTGATTCATGAGATATTAATCCATCAATAAAAGAAATAAATGAAATCAATAAGGATAATGAAGATGAGACTATATTGATGTCTTACCAAAATGATGGCAATAATGAAAACATATGAGCAGATTAGATAGTAAATTCTACTCTAGTTATCGATCAATAAATTGAAGCTTCTGAATGGATATTAGATAATATATTTTTTTTATTAACTTGAATAATGATGAATCCTACTAGAGAGATGAAATCATGTTCTTCTAAGTTAGAACATGAAGCTCGGGGGTATGCCTAATTATTTTATATATAGCTTTATCTTTGAGGAGAAAATTTTTATCATGTATGTATGCATATGTGTGTATTCATGTGTATTCATGTGTATTATATGTATACATATGTTAGTATGCATATATATGTATTTCATGTATATGTATGTGTTTGCATGTGTGTGATATATGTATACATGTGTTAAATATGCATATGTGTATATATGCATATGCATTTATGTAAAATATTCATGTATTCATGTAATATATGTAAGTGTTTATAATTGTGTACATGTATATATGTATATGTGTAAATATGTACATGTAAATATATATGCATGTATATATATGTTTATGTGTGCATGTAGGCATGTATATGTGATGTGTACATGTATATATGTATATATGTCTATGTGTAAATGTAAATATGTTGGTATGTATATATATATATATATATATATATATATATATATATATATATATATATATATATATATATATATATATATATATATATATATATATATATATATATATATATATATATATATATATATATATATATATATATATGTGTGTGTGTGTGTGCATTTAGGCATGTATGTGTGATGCATAATATATCTACTCCATTTTATATTTATATATCCTATCTACATTATGTGTATATATCTTTATATATATTATGATCCTCGTTGATTCAAGTAGCTATATATAGAGGCATAAGGTTGGGAGGAGAGACATCTCTCTAGTAGGACGTCGGAGGAATAGATGCAATGTGTACATATACTTCAAAAATATGGCTAAAAGGTTGAATTAGAGTTTCTAAATTAGGGGTTTTAAAACCCTAATATCGAAATTAGTGTTTTCAATTTAGGATTTTTGAAATAGGATTTATTTATTTATTTATGCATATGCATGTGTTGTGTATGTATGTGTATCTATATGTACATATGCATGTGTTGTGTGTGTGTGTGTGTATATATATATGCATGTGTATATGTATATATGCATGTAAATATGATTATATGAGTCTATGTGTGTGTACACATGATTATGCATGTGTATGTGTATGTGAGTATGTGTATGTGTCTATGTGTATTCATTATATGTGTGTAACTGCATGCATGTGTATGTGTGTGTAAAAATGTGCATGTATGTGTGTGTATGTATAAATGTGATGTATATGTATATGTGTGTAAATGTGCATGTATGATGTATATGTGTGTGTATGTGTGTATTTATACCTCTAGTCTCACTCTTTTCTCTCTCTCTCATATACATACATACATGCATAAACGCACATACTCATATCCACATATATATACATAAAAGCAGTGCATACCGTGCATTATCGCGACGATGAGCCATAAGTGTCCGCATCTCTTTTAGACACCACTTAAGCGACCATCCTGTCCCAAACTCTGTCTCAAGTGAACTAAGTACGTATTTTTTATCCCTCTCATCATGCTCACTACAAAAATAAAAAAACATAATGTAAATAAAACATAAGATATTTATTTCAATTTATATGTAAAATTTTTACTTTTCCACGGTAAGTGGACAAAGTGCAGGTAAGAGTCGCATAGTGCCTGCATTCTTCTCTTGAACTCCAATCCATTCCCTATGTACACAATGTTCCCCTCTAGCTCTATATCGCACTCTAGTCCAAAGGTGCCTATGCATGTCCTCATAGGCAACTCTGCTCTGCTATCACGATTTGGAGGTGGTATATGTGTCCTGAAAATAGATAGATAAAAATAAATAAAAATATGTGTTATAATATCATTAAAAAAGTTTATGAAAAAAAAAACATACCTATGAGGAGATAGCTCTCTTCCTGCATGTGGAGCCGTAGAAGAGCCCTCGTCTGATCGCCGGGTAAGCATCTGGATCGTACAATCTAGCTCCTCATCAGACATCTCTGAGTAATCACGCATTATGGCCCCTAGAGTATCAGATGGAACTCTTGCTCTCATAAGACTTTTTATGAGAGTGAGTTTCACCTTTCTCTCTCTACTGGGATCCATAATACCTAACATATAAAACAAAATGGTTAGAAATCAATATATATACTGTTAAAAGTCAAGCTTCAAGCTAAAAATTCGTGGGGAATCTTTTATGGACATGTGGAGCAATCAAAGGAAGCCAAAAGCCACGAGATTCCATCAAGAAAAGTCACTCACCCACTCCCCAAGTCATCTCAACTAATTCCTCCAAGTTAGGAGGCTGATTTGGAAAGGTAGTTCCTAGATTTTAGGGGCACACCTCTCACTATAAAAGGAGCATGTATCCCGACTTCTTTTGGGCCATCTTCTTGGAGTTTTAGCTCATGTAAAGTGAGCACTAAGTGCTGGAGTTGTGATAAGCAAGCCCCTTGCTTAAGCAACCCCCTTGCTTGCTTGCTTGTTTTCTTTTAGTAGGCATATCTATGTGTGTGCGCAGGCAGTGTTGCAACTCTCTACCCCTGAGTTGTTAGCATTGGTTCTCCCTCATATGGTATCCATTTGATGTAATTCTTGTCTCATTGGATAGCTATAAGAGTCTATTTTATGGTTACCAATTCTCTGGAGCATTCTCTGAGTAAGCTGGGAGCAAAATTCATTTTAGTGAAGTTGTGTGATTGATATCTCTCTCTTTGTGTAGGCTCTATTGGAAATATTTTGCTCTCTGTTGTAAGGGCTGGTTCTCCTTCTCTATGTATCCATTTGCTATGATTTTGGTGTCATTGGGTAGCTATTAGAGTGCTCTAAAGTTGACTCAAGTTTGAGATTCATTCTCTGTATAATCTCTGAGAAAAGTTTGCTGGAGTGAAGTGAGGTCTCTGCTTGACTAGCAGTTGTGAGCATTCAACTAGCTCATGTTGTAGACATTGTTTCTCTTTGTGTAAGCATCCATTTCAAGTGAAATTTGTTTTGTTGGAAAGCCCTTGGTGTCTACTACAGGTCTACAAAAGCTCACTGGAGTTCTCTGCATAAGCTCTGAGTAAGAGCATTTTTGGTGTGCAGAGGTCAAAGAAGGATACCTATGGAGGTCATTCGCGCTTCATCGTTGCTTAGGGGTTGAGATACTTCCCCCATCAGTGGTATCAGAGCATTTGGGCATCTTGGAGGTATCACATACAAGCAAGAAGACCTCTTGGAGTTGGTGGTTGAAGAGTTGCATCAACAAAAGCTTCTTGGAGGTAGCTCACATCAAGGGGGAGCTATTCTACTCAAATTTGCAAGAGCACAAGGTGTCCATCTAAGGAAAGCTTTGGATTGAGGTAACCTCAGAGCCTCATTTTTATTTTACACACATTGGAGAATTAGCCAAGGGCTAGGTCAAGTATCAAAGACTAGATATGGGAGACTTCAACACTCAAATTGAAAAGCTAGACAAAGGTAACTATCAACCATGGAGATTTAGGGTCTCCAACTATCTTATGGGCAAGGGCCTTTGGGGGTTGATTAGTGGAAGTGAACCAAGACCTAGGTTGGATGAGAATCCAACCAATGACCAGAGAAGGGCCTTTAGGGAATGGAATGAAAGAGACAAGAGGGTTATCTTTATTCTTTCCCAACACATTAGCAATAGCATGATCGGCCATATCCAAGACCTGGATTCAAGCATGAAGGTATGGGAGACACTTGAAAGGCTTTATTCAACAAGCACCAAAGCAAGGAAGATCCAACTCAAGAATGAGCTCAACAACCTTAGGAAGAGCTCAGGGAGTAGCATAAATGACTACATACTTAAGGTCAAGGAGTTATCAGATGCATTGGGATCCATTGGAAGCCACATAGACGATGACGATCTTGTGGCTTATACTCTCAATGGTTTGAGGGATGATGAGAAGTGGAAACCCTTTACCACTTTAGTTTATGTAAGGGATAATCTTCCCGATTTTGAGCAATTGGTTGCTCTCATGGTCACCAAAGAAATGAACATAGGTGGAAGTTCAACTAAAAGCAAAGCTGCACAAGTTTTCTATGCAGGTAATCAAAGGGGCAAAGGAAGACAAGGACAAGGAAGGGGCAAAGGAAGGTTTGGAGGAAGGCAAGGCCACTCAAGAAATCAAGGACATGACCAAGGCACCTCATCACAAAGAGGGAGAGGAAGATCAAGAGGAAGAGGAGGACGACATCAACAAAACAGGAATCAAGATGGCGAAGGATGTTACATATGTGGCAAGTTTGGCCACTATGCTAGAGATTGCTACCAAGGAGGAAACCAAAGGAACTATAATCAAGGTTCTTCATACAAAGGCCAAGGTAATTATGCTTCTACAAGTTCAGAAAATGACAATCTCTTGATGATGCACATGAATGGGAATTCAAGCAAAGTAGATAACACTTGGTATATTGATAGTGGATGTAGCAACCATATGAGTTGCAATGCTTCTTGGTTTACTAAACTACATGTTCCCAAAGGTAAAGGACATGTAGAAACAGGTGATGATACAGCCCATGAGATCTCCCATGTTGGAGATGTAGCTTTGGATGACAAGGAGGAAGGAAGATGTCTCAAGGATGTCTTGCATGTACCTACCATCACAAAGAACTTGGTGTCCGTTGGGCAAATGGTTGAAAGAGGCTATCAAGTAAGGTTCAACAAAGGTGGATGCTTTGTGGAGAACCCTAAGCAAGGTTACAAGGTCATAGCAAGAGGAAAGAAGCAAGGCAGACTCTTCACTTTGGAGGTAAATTCTCATTCTACTCAACATGTCTACTTCACATATGGAAACAAGAGGATTTCGGAGTTGGACTTGTGGCACAAGAGGATAGGTCACATCAACATACAAAGAATGAAGGAAATGCAATTCAAGAGGCTGGTTGAAGGTCTTCCCAACTTGCAAGGACAAGGTATGAAGCATTTATGTGAATCTTGTCAACTAGGGAAGCAAGCGAGACTTCCATTCAAGAAGAGTGGCTACATAAGCCAACATCCATTGGAGTTGATACATACAGATGTGTGGGGGCCAAGGAAAGAGCAATCCATTGGAGGTAACAAGTACTTTGTCACTTTTATAGATGATTGCACAAGGATGGTTTGGGTTTATTTCATCAAAAACAAATCAGATGTGTTTACATGTTTCAAAGCATTCAAGGCAATGGTAGAGAAGGAAACAGGTACATATATCAAGAAGCTAAGGTCCGATGGAGGGGGAGAATATTTCTCAAATGAGTTTTCTGATTTTTTAATGGATCAAGGCATCAAGAGGCAAGTAACATGCAGGTACACACCCCAACAAAATGGAGTAGCAGAGAGAAAGAATAGATACATTGCCGAGATCGCTAGAGCAATGCTTAATGAGATGAATGTACCTAACATGTTTTGGAGTGATGCAGCAAATACCGCCGTGTATCGAATGAATAGGGCTCCTACCTCAGGGATCCATGGCTTGACACCATATCAAGCCTATTATGGTAAGAAACCTGATCTTTCCCACTTGAAGATATTTGGATGTACTTGTTATGTACATGTGCCAAGTGAATTGAGGCACAAGCTACAACCAAAGGCAGAAAAGTGTGTGTTTCTAGGATATTCAAATGATCATAAAGGTTACAGGTGCTTCAACCCAAACACAAAGGACTTGAGGATATCAAGGGATGTAGCATTTGATGAGCTACTCCCTTGGTATAAGAAGTATGATTGTATGCAGGACTATGAAGAAGAAAAGCATGGACATGATGAAGAACAAATCGACCTAGAGCTAAGCGGCCCAAGGTGTTCCATCAATGAAGATAGTTCAAGCATGAACTCACCATGGAGGGGGAGATCTTCATCAAGCTATGAAGCACAATCAATCAACAAAGGCAAAGCAACATTGGTGGAGTTGGATGAAGAAGGTAATGAAGTTGAAGATGATGAAGGACACATGATGGAGAAAGAAGCCACGTCAAAGAAAGAGATCAAGTTCCCAAGGCAAAGGAGGTTTATTCCTCCAAAAGGTGAAGAAAGGAAGTCTTCTAGAGTTAAGTATCCAACTCAAAGGTTTACTTATGATTCATACATGGCAACACATTATGCATATATGAACAAAGTAGTAGAAGATCATGAGCCCGATTGCTATGAAGATGCAAGCAGGTACACCGAATGGAAAGAGGCAATGCAAGAAGAGATCGACGCACTTGAGGAAAATCAAACATGGACTCTAGTGCCCAAGAAGGAGAACATGAAGGTAATAGGTAATAAGTGGGTGTATAAAGTAAAGAGGAATTCAGATGGATCTATTTCTAGGTTCAAAGCAAGATTGGTGGCCAAGGGTTTTGCACAAACCTATGGAGTGGACTTTGAAGAGACATTCAGCCCCGTGGCAGAGATGAGCACCATTAGGACACTCATTGCAATGACTGCTAGCAAAGGATGGAAGCTCTTCCAATTGGATATCAAGAATGCCTTTCTCAATGGAGACTTGGAAGAAGAGGTATACATGGAGCAACCACTAGGTTTTGTTCATAAAGAGTTTCCACATCATGTTTGTAGGTTGAAGAAGTGTTACAAGGCCGACGGAGCGAGACAACCGCAACCGCAGAAGAAGGACAAACAAGAATTTTGGCTGAAATGACGGAGATGCAGGAAATTACGCAAGAGTCGGTAAATGAAGGATGCGAAAGCAATAAAAAGTAGGATGAAGAAGAAGGAAGAGAGAGAACTTCCGCCGCTCCGTCTGGCTGGTGGGAGCAGAGATCACTGTGTGAGAAAGAGAGAGAGAGAACGTTCTGGATTGATAGTTGAGATGGGAGAGAAAGGTGGAAGAGAATTGCGTATGTGAAGGTTAACAGGAATTTACTCAAAAGGGACAGAGAGTTACAGACGTCAAGAGAAAGTAAGAGTTCAACTGTTGTTTGTGTTACGATTGTTATTGTGTAAGTGCATAGCATTGAGTACTTCTTGAGAAGAAAGGTTAGTCGATATCTGCAAGAAACTGTGATACTATTCTCTGTAGTAGTGAATCTGATTAATGTATTGGGATATACCTCTTTTTGAGTACTCTGAATTAAGTGTTACAGTAGATGACGTTCAGTATACTGTTATATCATTTTTTTGACGGTATGTGTGCGCACTGTTGATAATAATTTTCTGGTATACACCATTTGTATAACGGATTGTGTGATTGAAGATGAATATGACGGTTTGGAAAGTGTAGTATCGTGAACCATTGAGTAATCTGTTGTGGTGTTGTAGTACTGTGTACGACGTTTTATTCTATTACAATCAGAATATAGAATAAGATACGATATATTCTGTTTACCTTTGTTGAGAGGACGAGGAAGATAACAACAACTTTGATGTTAGAACTTTTAAATAGTAAGAACGATAGTATGGCAATAAACTGACGCACCTGATCTGTGTTAAGAACGATTTTACTGTTGTGAATTGTCCGCAAATCTATTTTAGATATTGATGAAGGATTAGATAAGATGTGGAATGATTAGATGGGAAAATAGTACAGGGCCTCTATCTAATAGACCCCTACCACTCCCAAGAACCCGAGGACCCGATAATACTCTTCCGAAAGTTGGATAGAAAGTATTATCGTTTAACAGAAGGCACTTTATGGCCTAAAGCAAGCTCCAAGGGCTTGGAACCAAAGATTGGTGGACTATTTGATCAAATGTGGTTACAATCAATGCAAGGCGGATCCATCTCTCTTCATCAAACAAAGAGGAGAACTTGTGGTCTACATGTGTGTGTATGTAGATGATCTTATCATTACAGGTAATGATACAAAGGGCATTGAGGAGATCAAGGCAAAGCTTGGAAAGGAGTTTAGGATCTCTGATCTTGGAGATCTTAGGTATTTTCTTGGCATTGAAGTTGTATACAAAGAAGAAGGTATTATGCTCATACAAAGGAAGTATATTCTAGACCTACTTGAGAGGTTTGGGATGCTACATTGCAAGCCTATTTCAAATCCCATGGAAGTTAATGTAAAGCTAAGCTCCATTGATGGAGAGCCATTAGAGGATGTAACTTTGTATCGATCTATTGTAGGCTCTTTCAATTATGCCACAATAACCAGGCCCGCCATAGCATATGGAGTTGGAGTGTTATCACAATTTATGCATAGTCCAAGGACTACACACTTGCAAGCTGCAAGAAGAATGTTGCGATATCTCAAAGCCACTATAAATGAAGGATTGTTCTACTCATTTGATGATGATATGCAGGTCAAAGCTTATTCCGATGCTGATTGGGCCAGTTCGAAGGAAGATAGAAGGAGTACAAGTGGTTACCTAGTCATGCTAGGTAGCAAGATCATCTCATGGATTTCAAAGAAGCAACCCACGGTGGCATTATCTTCCACCGAGGCTGAGTATAGAGCTTTGGCTCAAGTCACATGTGAGCTAATGTGGATTAAGAAGTTATTTATGGAGCTTAATTTGCAGGTTGACACATATCCAATTTTTTGTGACAACATGAGTAGCATTCATCTAGCATCGAACCCTGTCTATCATGCTAGAACCAAGCATATTGAAGTGCACTATCACTTCATAAGGGAAAAGGTGATATCCAAGGAAGTTTTAGTACATCATATTGGTACCAAGGACCAAGTTGCGGACATGTTTACAAAGGCTTTGGATGGGATGAAGATTTCAAAATTCAAGCAATGCATCAACATGAAGGAGCTTGGATGAGGATGAAGAATTGAAGCTTGAGGGGGAGTGTTAAAAGTCAAGCTTCAAGCTAAAAATTCGTGGGGAATCTTTTATGGACATGTGGAGCAATCAAAGGAAGCCAAAAGCCACGAGATTCCATCAAGAAAAGTCACTCAACCACTCCCCAAGTCATCTCAACTAATTCCTCCAAGTTAGGAGGCTGATTTGGAAAGGTAGTTCCTAGATTTTAGGGGCACACCTCTCACTATAAAAGGAGCATGTATCCCGACTTCTTTTGGGCCATCTTCTTGGAGTTTTAGCTCATGTAAAGTGAGCACTAAGTGCTGGAGTTGTGATAAGCAAGCCCCTTGCTTAAGCAACCCCCTTGCTTGCTTGCTTGTTTTCTTTTAGTAGGCATATCTATGTGTGTGCGCAGGCAGTGTTGCAACTCTCTACCCTTGAGTTGTTAGCATTGGTTCTCCCTCATATGGTATCCATTTGATGTAATTCTTGTCTCATTGGATAGCTATAAGAGTCTATTTTATGGTTACCAATTCTCTGGAGCATTCTCTGAGTAAGCTGGGAGCAACATTCATTTTAGTGAAGTTGTGTGATTGATATCTCTCTCTTTGTGTAGGCTCTGTTGGAAATATTTTGCTCTCTGTTGTAAGGGCTGGTTCTCCTTCTCTATGTATCCATTTGCTATGATTTTGGTGTCATTGGGTAGCTATTAGAGTGCTCTAAAGTTGACTCAAGTTTGAGATTCATTCTCTGTATAATCTCTGAGAAACGTTTGCTAGAGTGAAGTGAGGTCTCTGCTTGACTAGCAGTTGTGAGCATTCAACTAGCTCATATTGTAGACATTGTTTCTCTTTGTGTAAGCATCCATTTCAAGTGAAATTTGATTTGTTGGAAAGCCCTTGGTGTCTATTACAGGTCTACAAAAGCTCACTGGAGTTCTCTGTATAAGCTCTGAGTAAGAGCATTTTTGGTGTGCAGAGGTCAAAGAAGGATACCTGTGGAGGTCATTCGCGCTTCATCGTTGCTTAGGGGTTGAGATACTTCCCCCATCATATACGTGTACATATGTATGTGTGTATGCATTAAGTATGTGTATGTATGCATGTGTGTGTGTATGTATGTGTGTGTGTATGTGTGTATGCATGTGTATGTGTGTGTATGCATCATTATGTGTGTATGTGTCTATGTGTGTGTGTATATGTGCGTGTGTATGTGTGTGTGTCTATGTGTATGTGTGTGCATCTATGAGTGTGTATGTGTCTATGTGTGTATGTGTATGCATGTATGTATGCATATGTGTGTATGTGTGTGTATGCATTATGTATGCATATGTGTGTGTATGCATTATGAATGTGTATGTATGCATGTATGTATGTGTGTGCATCTATGAGTGTGTATGTGTCTATGTGTGTATGTGTATGCATGTATGTATGCATATGTGCGTATGTGTGTGTATGCATTATGTATGCATATGTGTGTGTATGGATTATGTATGTGTATGTATGCATGTATGTATGTATGTATGTATGTATGTATGTATGTATGTATGCATATGCATATGCATTATGTATGTATATATATGCATGTATGTGTATGTGTGAGTATGTCTCTCTATGTGTGTGTATGCATATATGTGTGTATGTGTGTATGTGTGTGTGTATATGTGTTTGTATGTGTGTATGCATGTGTATGTGTGTGTTTGCATCATTATGTGTGTATGTGTCTATGTGTGTTTGTGTGTGTGTATATGTGTGTGTGTGTGTCTATGTGTATGTGTGTGTGTCTATGAGTGTGTAGTGTTTATGGTTATGTATGTATCTATGTGTGTGTATGTGTGTATGTGTGTATGTGTATGCATGTATGTATGCATATGTGTGTGTATGCATGTGTATGTGTGTGTATGAATCATTATGTGTGTATGTGTCTATGTGTGTATGTGTGTGTATATGTGTGTGTATATGTGTGTGTGTGTCTATGTGTATGTGTGTGTGTCTATGAGTGTGTATGTGTTTATGTGTATGTATGTATCTATGTGTGTGTATGTGTCTATGTGTGTATGTGTATGCATGTATGTATGCATATGTGTGTGTATGCATATGTATTTGTGTGTATGCATCATTATGTGTGTATGTGTCTATGTGTGTATGTTTGTGTGTGTGTGTATATGTGTGTGTATGTGTATGTGTCTATGTGTATGTGTCCCTATGCGTCTATGAGTGTGTATGTGTTTATGTGTGTATGTGTATGCATGTATGTATGCATATGTGTGTATGTGTGTGTATGCATTATGTATGCATATGTGTGTGTATGCATTATGTATGTGTATGTAAGCATGTGCATTATGTATGCATGTAAGTATGTATGTATGCATATGCATATGCATATGCATTATGTATGCATATGTGTGTATGCATTATGTATGCATATGTGTGTGTATGCATTATGTATGTGTATGTAAGCATGTGCATTATGTATGCATGTAAGTATGTATGTATGCATATGCATATGCATTATGTATGCATATGTATGCATGTATGTGTATGTGTGTGTATGTCTCTCTATGTGTGTGTATGCATATATGTGTGTGTATGTGTGTGTATATGTGTTTGTATGTGTGTATGCATGTGTATGTGTGTGTACGCATCATTATGTGTGTATGTGTCTATGTGTGTATGTGTATATGTGTGTATGTGTGTATGTGTGTATGTGTGTATGTGTGTATATGTGTCTATGTGTCTATGTGTGTATGTGTATATGTCTGTATGTATGCATGTATGTGTATATGTGTGTATGTCTCTCTATGTGTCTGTGTATACATATATGTGTGTGTATGTGTGTGTATATGTGTCTGTATGTGTGTATGCATGTGTATGTGTGTGTATGCATGAACTAGAGAGAAGATTTCCTCGAAATCAACACCATGTTGTTGCTTAAAAACCTTTGCAACAATTGTGCTTTATAGTTTGGAGAAGCACTATCTGATGTGAATTTCAACTTATATATCCATCTACATGGTAAAGCTTTCATGGCCTTTTGCAAAGGTACTAAATCCCAAGTACCATTCTTGTGAATAGAATCCAACTCACTCTTCATGGCATGCTCCCACTTGACATGATCCTCTATCTGCATAGCCTCTTTGTAGCAAGAAGGCTCACCGACATCTATTAGCATAACAAAATCTAATCCTGGAACATATCTATCAGGTGGATGTGAGACACGTGCAGAACATATCAATGGTTGTTGAACATGAATATGTGTAGACTAATATGAATGGACATTCTCTTGAACATCCCTATGTGCAACATTTTTATGCATGCTAACAGGAGGACTAGTATCCTCAAACACCACTCTTCTCACTTCAACCTCCTTAATGGGTTGTTTATGCATCTTAAACTCCTTGAAAATGACATCACTACTTCTGATCACTGACCATGTTTCAGGATCCCATAATCGATATCCAAATTGTCCTTCTCAACCATATCCAAGAAAAATGATCCTTGACTTATGGTCCAACTTTTTTTTTTAAGATTCTTGGGTGTATGAACATATGCTTCACACCCAAAAACTCAAAGATGATCATAATATGGTGGCTTCCCTGTCCATAACTCTTGTGCCACTTTCAAACCTTTGGGAGTACTAGGTGAAAGATCAATCACATGAACATCAATACTACTTTTGCCCAAAAACCTTATGAGAGGTTTGCATGATGCAACATAGAAATTACTCTATCTTGAATAGTTCTATTCATCCTCTCAGTTACACCATTCTGTGCTGGGGTATAAGGAGTTCTAAACTCTCTACGAATCCCTCTAGACTGACAGAAAAGGCTGAATTCATGTGAGGTATACTCACCCCCATTATCTAAACATAAAGCCTTAAGCTTAGTTCCTTTTTTAGTCTTAATTGAAACAAGCCATTTTTTGAAAATAGGGAATACCTCATCCTTCCATTTGATAGGATATACCCAAAATTTTCTAGTAGCATCATCTATGAAAGTGACAAAGTAAAGAGAAGAACCTAAGGACCTAGTCAGCAAAGGACCACACACATCTGTATGAACGAGATCTAAAGGTTGAATTGAAGAGTCAATGTGCATTGTATGCACATTTCATAAAATGAAAAATCAGAGAAAGATAACATAGGTAAGTAGCCAGAATGAGAAAGATTTTCCATTCCACTATGAGATATATGGCCCAAAGGACCATGCCAAATACACGCCATAAGCTGTTTAGTAATAGCTAACAAGTGTCCTTTTTGTGATACAAATAAAGGATGAAGTGAGCTAACTTTGCTTCCTTTTGCAATAACCATATTGCCCTTTGATATGCAAAAGGACTGAGCATAGAAGACCACATTGTAACCAAGGTCATCAAGTTGACCAACTGACATCAAAATACGTGATAATTGAGGTACATGGTGTACATTATGCATAGTAAATTTTAAACCATCAGTGAACTGCACAACCACATC
The DNA here is from genome assembly GCA_020310875.1 of Ceratopteris richardii. NCBI lineage: Eukaryota > Viridiplantae > Streptophyta > Polypodiopsida > Polypodiales > Pteridaceae > Ceratopteris > Ceratopteris richardii. The sequence continues at coordinate 48,699,224 of CM035417.1, read as the reverse complement.
TCCAATCCCCACAACATCACACTAGTAAGAGTCACCAAGTCTCATCATACCAAGAGACTTTTCTGCATAATTAGAGAACCATTCTTTGTGTGGTGTCACATGGAAAGAAGCACCAAAATCTAGCAGCCAGGTGTGGGAAAGAGAATCAAGTATAAGAGCCTCAATTGGCACAATACTATCAAGTGTCAACACATCAACATCATCAGAAATAGCATTAATTTCTTCAATCTTCATAGTTGAAGTAGATGGTGCAAGTAATTGTTTAACATGCCCATCAACATTCTACCCTTTACCTTTAGCATTCTTTAATGCATAACAAACTTTCTTCATGCGTCCTTTCTTATGACAATAATTACATTCGATATCCCTCTTCCTTGATTTACATCTACTCTTATTCCATTGACCATTCTTTTCCTTGTTCTTGCTCCTGCCACATTGTTGATTCTCTCCTTGGTAAGAATCACGAACATTATATGCATCTCCACTCTGAGTGCCAACCATAGATTTTCTATGAATCTCTTCACTCAAGAGTGCTCCACATATGTCATCATAGACGAGTTTACCATGAGGTGCACTATTGCTAATAGCTATGCAAAATGTATCCCGTGATGATGGCAATGTGCATAACAGCAATACTGCTTCCTTTTCATCATCCATATCCATTTTTCGAGCCTGTAACCGAGAGAATATAGCATCAAACGCATTTAGATTAGCAGCAACACTATCTGTGTCCTTCATACGAAGGTCATATAATTTCTCATCAGATAGAATTTATTTGATGTCGTCTCTTTTTCATATGTATTGCATAACTTCTTCCAAAGCTCCTCTGCACTTTCACAGTCTAATACTATAAATTAAACATTATCTACCAGGTGCAAGCGAATGATAGACCTCACCATTTCATCTAACGCATCCCAATCATCTTCATCTATGTCAGCATGCTTCTTCGAAATTCCATTTACTCGCTTCCATTGCCTCCTTTGAATCAGCACATCTTTAATCTGATTCTGCCATAGAGCAAAGTTTGTGCCATCAAATTTTTGGATCTCAAAATGGTGTTTGCCTTGCAAGTTATAACTCCTCCTCGGAATAATAGCACTAGACCCTAATCCACTGGATGTGCCTGAGACCTCTGATGCCATGATGGTAGAGAACTAAAGAATGATAATGGAGCTAGAAGAGTCTGAACACCAATGAATAAGTGTATCCAGGAGTACATCGGCCACTGTATAGTTGACAAAACCAAAAATCTGGAAACATTTTGCTAGAGCATCCTCTATAAAATGAGTGTATGACCAGTGTCAAAATATCATAAAACTACAAGTACTGACATGTTTTCCTGCATAATCAATCATGGACTCCATTGCATATAATCAGTTACCCAATAGAAGCCAACTAGGCTTATCGAGCACCTATGAACAACTATCATACATCTCCTATAGAAAGGTTGTGTAAGTCTTCCACTTGCATCACCAAAGCGACCCCAACATTTGGGTGTCTCCTAGTAAAGAAAACCTCACCATGACCCTCTTTATCAAATGTAAAAGGCTTTATGCAAAGAACGTAACCGGTATATCAATGACCACATGGACGTACATAAGCGGTATCCACAAAAGCATAGATGGTGTGTATGTGCTCAATATATGCACTAAAATGACACTAAAAGGACACTAAAAGGCTGAATGCACAGCCCAAAAACTAGCCAATAACACCTACAAGTGTCTGTCAACTCTGATGTTTTAGGCTCAAAAAACCTGCATAAATTTGCAGCGGCTGCTCCCACCAAAATTGAAACCTTTCAAGAAACCTGTACTTTTACGAGTGTGGCTGAAAACACAGCCCTAAAGGTTGATATTTATTGTTAGAGAAGTACAAAGAACACTCTTCTTGATGTTCTTGGACTTGTGTGAAGAGAACTATGTGCGAAAGCACTCCAAAATGCTCCAAAAGACACCCCAAAAATGCTTCAAAAATAGGCTTTGAAAGCAAAGAATGAAGCTCTGAGGGACCAAAACATGTTCAAGGTAATGTCAACCTTAGTCTTTCCCCTTATTTAGACACCACAAGAGTGTAGCTTAGTGGTAAGATATTGCCATGGTTAAGTGAGCTTCGGGGGGAACAGTACTGGGATGGGTGACCTTCCGGGAAGTACCGGGAACCTCTATATTCCTTGATCATTGAGGTCCTCCCTCACGTGCAGCTAACGATGCCAACGATGACTTCAGTGCCTCGGATGACAAGGTATTCCAAGGTCTATGCCTTGGTTGTCACCTTAATCGTAAGCCTTGGAGAAAGCCAAAAGAGGGGGAGGGAGGGGTGCTCGCTTCGCTCGCATGAAAGGAACAAAGCTTTTGCGTTGAACTGCTTTGATACCAATGAAATATTTTGATGGTGATGCACCACAATGTGCTCTCCTTCTTGCGAGCTCCACGACGATATTCTCATAGTAGAAAATCGAGCTTCTAAGGCCGCACACGGTACTCCACACAGAGACTGCAGAATATGCAGAAAACACAGTACACAGGGAGCATGAAGACAGACTTCTTAGGTCTTACAAATGCGGTCGAACTTATAGTCTGTGATTGACCAGCCACTATATGTTTTATTAAAGAACATATACAAAGAAGTGTCCAGTGGCCATTTGGCCTTTCACATGGACACTAATGGTAACATTGAATGCTTTGTGACCAAAGACATATCAAATCCATATCTCTCTGGTTTCTTCTTCTCTCTCATTGATCTTCTGAGTGGTTGATGAGAGCTTTCTGATCGGTGAGCTAGGTCTCGAACCTTAGCCTTCCCTTTGTTCTTCCTGTTGATATATTTAGGTAGTGATGTGTGTGAACACTCTAGGACCATCGGGGCACTTTTTTCCCTCTTTAGGAGGTTTCTTACCCCAGCTTGTATATACACCTATTGCCCTAATTGGCTACTTATCTTTGTACATTCTCTAGTAATACATTCAATATTGTGTGTCGTGCTCCAAGCTTCTTCTTTTTCCTTGTGTTGTTCACGTGCTTCCACAGACGTCTAACTCCAACAATTGGTATCAGAGCAGGTTGTCGCTTCATCTAGGACGTCGTCTACACCTCTCCGGTTGCAGTCTCAGATTCGCACGAAATTTGGTGAGCATACTCAGGCTTGTGTAGGCTATTTCATCTTTTTGTGCCAAAGGTATATACCTCTTTTAGTTTGCCAATATAAGCATCTCAAAGTCTGCTACAGGTTTAGCAAAACTTGTATGGGCAGTTCCGTTCAACTTTTTGAGATACAATCAATTTTTTGCATCAAGGTATTTTAGTCACCGGCCATGGCTGAAGCAGTGATGTATTTCGTATGTTGGCTGTTGAGGATAAGTTGGATGGTACCAACTACCCATTGTGGGCTTATATGATGCGACATGTATTGATTACAAAAGGGCTATGGAACATTGTTGTTGGGGATTCGGGGACAAGAAGGAGTTTGAGGGTTTGTAGGAGAAAGAAGAGATGATGAAAATGGACTAATAGTGAGAACTTCTGCAAAGGAATACTCTTGGAACCCTTGAATATTACTTATCCTGCAACAATTACAATGACTGCGCACAGTCCAATCAATGACTAAATACAACTTCAGGGAGTATCAATTACTGAAGACCAATTATCTCAAGTCCTCTAGCGGCAGCCTCTCGTGCGCCAATCCTTCACTTGCTTCCCGCTTCCCTTGTGCACACCTTGCACTAAGCTTCCGCCAAGCTAAGGAATTGGTATCACTGCGCAGCACGCAATAGCCCTTGGAACTCTTGGAATCCAGCCCGCCTTTTCTCTTCTCTGCACCTTTCCTCTTGACACCTCTTGCACTCTTGAATGTCGTCCCACACTGGAGGCTCTTCTTGCTTCCTTTCTTGCTCTTCTGAAGCTCTCTCTTGCTCCCAACTCTCCATGTGTCCGAATAGCCTTTGTCCTTCCTTTTGTTTTAGAGTCCGCCGGTTCGCGCACTCTAACTGCAATACAATCTTGGTGTCCTTTCAATGTCCCAAGATTGTCTTTTTGAACTGGTCCTCAACGATTCGCTACTTTGTCTTGTAGTGTCTTTAGAACAAGAGTGACTTTTTAAAATAAAATTTTGATTGGGCGGCCTATTTCCACCTTTTCGTACGCGGCCTTCCACCTTCACTTTTCCTTTTAATTCTTTTTCTTTTTCACCTTAAGATTTAGATTCAACCTTTGAACCTTAAGAGGAAAAATACCTTGTACCTTTAGTTTCAACCGGCTAGGGCTCTACAGATGCCCACCACCTAAAGATCTCTCCGTCCCGGAGAGACAACAGTGATACCAACTGAGAAATTGCAAAGACACAGAGATGAGAATGACGTAGGCAAGAGAAAAATAAAGGATGTGTATCTTATTGAGAAGAAAAAGTATACTGCACCCGACAAGAATGAGAGAAATCAAAATTATGAGGTAATTATTGGCAAAGGGATACTGGAATCTAAGAGCAATATTTTATGACTGGGATGAGCAAGTTATTGAGACTGAGGAATTTAATTTATTGTGGAGGGTGATTGAGGTTGTCAGCAGAGGTTGATGGAGAAGGGGGCAAAGGAGAAGAAGCTTGTTCGATCTTAAGCTGTAGCGAACTCAGGCATTGTCTAAGGTGATCCCTTTCCCTGCGGATACGTCGGCATGCAGCATTAGCACAAAGCCCTAAGTTGGAGCGATTCTGAAGATCTTCTAAGGCTTTCATCGCAGAGTCGGCCATATCGCGATAATGATCTCGCTCTTCTTTGAGCAATCGGGCCAATTCGTTGAGTGCCATTGAGAGGTTGCCATGCGATTGATGTTTTCTATTGTTGAGATATACTGTTGATGAACCGAAGCTGCTGCGGAAACCGAATCCAAGGAAATCTGAGAGGCCTGAGCATTGCCGATAGCGACTACACTCGCGTCCTGGAGTAATTGCAAAAATGAAGGTGTTGATGGTAGGTCAAAAGGCGGAGTGGGATTGGCCGGTGGAGCAGGAGGGGGAGGGGGAGGGGGAATATACGGCGGAGTATGAAGGGTTGGAGTGGTCGATGGAGTGGGAAGTGAAAGATTGGGGGAAGGGAGATGTTGATTGACAGGAAGGTTACTGGTAGAGGGGGATGTGAAATCCGGGTGAATGGGTGGCATACAGGTGGGGTTTTGAGGGTTGAGCTGGGTTTGAATAAGTGGGGTGAAATCGGAAGAGAGGGGAGGTCTAGGGAGAATAGGAGGGGTAGGCATGGATGGAGAATTTGTAGATACAGGAGGGAAAGGGGAAGAAGATTGGGTAGTGGAGTGGACGTGAGGGGTGGGAGTCATGAATGGAGAGGAGGTGGCTGTAGGCGGGATAGGTGAAGAAGATTGGGGAGGGAAGGAGGGCACATCAGGGGGATGAGTTAAGAACGGAGATGTGGTAGAGGCAGGAGGGATAGTTGGAGAAGAATGGGGAGGGATGGAGGTTACATCAGGGGGGTTAGTTATGAATGGAGAGGTGGTAGATGCAGGAGGGAGGGGTGAAGAAGATTGTGGAGGGCAAGAAGTTACATCAGGTGGCGCGGAGGTGGGTGTCGAGGCGGAAGCTGAGTCAATAGAGATTAGAGGGGGGGAGGGAGATGGAGCAATGGAAGGTCCAGGTTGGGAGGGGAGATAAGCAGCATTGTGTGCAGAATGTGCTGGAATCTGATATAGCCAAGATAAGAAGGGTGCAGAATAGATGGAAAATGCATGAGAGCCTCTAGAGATAGCCTGGCGTAGGCGACGGGAGCGCAACATCAAGGAACTATAAATGAGGTGTGCGTAAGGGTAGGGGCGGCTATGGAGAAAGCAAAAGAGCGGATCAGCGATACGAATATCAGACCACGGAAGGGAAGAGGTTTGGCTGCGTAGTAAGAAGAAAAAGATGAACGCATTGAGAAGGGTGGTCATGCGGAGCGAAAACCTAGCATTACTTTGAAAATGTGTGTTACAAAAGGCAATAGTGGCTGAGGCGGACAGCCCAGAGTATAGGAAAGGGGGAGCACGAAAATCTATTAGGGGAGACCCAATACTTGCGGCAATGTCTGGGATGAAGAGAGTGCCGGTTCGAAAATGAGGGAAGAGGCGGATGGCTTCATAAACCTGGGTAAAATTGGCGGGGTTGAAGAAAACATTAGCCAAGCCCCACAAGCCCGCCTGTTGAAGATCCTCAATAGAAAACATTTGACGAAGGGCAATGGTAGGAATGGAGAGATACATTCGGATTTGCAGGTTTATGTCAGGTGGGAGAAACAGGCGCATGTAATCCCCGGTTGGCGAAGATGGGTGGGATGAATGAGATATAGATGGGGAAGGAGAAGGAGGGTGCGGGAGGGGAGGTGGGGAATACAGGTAGCTGGAATCTGAGTCTATGGAATAAAGGGGAAGATCCAGGGGCGGTGCGGTTTGAGTCGCTTGAACAGATGGGTCTGCCGATGAAGGAGGAGGGGGATTGGGATGGGCAGAAGCAATTGTTGAGGCAGGAGCAGAACTATCACCCGGAGCGGGGTCCGCCATGGATGAAACTGGGGAAAGGAAATGGAGCAGAAGAAAGCCTATAGAGGGGAAGAGGAATCGATAGGTTGAAGTGGAGGGAGGGGGGTAGAGGGTGTGATGATTGGATGGTGTTGGGAGGAAGAGGGGGGCGTACGGTGGAGAGGGAGAGGGGTGGTTTTGATGAGGGGGGGGGCGTTGAGGTGAATGGAGTCGGGAGGGGTTTGTGCTGGGTTGTGAGGAGGGGGGGGTTGGGTGAGCGGTGTCGGGAGGGGGGCGCGGGGTAGTGATGAGGGGGGGTGTTGGGTGAGGGGGGTCGGGAGGGGGGGCGTGGGTTTGAGAGGGGGGGGTGTGTTGAGGATTGGAGAGGGGGGGGGGTGCTGTGCCGAGCGGGGTCGGGAGGGGGGGGGCGTGGGTTTGAGAGGGGGGGTGTTGAGTATTGGAGAGGGGGGGGGCTGGGGGTGCTGTGCAAAGCGGGGTCGGGAGGGGGGGCGTGGGTTTGAGAGGGGGGTGTTGAGGACTGGAGAGGGGGGGGGGCTGGGGGGTGCTATGCCGAGCGGGGTCGGGAGGGGGGGGGGGCGTGGGTTTGAGAGGGGGGGGTGTTGAGGATTGGAGAGGGGGTGGCTGGGGGTGCTGCGCCGAGCGGGGTCGTGAGGGGGGGGTGTGGGTTTGAGAGGGGGGGTGTTGAGGGTATTGGAGAGGGGGGGGCTGGGGGGTGCAGCGCCGAGCGGGGTCGAGAGGGGGGGGCGGGCGTGGGTTTGAGAGGGGGGGTGTGGAGGATTGGAGAGGGGGTGGCTGGGGGGTGCTGCGCCGAGCGGGGTCGTGAGGGGGGGGCGTGGGTTTGAGAGGGGGGGTGAGTTGAGAGTATTGGAGAGGGGGGGGCTGGGGGGTGCTGCGCCGAGCGGGGTCGTGAGGGGGGGCGTGGGTTTGAGAGGGGGGGGGTGTTGAGGGTATTGGAGAGGGGGGGGGCTGGGGGGTGCTGCGCCGAGGGGGGGCGGGCGTGGGTTTGAGAGGGGGGGTATTGAGAGTATTGGAGAGGGGGGGGCTGGGGGTGCTGCGCCGATCGGGGTCGGGAGGGGGGGGCGGCGTGGGTTTGAGAGGGGGGGTTGGGGGGTGCTGCGCCGAGCGGGGTCGTGAGGGGGGGCGTGGGTTTGAGAGGGGGGGGTGTTGAGGGTATTGGAGAGGGAGGGGCGTGGGTTTGAGAGGGGGGGGTGTTGAGGGTATTGGAGAGGGGGGGGCTGGGGGGTGCTGCGCCGAGGGGGGGCGGGCGTGGGTTTGAGAGGGGGGGGGTATTGAGAGTATTGGAGAGGGGGGGGCTGGGGGTGCTGCGCCGATCGGGGTCGGGAGGGGGGGGCGGGCGTGGGTTTGAGAGGGGGGGTTGGAGGATTGGAGAGGGGGTGGCTGGGGGGTGCTGCGCCGAGCGGGGTCGTGAGGGGGGGGCGTGGGTTTGAGAGGGGGGGTGTGTTGAGAGTATTGGAGAGGGGGGGGCTGGGGGGTGCTGCGCCGAGCGGGGTCGTGAGGGGGGGGCGTGGGTTTGAGAGGGGGGGGGTGTTGAGGGTATTGGAGAGGGGGGGGCTGGGGGTGCTGCGCCGATCGGGGTCGGGAGGGGGGGCGGGCGTGGGTTTGAGAGGGGGGGTTGGGGGGTGCTGCGCCGAGCGGGGTCGTGAGGGGGGGCGTGGGTTTGAGAAGGGGGGGTGTTGAGGGTATTGGAGAGGGGGGGGCTCGGGGGTGCTGCGCCGAGGGGGGCGGGCGTGGGTTTGAGAGGGGGGGGTATTGAGAGTATTGGAGAGGGGGGGGCTGGGGGTGCTGCGCCGATCGGGGTCGGGAGGGGGGGGCGGGCGTGGGTTTGAGAGGGGGGGGTTGGGGGGTTGGACAGGGGGTGGCTGGGGGGTGCTGCGCCGAGCAGGGTCGTGAGGGGGGGGCGTGGGTTTGAGAGGGGGGGTGAGTTGAGAGTATTGGAGAGGGGGGGGGCTGGGGGGTGCTGCGCCGAGCGGGGTCGTGAGGCGGGGCGTGGGTTTGAGAGGGGGGGGGTGTTGAGGGTATTGGAGAGGGGGGGGCTGGGGGGTGCTGCGCCGAGGGGGGGCGGGCGTGGGTTTGAGAGGGGGGGTATTGAGAGTATTGGAGAGGGGGGGGCTGGGGGTGTTGCGCCGATCGGGGTCGGGAGGGGGGGGCGGCGTGGGTTTGAGAGGGGGGGTTGGGGGGTGCTGCGCCGAGCGGGGTCGTGAGGGGGGGGTGGGTTTGAGAGGGGGGGGTGTTGAGGGTATTGGAGAGGGGGGGGGCGTGGGTTTGAGAGGGGGGGGGGTGTTGAGGGTATTGGAGAGGGGGGGGCTGGGGGGTGCTGCGCCGAGGGGGGGCGGGCGTGGGTTTGAGAGGGGGGGGGGTATTGAGAGTATTGGAGAGGGGGGGGCTGGGGGTGCTGCGCCGATCGGGGTCGGGAGGGGGGGGCGGGCGTGGGTTTGAGAGGGGGGGGTTGGAGGATTGGAGAGGGGGTGGCTGGGGGGTGCTGCGCCGAGCGGGGTCGTGAGGGGGGGGCGTGGGTTTGAGAGGGGGGGTGTGTTGAGAGTATTGGAGAGGGGGGGGCTGGGGGGTGCTGCGCCGAGCGGGGTCGTGAGGGGGGGGCGTGGGTTTGAGAGGGGGGGGGTGTTGAGGGTATTGGAGAGGGGGGGGCTGGGGGTGCTGCGCCGATCGGGGTCGGGAGGGGGGGGCGGGCGTGGGTTTGAGAGGGGGGGTTGGGGGGTGCTGCGCCGAGCGGGGTCGTGAGGGGGGGCGTGGGTTTGAGAGGGGGGGTGTTGAGGGTATTGGAGAGGGGGGGGCTAGGGGGTGCTGCGCCGAGGGGGGCGGGCGTGGGTTTGAGAGGGGGGGGGGGGGTATTGAGAGTATTGGAGAGGGGGGGGCTGGGGGTGCTGCGCCGATCGGGGTCGGGAGGGGGGGGCGGGCGTGGGTTTGAGAGGGGGGGGTTGGGGGGTGCTGCGCCGAGCGGGGTCGTGAGGGGGGCGTGGGTTTGAGAGGGGGGGGTGTTGAGGGTATTGGAGAGGGGGGGGGCTGGGGGGTGCTGCGCCGATCGGGGTCGTGAGGGGGGGGCGTGGGTTTGAGAGGGGGGGGTGTTGAGGGTATTGGAGAGGGGGGGGCTGGGGGGTGCTGCGCCGAGGGGGGGCGGGAGGGGGGGGCGGGCGTGGGTTTGAGAGGGGGGGTGTGGAGGATTGGAGAGGGGGTGGCTGGGGGGTGCTGCGCCGATCGGGGTCGGGAGGGGGGGGCGGGCGTGGGTTTGAGAGGGGGGGGTTGGGGGGTGCTGCGCCGAGGGGGGGCGGGCGTGGGTTTGAGAGGGGGGGGGGTATTGAGAGTATTGGAGAGGGGGGGGGCTGGGGGGTGCTGCGCCGAGGGGGGGGCGGGAGGGGGGGGCGGGCGTGGGTTTGAGAGGGGGGGTGTGTTGAAGGGTGATGAAGAGGGGGGAGGTGGAACGGAGAAGGAGGGAGAGGGGGGATCGATTGTTGCCGCCGGGGGGTTGGGTTGTGGAGGATCGGAGAGAGGGGTTGAAGAGGGTGTGATGAGGGGGGGGTGTCGAAGGGTGATGACAAGGGGGAAGGTGGAACGGAGAGGGTGGGAGAGAGGGATTGGTGGGTGCCGCCGGGGGGTTGGGTTGTGGAGATTGTTGAGGGGGATTGAGGGTGAGGGGGTGTGAAATGCTCTCCTTCTTTCCTCCCTAGCACAACTTGGCACTGAAAATAAGAACGGAATTCCTGAGGATGGTGAAGCAAGAATGAAAAAAGAGGCCATATTATATAGGTGGTTCGAATGAGGGAGCACCTCTCAAGAAGGAGCGGACTAGCATAAAAAGGTGATCAAAAAGAGAGGAGATGACAATGTTAATCTCATCCATCCGAGAGACAAACAAAGGAAAGGGCAAAACTGAAAGTTACTTAGCAAAGCTATGAGCCATTCAAGTGATGAATTTTATTTATGAAGTGAGGAATTTCTTGATTTTTGACGGAAGAGAAAACTTGCGTCCAAAAATATTTGTTTGATTTTCGTAAAAAAAAGAAAAAAACGTGCGCCCAATTTTTATGTGATTATTACTACTGTTACTTTATTATTACTACTTATTAAAACAATCCAAAACCAACAAGATAAAGGAAAATGCAATGGTTATGATACTTGATAATAAGCCTTGAGTCTGGAAATGTTAACTAAAGGTAGGGTGTTGCCATCGAGTGTTTCCAACTGCACTGCCCCCCACTGCAGCATCTTCGTAATGCGAAAAGGGCCTTCCCAGTGAGGGATCCATTTCCCTTTGTTTTGATTAGAAATTTGTGGTCTGTGTAGCAGGGCTAAATCTCCAGGCTTCAAATTGTTTTGCCATAGATTTTTGTCATGAGTCTTCTTCCTGTGTAATTGCAGCTTCTCTAACTGTTTGGATGCTAAAATTCTTGATTCTTCCAGCTTATGCAAAGCAGTCAGTCTTGCTGAAACTTCCATCCCATTTTTCTCTAGTCTTTCCGTTCTTATAGAGCCTCTGATAAATTCAAATGGTTCAATAGGAACCAAGCCATAAACTAATTGAAAGGGGGAATACCCAGTCTCTTTATAGGCCAGTCTGTATGCCCATAATGTACCCAGATAGGCCCGTCCCCAAGAGGTCGGCTGCAACATGCATTCTTTTCGTAACATTGAAATTAATACTTTGTTTGTTGACTCGGCTTGTCCATTAGCTCGTGGGTAGTATGCACAAGAAGTCCTGTGTAAAGTGCGATACCTGTTGGAAATTTCCTGCAATATTTTGTTAACAAAGTGAGTACCCTGATCGGTACAGATTTCCAGCGGGCATCCAAATCTACAAATGATGTTACAATACAAAAAGTCAGCCACTGTTTGTGCAGAGCAATCCGTTGATGCAATAGCTTCAGCCCATTTTGTTGCGTAGTCCGTGGCTATCAGTAAGTACTTTTCCCTTTTTGGAAGTGCCGGAGGGTATATAGGCCCAACAAAGTCTAATCCCCACTTCTCAAAGGGCTGCCAAGAAGTGGAAACTACCAAAGGGTGATGTCTTTGCTTGGTGGGTTTAGGTCCACACCTCTGGCATACATCACATGTTTTTCTCCAATTATCTGCATCTCTAAAGAGTGTAGGCCACCATAGACCAGCATCTAGTATTCTCTGGCTCATGATATGCCCTGGAAGGTGCCCACCACCTGTTCCTTCATGTGCAAATTGCAGTATTTCCCTCACTTCATCTTCCTCTAAGCATTTCCTCATCCTGTCATCCTTGCCCTGTCTGTAGAGTTTGCCTTCAATGAAAGTATATGGTCTACTTTTGATAAGTAGCCTCTTTCTTAGTACAGCATTAGCACTTTCTGGATACAATCCAGTATTAACGAACTGCTTGATATCATCATACCATCCTTTAGGTTGTATAGCAAACAAGTGTGCATCAGGGAAATCATCATTGATACCACTGGTTTGATCCTTCCTATTGATTCTGGATAAGTGATCTGCCATCACATTTTCTCTTCCTGGCTTATGGATTACCGAGAAATCGAACTCTTGGAATAACAGTAACCACCTCCATATTCTACCAGTAGCATGTGGTTTGTTGAGTAAGTACTTGAGAGGTTGGTGGTCTGATATAATAATAAATTTTACCCCCAATAAGTAATGGCGGAATTTTTGAACTGCAAAGACCATTGCTAGTGCTTCCCTTTCGGTAGTACTGTAATTTCTTTCAGCCTTGGTCAAGATTCTACTGGCATATTGAATTGGCCTGTCCATTTTAAATTCTTCACTGGGTTGAGTTAGAACTGCTCCCACTGCATATGCACTGGCATCGACATGTATATGAAAGATTTTTGACCACTCCGGGGTGACCAAGATAGGAGCACACACAAGCCGTGACCTTAATGTCTGATATGCTTTTTCCTCCTCTTCTTCCCATTTGAAAGGTACTTCTTTACCTGTGAGTCTAGTTAGAGGTCTAGCTATCTCTGCATACATTTTTATAAACCTTCTATGATAACCGGTGTGCCCCAAAAAACTCTGGATCTCTTTAGGAGTTTTGGGTTTAGGTAACTTTAATATAGAGAGAATTTTGTCAGGATCTGGGGCCATACCTTTAGCGGATACCACATGTCCTAAGAGGGTTCCTTCTGTCACAAGGAAATGACATTTATTTGGATTGAGCTTTAACTTAGTTTCTCTGCATCTTTGGAAAATATTCTGCAGCTGTCTCAGGTGCTGGTCCAAACAATCTAGATGAGTTTCTTTGTGAGATCCTGAAAATGAAGAGAAATCATCCATGAAGATTCTAAGTGATTCCAGCAATAAGGGGCCAAAAATGAGATTGACCGTTCTGTTAAATGTGGCTGGAGCATTTCTTAGCCCAAATGGCATTTTTACATATACATACGTTCCCCACGGTGTGATAAAAGCAGTCTTTTCACGATCCTCTGGATGTATTGATATTTGATTATAGCCACTGAAGCCATCCATAAAACTATATAGTGCATGCCCCGCCACTTCTTCAATGACCTGTTCTGCAAAAGGCATAGGGAACCCGTCTGGAATGGTCACCTTGTTGAGAGCTCTAAAGTCTACACAAATCCTGATTTTATTAGTATTCTTCTTTGGTACTATAACCATAGGTGAGAGCCACTCTGAGTGTTCCACAGGAATGATGATTCCTGCATCTTCCATCTTTTGGATTTCCACATAGACAGCTTCGGCATACTTTGGATTGAGTCTATAACTCCTTCCTCTGATGGGTCTGGCTCCCTCAACCAGAGGAATTCTGTGCTCTCCATAAGATGCAGGCACTCCTTACAAGTCTTTATAATGCCAGGCAAAAACATCTGCATACTGGGTTAAGAATGATTTTACCTTTTCCAGAAGCTTTGGGTGGCTCCACAACCAATTGGCCACTAGAACTGGTTGATTATTGTTTTGGGTGCATACATGTACTTCTTGAACCGGGTTTCTTGTTACCAGATTATCTTCTTGTGCATCTGCTTCTTTGTCTTCTTCTACTAGCTTTTCGTGCATTGCTTCATAAGCAGGTGTATCTTGAACTTCGATGTTTTCCTCCTTGTCCTGCATCCATCCTGCAGGGATTTCTTGAATTGGGAAAGAACATTCAACCTGAGAATTTTTTACCTTGCTTTTAGCTTGGGAAACTTCGTTATCTGATGTTGACACATCCTCCTCCAAATTGTATTTGAGGGGTATCTTCCTGCCCCTTCTGTGGTCAGTGATGGGCTCTCCCAATCCATCAACCTGGACCTTTCCTTTGTCTTCATCATAGCCGCCAAATGTACCAGGATTATCAAGAAAAATTCCAAAACAAGAAGAAGAGTTGCCGGCATGGAGCCAACTTAAAATATCCTCTTCTTCCTCAAAATCTATTTGGGGTTGATCCTCCGCTTCTGTTTCCATGCAAATGCTCACTGTTTGCATCATACTAGTGTTTCCTTGATTGTCTAGGCCTTCTTCTAAATGAATTTGTGTCAGCTCCTGCCCTTTCTTTTGTACCCACATGGTGTCCTTACCCCAATCATGAATGACACTGGCATGCCTCAGCCAAGGTCTTCCAATTAAGAGGGGAAATCCTCCTTCAACCTGGGGCAATCTTAAAACCACAAAATCCAGGATAAATAGATTACCTTGCACTTCAAGTGGAACTTTTGGGATTACCCCTAAGGGCCTTACTTTGCTCTGATCTGCCAAAGTGACTGTGAAATTTGCAGGTCTTGAAGGGTGGAGTCCAATCCTTTTCATGGTATGTTCAGGCATCAAATTAATGCCAGAACCACCATCTACAATAACACCTTGAAATTCATGGCCCTTGATTGATATTCTAAGCCGAGGGCTTTTATAATCTGTAAGGGGTGCTTCACCCCTAATTATCCCTTGATGTAAGATAGCAGTCTTAGCCACTAAGCTTGTCGTAGAAGCTTCATCAATTATCTGCAATAATTCTGACCTGAATTTCCCATCCATCTTTATTAAATCAAGAATACTAACCTCCTTTTTCATGGACTTGAGCAGTCTGGAGGCTTCTGATTCCTTAAGAGCTTGGGCTCCATTTGACTTATCCAACTCCTCATGAGCCCTGCTGAATGCCTGTCCAATGGCATCACTGGTACTTGTGCAATTTTCCTTTTTCCTTGTGTCTGCACTTGTGGTGGCTAGGTCTTCGGACACACCTTTGTCTCTGTTTAATCCATTAATCAATGATTCTTGACCCATGTCCACTGGAGCCTTCCCCTTGCTCCTTGTCTGCACAGTAAAAGAGTCAATTTCCTCTAACTGCACCACCCTGGTAGATGGTGACGGCACCTTAACTTGATTTGCCATTTCTTCTTCCTGCACAGAAATCATTTGGATATGGGGCCCTGATGAAGAGGCTTGATTCTTAGGACAGCAATTTGTATAATGGTCTCTGGTCTCAGGGCAGTTCCTGCAAGGAGGTGCATTCTCTGGTAGAGTGCACCTACTTTGGTAGTGCCCACATTCTCCACACCTGAAGCAAATAATTGGCCTTCTAGGCCCATTTGCAAGGTTAGTTCTTGGTCTAGGATTATAGTTATTACCTTGGTTTATTGCTGCTGCCATTACATTTGCTGGTGGCAAGAGCCCGCCTTGTGTCCAGTATGTCGTTGTCGGTATTCCCCTTGATTGGCATTCATGGGCTTCATGCCCAATCTTTCTGCATAATTGACAAGTCACATTTAGCAAAGGGCATTCACTTACTATATGTCCTTGCTTACTGCACATGGAGCACCAGAGTCCGTTCTTAATGCCGCCTCCTTTTAGTTCTTGCAACTCCTGCCTCAACTAAGCTAGTTCCTCTGCTTGGGCTTCCTCTTCCTTTTGGAGCTTGAGGGCTTCAATCTCTCTTTTTAGCTGGGCTACAGTAGTCTCCTCCTCTGTATAGGGCTTATTCCTCTTCAAGCCTTCCAATTCCCTTCTTAACTGGCTCACAGGGTCCTCCAGTTCTGTACCATATGATAGTTGGGAAGACGTTGTACCATACTGGTGCCTTATTTGTTCCAAGCGGGTGGCCGTGTTGATGAATTCCTCAACAGAGGCCGTAGGTAGCACCAACTCTTTTATTTTGCATTGGGTGACCACAGGTAAAGGTTTGGCTAACCACTTCTTGACAAAGAAGTCGTGTGGTGGATCCGGTAATTTGGCCATTAATGCTTTTGCCCTGGTCACGAATTCGGGGAACTTCTCTCCTGGACCCAACTTCAAGTTTTCCAATTCTTCTATAATGATTTCAGCCGTGTTGCCATGCTGAAATTGATTCTTAAAGGCCTCTTTCATCATATCCCAAGAGGTAAAGTGATTTTCGGCAAACTGACTGAACCACTTGTCTGCCAGACCTTCCAATGTGGCGGGGAAGAGTATCAAGAAAGCATCTTCCCTACCCATTAGTCCCCTAGTCTTACATAATGAAAGAAATCCTCGAATGTGCTCATCTGGGTCCTCATGGGCTAAACCTCTGAAGGAGGGGAATTTTATGTTTAACCTGGAGAGCAAGATTTCTAGGTCCACCTGCCCTGCCATGCTTCCTACCGATGAAGTCGATGAAAGTGGACTTGATGATCTTCGGTTCATCTTTCTTCTGGTCTGCTTGCACTTGATTCTCAAGGTTTGTGACCAGGTCGCGGTCATGAGCTATTCATAGTCCACTAAAAATGAGACACTTGATAAAAGGATGTACCTTTTGGCCCACTGGAGTAGTGTTGTCGACACTGGAATGTTGTCCTCCAATGGCAATATATAGTCTCCTATGCTCAAAGCTCCTTGGAAGTCCCACCGGGCGTGCCAAATTTGTTGGGGATTCGGGGACAAGAAGGAGTTTGAGGGTTTGTAGGAGAAAGAAGAGATGATGAAAATGGACTAATAGTGAGAACTTCTGCAAAGGAATACTCTTGGAACCCTTGAATATTACTTATCCTGCAACAATTACAATGACTGCGCACAGTCCAATCAATGACTAAATACAACTTCAAGGAGTATCAATTACTGAAGACCAATTATCTCAAGTCCTCTAGCGGCAGCCTCTCGTGCGCCAATCCTTCACTTGCTTCCCGCTTCCCTTGTGCACACCTTGCACTAAGCTTCCGCCAAGCTAAGGAATTGGTATCACTGCGCAGCACGCAATAGCCCTTGGAACTCTTGGAATCCAGCCCGCCTTTTCTCTTCTCTGCACCTTTCCTCTTGACACCTCTTGCACTCTTGAATGTCATCCCACACTGGAGGCTCTTCTTGCTTCCTTTCTTGCTCTTCTGAAGCTCTCTCTTGCTCCCAACTCTCAATGTGTCCGAATAGCCTTTGTCCTTCCTTTTGTTTTAGAGTCCGCCGGTTCGCGCACTCTAACTGCAATACAATCTTGGTGTCCTTTCAATGTCCCAAGATTGTCTTTTTGAACTGGTCCTCAACGATTCGCTACTTTGTCTTGTAGTGTCTTTAGAACAAGAGTGACTTTTTAAAATAAAATTTTGATTGGGCGGCCTATTTCCACCTTTTCGTACGCGGCCTTCCACCTTCACTTTTCCTTTTAATTCTTTTTCTTTTTCACCTTAAGATTTAGATTCAACCTTTGAACCTTAAGAGGAAAAATACCTTGTACCTTTAGTTTCAACCGGCTAGGGCTCTACAATTGTGCAGGGTGTTGAAAAACATCCTATCACACTTGCAACTATTACAACTGCAGGTACTGAAGGTGATGTAGAAGGTGTCAAAGATGATGATATTCTGCATATTCCTGTTCGTGTTGCGGTTTCTGCTGCACCTATTGCAAAGCAAATTTGTTGGGATGGCAGCGATGCCCAGGCACATGCATTGATAGATTTTTCTGTCAAACATGCCATTATTCCTCACATTCACTCTTGCAGAATAGCTAAGGATGCTTGGGATACACTTACCACATTGTACCAAGCTAGGAATGAGGCTCGTGTTGCTTACCTTCGAAAACAGTTGGAGAGTGAGCACATGAATGAAGGTGATTCTATGGACAATTTTCTAACAAAGATCAAAGACTTGAAGGGACAGTTGATTTCTGCTGATGAGGTTATACCAAATAGCTCACTTGTGCAGACTGTTTGGAATGGTTTTCCTGATTCATATCAGAGTTTTGCTTCTACTCTTCGATTGATGATGAAAGGCAATCCAAATGCCTTGTCTTTTTGAGGAGTTAGTCCCTGTCTTGTTGCATGAGGATCAGTCTAGGCAGAACAGGTCCATTATGCGTGTTGTAGATTAAGTTTTCCTTGCTAGTCAGAAGGGCAAAGGAAAATGGAGCTCTTCAACTAGTAAGCAAAAATCTGCTAATTCTGCACAATCGAGAAGAGAAGAAAAAGATGAAAAGAAATAAGAAAAGCAAAAATTGTTTTGCAAGTACTATAAAGAAAATAATCATATCATAAAGAACTATCCAAAACTAGTTGCTAAAGAGGAAAAGAAGAAAGAGGCTAGAATGGTTGTTGCAGAGGCCTCTACACCAAAAATAGAGTCTCCTAATCTTGTGTAGGAAGAAGAATGGGTGTTTACTATTGTTTGCAGTTTTGACCCATCTTCTCATGAGCAGTGCATGTCTATAGTAGACTCAGATGTTTGGTACTTTTACAGTGGTGCGACCAAACATATTACCTCGCATCACAGTTTCTTCTCTTCACTCGAGCCTGCCCCTACAGGGAATACTATCACATGTGCCAACAACTCCTCTTATCCTGTTATGGGAGTTGGTAAGATCATTTTGACTACTATTGATGGTAGTTCTTTCACTTTGTCAGATGCTTTGTTTCTGCCAGGGATCAAGAAAAATCTGTTATCAGTTTCTGCATTAGCCAAGATTGGCTTTGTTGTGAAATTTATTGATGAAAGGTGTACAATTCATGATCTATCAAATGGTGACATGATTATTGCTTCTGGCATTTTATCTTGTGAGCTGCATAAGCTCATAGACTATGAAAGTTCTATAAATGATTTGGCATGTGGAGTACATGATTCTCAGGCTATGTGAGATGCAAAGCTTTGGCATGCACGCTTTGGTCATCTATTTTTTTTCTAGTTTGCTATGCCTGTAGAAATCTAAAATGGTGTCCTCTTTGCCAAAACTTGAGGCACGTGGAAAACATGTTTGTGAAGGCTGTATTTTGGGAAAAATGGAGCGTTTGTCCTTTCCAAAAGATGGTTCAGTTCGGGCTACTCAGAAGTTGCATCTTGTACACAGTGATGTCTGTGGTCATATGCAGACACATTCTTTTGGGATTATCTTTACTTCGTGACTTTCATCGATGATTTTTCTAGGCATGCATGGGTATATCCATTGAAGGTCAAGTCCAAAGTGTTCATGTGCTTCAAAGAGTTTTTGGTTTTGGATGAAAATCTGTCAGCATGTAAAATGGGCACCCTCCATTCTGATCGAGGGGGGGAATATATGTCTTCTGATTTTAATGAATTTTTGGCTAAACGTGGGATGGAACACCAGTGTACAATGTTGTATACACCTCAATAGAATAGAGTTTATAAACGAAAGAACAGGTCACTCATGGAGATGGCGAGGTGTATGGTCAAGAGTCAGGTTTTACCACATAGTTTTTGGCTTGAGGCTGTCATGTGTGCAACATATGTACTTAACACGTGTCCCACTAAAGTGTTGCAGTCTATCACTCCGTATAAGGCTTGGCATGACCGTAAGCCATGTGTTGCTCATCTGCATGTTTTTTGTTGTTTGGCATATGTATTAGTGCCCGAACAACATCGCAAAAAATTGGATGATAAAGTAGTAAAATGTATTTTTCTTGGGTATAGTTCTGAAAGTAAAGGCTATCGTCTGTATCATCCACAGACTAAACGCATTCTGGTTAGCCGTGATGTTTTTTTTGTGGAAGATGCTATTCAGCCATTCCTTTCATGTACTAAGGAGACATATGTTAGCTCCAAAGTCATGTATGATACTTTTTTGCCTCTTTTTACAAGTGGACAGTCTAGTGCTGGTCCTAATGAGGCAACTTCTCAGCCTTTGCAGGTTTCATGTGATGATGTAGATCATTCCAATTCTGATGCACATTTACATGATGCACTTATTGATGAGAGAGCTGATATTGAGCAGGCAAGAACTATGCCAAAATGAGTGGTGCAGACTCTATCATATCGTGCTCGATCAGGCTCTATCATATCGTGCTCGATCAGGCTCTCATAGTGCCTCTTTTGCATCAGATTGCTATGCTATGGCAACATCTAGTCTTTGTGATGAGACTGAGCCTGTTTCGTTTGATGAAGCACAAAATTCAAAAAATTGGATGGCTGCTATGCAATCTGAATATGATGCAATAATGAAGAATGGTACTTGGTCTTTATGTGACTTGCCTCCTAGCAAGAAGGCCATTGGAACTAAGTGGGTTTACAAGCCGAAGCATAAGCCTGATGGAACATTTGACAGGTATAAGGCTAGGCTTGTTGCAAAGGGTTATGCACAGGAAAGAGGCATTGATTTTGATGAAACCTTTGCACCTACATGCCATATGACTACTGTTTGGAGCATATGTGCACTTGCAGCCCATCATGGTTGGAATGTACATCAGTTGGACATTAAAACTACATTTTTGAATGGTGACTTGCATGAAGAAGTGCATGTTTTTCAGCCCCGTGGTTTTGTGCAAAAAGGGCATGAAAACCAGGTGTGTAGGTTAAAGAAGGCATTATATGGTTTAAAGCAACCACCATGTGCTTGGTATGAGAAGATACATGCCTATCTGATTGCACATGGTTTTGAGAACAGTCCAATTGAAAGCACCTTATATGTTAAGCTTGCTAATGATGTGCTTTTGATCATTGTTGTCTATGTTGATGACATGCTACTCACTGATCCTATTGAGAAGCATATTACTGATTTTAAGGCTGATTTGCATGCCTCATTTGAGATGTCTGATTTGGGGCATTTGCATCACTATTTGGGCATTCAGTTTATGCAAGTTGATGGTGGAATGGCTTTGTGTCAAACGAAATATACTGACACATTATTGCATCATTTTGGCCTTGAAGATTGTAAGCCTATTGCTATTCCTATGGAGACACGATTACGATTGATTCTTCATGATGCTCGAGATGCATTTGATGTTGTCCTTTATCAGTAGGTTGTTGGATGCCTGATTTACTTATGCATTACTTGGCTAGATATTCAGTTTGTTGTCTCACAGATGAGTAGGTTTATGCATTGCCCAGGAGTCAAGCATTGACAGGCGGTTAAGTGCATCTTTTGCTACTTGAGTGGTACCCGGCTACTTGGTTTATTTTATCCCAAGGGGGGCTCACTACTGCCAGATTTGCATGCTTTTTTTTACTCTGATTGGACTGGTTGCTATGACACTCGTGTGTCCACTAGTGGCTTTACCTTCATGCTGAGCTCATGTATATCTTGCTTGAGCAAGAAGTAGTCTACTGTGGCCACTTCCAGTTGTCAGGCCGAGTATAGGGCAGCTTTCACAAAGACTATTGAGTGTATGTGGCTCAGACGCCTTATGTCTGATTTAGGTGTTGGTCAATCTTCTGACACCACCATCTTCACTGACAGTTAGAGCAACTTGGTAGTTGCAAGTAACCCTATGTTCCATGCTCGCACTGAGCACATTGAGGTGCATTATTTTTATGTCAGGGAGAGGTTCTCTGCTGGGGAGATCAGCTTGGCATATGTGCCCACGCAGGAGAACATTGCAGACCTTTTCACAAAGGCTCTGCCTAGGGAGAAGTTTGAAGCTTTCTGCAAAGCTTTGGGCTTACTTCCTTTTGTGGAGTGATTTCCACATAGCTTGGCACTTCGTTATACATGAGTGCCAGATCCTTGTTCACCGCATCACTCCCAGGGGGGATTTGTTGATATATTTAGGTAGTGATGTGTGTGAACACTCTAGGACCGTTGGGGCACTTTCTTCCCTCTTTAGGAGGTCCCCCCCCCTTGTATATATGTCTATTGCTACTTTGGGATCCAATTTCCCTCTTATTTGAGCCGGTATGTGAGCATAAGTTAGACATCCAAAGATTTTGCAACACTCTAGACTTGGACTTCTTCCATTCCATACCTCATAGGGATTCATACCATCTAAAGACTTTGATGGAAGTCTATTTACAAGGTATGTGGCTATTGATACAACCTGTACCCAAAGATAATTAGGTAAACCCTTTTCATTTAGCATAGATCTAGCTTCCTCAACTATTGTTATGTTCCTTCTTTCAGCTACTCCATGAAGTTCAGGTGTATATCTAGTTGTCACCTCTCTTTTGATGCCTCTTTCTTATAGAAAAGCATCAAATTTAGTTTGAAAGTATTCTCCACCACCATTTGATCTGAGCTTCTTGAGACATCTACCTGTTTGATTCTCTACAAGAGTAAAATATCTTTTGAAACAATTGAAGACTTCATCTTTATGCTTCATAAAGTATAGAATTGTCCATCCGTGACAATCATCAATACAAGATACATAATAGTTTGAACCTAAAATAGAAGGTTCTTTGCTTGGACCCCACACATCTGTGTGAACAAGATCCAATAGTTCTTGATGGATCTAGCCTTTCCTATTGAAAGGTTACCTATAAGCTTTGCGAAATTGACAAGCTCCACACTTGTATATCATATGTTGTTTTGTGATGTTTGGCAATCCAAGTACACTTTGATCCTTGCAAATTTGTTTCAAAGTTCTCTCACCAATATGAGCAAACCTTTTATGACATACCTCCAATTCAGAGAGTGTTTGAGATCCATAGCTAAATAATGCTATGTTCTTTGTGTCCTCCACTACAAAGGTGAAGAATCTTATTGTCTTTTTTCCCTTGGAAATCCTTCTATATCTTTGCTTAGGGTCTTCCACATATGCTCCATGTGTTCTAAGCCTAACCTATAATCTTTTCTCCACAATTTGTCCAACACTTATCAAGTTTTTGGCTATGGTAGGTACATACAAAACTTTACTTCGAATATTCATTTTGCTATCTGATGTCTTAACATTACCTATTTTCTCCACGGAATGTCTTGTATCATCACCTGTCTGCACTTCATGTTTATTTTTGGGATCTTCTAAATGAGAGAGCAACGCTACATTTCCTGATACACGATTTGAGCATCCTGAGCCAAGGAAACATAATCATCATCCTTACCGTGCTTCAATGATAGGCTCATGAGGAGTAGTGAGTCTTCTTGAATTTAATCTTTAGTGTAGTTGTTGTAATGCTTTCTTCCTCTAAATCCATTTTGATGATTATTATTGTTGTAATAGTTGTTTCTGTATCCTCCATTGTATCTACCTCTATTTGATCCATAGCCACCTCTATTGAATCCTATTCCTCTTGAATTCCTTGGGTTCATGTAACATTCTTCAGTGGGACAATTAGAGTAACCACAGATGTTACAAGGTTGAGATGCTTGGGGTCTCCCCTTGCCTTGCTTTCCTCCTCTGCCTCTTCCTCTAGCTTTTCCTCTACTTGTAAAGTTGGCTTGGAAAGAGCTACCTTCATCTTCATTCTTCTTAGACTTTGATTTTTCCTTAGCTTTAGCTTTGTCAGAGTATAAGGCAGAAGACTGATTACCTCTTGAGGATTCTCCATTCTTGCTTATCTTTGCTTCATGTGTGAAGAGTTGGCCCACAGTTCACTTGTGCAGATTGTTTTGAATGGTTTTCTTGACTAATTCATATAAGAGTTTTGCTTCTACTCTTTGTTTGATGATGAAAGGCAATCCAAGTGCCTTAACCTTTGAGGAGTTAGTCTTTATTATGTTGCAGGAAGATCAGTTTAGGCAGAACACATCCATTATGAGTGTTGTTGATCAAGCTTTCCTGGCTAGTTTGAAGGCCAAAGGAAAATGGAGCTCCTCTACTAGTAAACAGAAATTTGCTAATTCTCCTCAATCAAAGAAGGATGATAAAGACAAGATGAAAACAAAAAAGCATAAATTGTTTTGCAAATACTATAAAGGAAATGATCTCATAAAGACTTGTCCAAAGCTGGCTGCTAAAGAGGCAAGGAAGAAAGAGGTTGGAATGGCTGTTGGTCATGCCTCTTCACCCTAAACAATCTGCTAATTTTGTGCAGAATGAAGATGGGCATTTACCATTGTTTGTAGTTATGCCAATCTTCTCATGAACATTGTATGTCTGTAGTAGACTCAAATGTTTGGTACTTTGATAGTGGGGCAACCAAACATATTACCTCACAGTGTAGTTTCTTCACTTCACTCGAGCCTGCCCCTACAGGGAATATTGTCACATGCACCAACAACTCCTCTTATCCTGTCATGGGAGTTGGTAAGATCATTCTAAATACTATTGATATTAGTTCGTTTACATTGTTGGATGCTTTATTTGTGCTAGTGATCAAGAAGAATCTGTTATCAAATTTAGATTTCACCAAGATTGGCTTGTTTGTGAAATTTATTGATGACAGATGTAAAGTTCATGATCTATCAAATGGAAACATCATTATTGCTTCTAGCATTTTATGGCGTGGGCTGTATAATCTCATGGACTATGAAACATTTGTGACTGATTCAACACGTGCAGTGCATGATTCTCAAGCTATGTCAGATGCAAAGCTTTGGCATGCATGCTTTGGTCATCTGAATTTTGCTAGTTTACTATGCCTGCAGAAATCTAAAATGGTGTCCTCTCTGCCCAAACTTGAGGAACCTGGTAAACATGTTTGTGAAGGCTATATTCTGGACAAAATGCAGCATTCCTCGTTCCCAAAAATTGTAGCTTGTTCACAGTGATGTCTGTGGTCCTATGCAAACACCCTCTTTTGGAAACTATCTTTACTTCGTGACTTTCATTGATGATTTTTCTAGGCATGCATGGGTATATCCATTGTTTATGTGCTTCAAACAGTTTTTTGGTTTTGGTTGAAAATCTCTTAGCATGTAAAATGGGAACCCTCCATCTTACTCGAGGGGGTGAGGATTTATGTCTTCTGAATTTGATGCATTTTTAGCTAAACGTGGGATAAAACATCAGTGTATAGTGCCATATACACTTCAACAGAATGTATTTGTTGAAAGGAAGAACAAGCCACTCATGGAGATGCCAAGATGTATGGTCAAGAATTAGGCTTTACCACCTAGTTTCTAGCTTGAGGATGTTATGTGTGCAACATATGTACTTAATAGGTGTCCCACTAAAGCATTGCACTGTATCACTCCATATGAGGCTTGGCATGGTCATAAGCTATCTATTGCTCACCTGTGTGTTTTTGGTTGTCTGGCATATGAATTAGTGCCTAAAGAACAACACAGGAAATTGGATAAAAATGCAGTGAAATGTATTTTTGTTGGGTATAGTTCTGAAAGCAAAGGCTATCATCTATATCATCCATAGACTAAATTCATTCTGGTTAGCTGGGATGTTGTTGTTGTGGAAGATGCTATTCAGCCACTAACTTCATGTGCTAAGGAGACATCTGTTAGCTCCAAAGACATGTATGATACTTTACTATCTCTTTTTTATAGGTGGACAATCTACCACTGGTCCTACTGAGGCACATTCTAACCCTTTACAAGTTTCATGTGATGATGCAGATCATTCCATTTTTTATGTAGATTTACATGATGTATTTGTTGATGAGAGATTTGATATTGAGGAGGCAAAAATTATGCCAAAATGGCTACTTCAGACTTTGCATGATAGCAAATTAAATGCATCTCTATCATATCATACTCATTTTGGCTCTCATAGTGCTTATTTTGCAACAGATTGCTGTGCTATGACTGCCTCTAGTCTATGTGATGAGAATGAGCCTGTTTCATTTGAAGAAGCACAAAATTTAGAAAATTGGATGGCTGCTATGCAATCTGAATATGATGCTATAATGAAGAATGGTACCTGGCCTTTATGCGACCTACCTCTTAGAAAGAAGGTCATTGGCACTAAGTGGGTATACAAGCTGAAGTGCAAGCCTGATGGAACAATTGACAGGTATAAGGCTAGGCTTGTTGCAAAGGGTTATGCCCAAGAAAAGGCATTGATTTTGAAGAGACCTTTGCTTCAACTTGCTAAATGACTACCGTTTGTAGCATCTGTGCACCTGCAACTCATCATGGTTGGAATGTACATCAGTTGGACATTAAAACTACATTTCTAAATGGTGACTTGCATGAATAAGTGTATCTTTTTTAGCCCTGTGGCTTTGTGTAGAAAGGGCATGAAAACCAAGTGTGCATGCTAAAAAAGGCATTATATGGTTTGAAGCAACGACCATGTGCTTGGTATGAATAGATACATGCCTATCTGATTGCACATGGTTTTGAGAATAGTCTAGCTGAGAAGCTTATGCAGGTTGATGGCAGAATAGCTTTGTGTCAAACGAAATATATAGACACATTGTTGCAATATTTTGGCCTTGAAGACTCTAAACCTATTGCCACTCCTATGGAGACAGGTTTAGGATTGAGTCTTCATGATGCTCGAGATGCATTCGATATTGTTATCTATCAGTAGGTTGTTGGATGCTTGATTTACTTATGCATTACTCATCTAGATATTTAGTTTTCTATCTCATACATGAGTAGGTTTATGCATTTCCCAGGTGTCAAGCATTGGTAGGTGGTCAAGCACATCTTTCACTGCTTGAGTGGTACCCGGTTACTTGGATTGTTTATCCCAAAGGGGGGATCACTACCGCTAGATTTACATGCTTTTTCTAACTCTAACTGGGCTGGTTGCTATGACACCCGTGTGTCCACTAGTGGCTTTTGCTTCATGCTTGGTAGATCATGTATATCTTGGTTGAGCAAGAAGCAGCCTACAATGGCCACTTCCAATTGTGAGGCTAACTATAGGGCAGCTTTCAGAGCGACTGTTGAGCGTGTGTGTGTGTGTGGCTTAGATGCCTTATGGTTGATTTGGGTGTTGGTTAATCTTTTGCCACCACCATCTTCACTGATAGTCAAAATGCACCGGTAGTTGCCACAAACCCTGTGTTCCACTCGCGCTAAGCATAGTGAGGTGCACTATCATTATGTAAGGGAGAGTTTTTCTGCTAGAGAGATTAGTTTGGGATATGTGCCCATGCAGGGGAACATTGCAGACCTTTTCATGAAGGCTCTGCCTAGGGAGAAGCCTGATGCTTTCTGCAGAGCTTTGGGCTTACTTAGATCTCATATGTAAGATCTCATGCAACAAAGTAGTTTTCACATCCATTTGGGACTAGCCTAAGTCCTCCATTGCAATGAGTCCAAGCAACATCCACAAGGTAGTCATATTAACTATTGGAGAGAAGATTTCGTCAAAATCAATGCCATGTTATTGCTTAAAACCCTTAGAAATGAGTCATGTTTTATACTTTGGAGAAGCACTATCTTATGTGGTAAAGGTATTAAATCCTAAGTACCACTCTTATGAGTAGAATCCAATTCAATCCTCATGGCATGCTCCTAATTGATATGATCTTCTGTTTGCATAGCCTCTTTGTAGCAAGAAGGCTCACCAACCTCTGTCAGCATAACAAAATCCAAGTGTGGAACATATATATCAAGTGGATGTGAGAAATGTGCAAAGCATCTCAATGATTGCTAGACAAGAGCATTTGTAGATTGATCTGATTGTATATTCTCTTGATTGTCTCTATGTGCAACATTTTTATGCATTTGAACTAGAGGAATAGTATCCTCAAACACCACTCTTGTCACTTCAACCTCCTCAATGGGCTACTTATGCATCTTACACTCATTGAAAATGACATCATTACTTCTTATCAATGACCGTGTTTCAAGATCCCATAAGCGATATCCAAATTGTCCTTCTCGACCATATCCAAAAAAAAATGTGTTTCTTTGAATTATGATCCAGATTTTGTCTAAGATTATTGGGTATATGAACATATGCTTTACACCCAAACACTCAAAGATGATCATAATATGGTGGCTTCCTTGTCCATAATGCTTGTGCCACTTTCACACCTTTGGAAATACTAGGTGAAAGGTGAATCACATAAACTATAGCCAGTATTGATTCTGCCCAAAAGCCTCATGAATGTTTGCATGATGTAACATAGAAACTAATCTATCGTAAATAGTTATATTCATCCTTTCATCTAGACCATTCTATACTAGGGTATAAGGAGTTGTAAACTCTCTATGAATTCCTCTAGACAAATAGAAAAGGTTGAATTCTTGTAAGGTATACTCACCCCCCATTATTTGAACATAAAGCCTTAATCTTAGTTCCTTTTTCAGTCTCAACTAAGGCAAGCCATTTTCTAAAAATAGGGAATACCTCATCCTTCGATTCAGTAGGATATACCAAGATTTTTCTAGTAGCATCATCTATGAAAGTGACAAAGTCAAGAGAACCACCTAATGACCTTGTGGGCATAGGACCACACACATCTGCATGAACGAGATCTAAAGGTCGAATTGAAGATTCAATGTGCATTTTATGCACATTACTAGTTTGCTTTCTGTATTGACAATGATCACAAAATAAAAAATCAGAGAAAAATAACATATGCAAGTAGCCATAACTAGAAAGATTTTCCATTCTACTATGCGATATGTGGCCCAAACGGTCACGCCAAATACAAGCCACAAGCTGTTCAATAAAAACTAACGAGTATTATTTCTATGATACAAATAAAGGAGAATGTCAGCCAACTCTGCTTCCTTTTGCAATAACCATATTGCGCTTTCATATGCAAAAGGACTAAGCATAGAAAACCACCTTGTAACCAAGGCCATCAATTTGACCAACTAACATCACACTACATGATAACTGAGGTACATGGCATACATTATGCATAGTAAATTTTGAACCATCAATGAACCACACAACCACATCTCCAAATCCAACAACATCACACTTTTAAGATCCACCAAGTCTCACAGTACCAAGAGACTTTGTTGCATAAGTAAAGAACCATTCTCTATGTGGTGTCACATGGAAAGAAGCACCAAAATCTAGGATCCATGTATGAGAAAGATGTGAAGAGATGGATAGGTATGTGCTTGAAGATGAAGAGGTGTTGCAAAATCCTTGATCTACACCAGCCAAATGAACTCCAGGAGTATATGTTGGGCCCTTTTAGCTTGCCAATGGATGTATTAGACACCCTATGTACCTTGGAAGATCACTCTCACAAAGATAGATCAAAACAGATAAGTTGGAGTTAGCTTAGAGGTGAAAACTTGCTATTCTTTGTTCATACACCTGTCCAGTGTTTTACATAATTCTCTGAGCACAGCATCAATTAGCTTAATTCCTCTTGGGTAATTCTAGGTAGCTTAAAGAGCTAACTTTCAAGAGTAATCTCATCAAAAATAATAAACCACACACTGAGAATGAGTTTTAACAAGTGATGACATCATCTCGATTTTCACGGGCTGCTACAGTAATAGACCAGTGAGCAGACAAATCAACATAACTCAAAATGTAGAAATCCAATGATTATGAAAATGTTTATGGTTATACTAGACATTAAGCTGAACCCAACAAGCTTTAAATCACTGAATTTGGATAAGTAACCATTGAGAAATGGCTCTGACAAGATGAGTGAAAAAATCGGGTACCTGACAGAGAAGTGAAGATGAACAGACCCTGTTGACTTCAAATGAACATAACTGAAGATTGCAACATCCAAATGACATGAAAATTTGTGAGCATATATTAAACTTATAGAGCTAACTTTACCAAGTTAAATCACTGAAAATGATGCACCAACTCAGAGAAAACATCTCTGCAAGCTGACTGAGAAAACTGAGAGTAATGGCAGTGAGTAGTACACTTCACAAGAACATGGAAAGATGAACTCAAATAATCATGAAAATGAAGTACATATGTGTGCCTTGTAATCACACCTTGATATGGCATAAAGCTCAGCTCTTGGAGGTCTTCACATAGGTCTCTCTAACCACGACTAAAACTGCCATCTATTTATAGTTGAGTTTGGGAGGCTAACTTCCCTCAATCACTCTCCAATCAATCAATGATTGATTTGATTCTCTACCTACCACAAATCATGAATTCGTGGCTCCTCTTTCCATTCTTGACCAAGTGGACTCAACCACTTAAGATTCTCTTACTTTTACATTAAGTAAACTCTTCAAAAGTTACAAGAGGTAGTTCACAAGTGAACTTTACATAGTCTTCTTTTTAAAGCTTCTTCTAAGACTTTGTGAGACTCAAGCCAATACTTAGGCTTGTCATAGACTTGCTCCAACAGCTCCCCCTCAAGCCAAGTATGCTTGAGGTCTTCAATCTTCCAAGATTACCTGCAAACCAATCATAGCCTTGAATTTGCAAAGCTTTGTACCATCCAATGCTTTGGTTAGAATATATGCACATTGTTGATAAGTGGACACATATGATATTTGAATCTCTTTGCTTAGAACCTTCTCTCGTACATAGTGATAATGAACTTCAATATGTTTAGTCCTTGCATGAAAAATATGATTAGCAGCCAAGTGAATAGAACTCATATTGTCACCAAAAATAGTTGGAGTTCCAAACTCCAATCCAAGATCTTTGAATAATGTCTTCATCCACATAGCTTCTTGTGTAGCTATGGCAAGACCTCTATAATCAGCTTCAGTAGAAGAGAGAGCAACTGTGGGTTGCTTCTTGGATGACCATGAAATAAGATTTGAACCTGCAAAGGTAAGATAACCTGAAGTGCTCCTTCTATCTTCCTTGGAGCCAGCCCAATCTGCATCAGAAAATAGCTTCAACCCTAAATCAGATACATAAGGATAATAAAGTCCTTCGTTTATGGTTCCTTTGAGATACTTGAGAATCCTTTTGGCAGCATCCATATGTGGTTTCCTTGGTGTGTGCATAAATTGACTTAGCACACTCACACTGTGACATATATCTACTCTTGTCAATGTGGCATAGTTGAGACTACCCACTAGACTTTGATATGATGTGATGTCCTCTATGAGTTCACCTTCATGTGAACTCAATTTGTGATTGACCTCCATTGGGTTACCTGAAATCTTACAATCTTGCATCTTGAATTTTGCCAACATGTCCTTAATGTACTTTCTTTGAGTGAGAAACAAACCATGATCTTTGTAGACAACTTCCAAACCTAGGAAGTAGGTAAGTGAACCCAAATCACTTATCTTGAACTCTTCTCTCATCTGATCTTTGATCTTCTTCATACCATCTGTATCATTTCCTGTCAATATAATATCATCTACATATACACATAGATAGATGATCTCAGAATTACTCTTTTTAATAAAGAGTGAAGGATCTGCCTTGCTTGGTTGAAAGCCTTTGTCCTGCAAGAATGAAACAAGCCTGAAATTCCAAGCTCTTGGAGCTTACTTGAGACCATACAATGCTTTGTTAAGTTTACACACATAATCAAGATAAACTTGGTTCTCAAAACCAGGCGGTTGTGCCATATATACCTCTTCTGTTATCCAACCATTCAAAAATGCATTTTTTACATCTAGTTGAAGTATCTTCCAATTCTTGGAAGAGGCAATACTAAGCAAAACCCTAATAGTAGGCATCTTTGCCACAGGAGAGAAGGTCTCCTCATAATCAATTCCCTGAGTTTGTGCAAAGCCTTTTGCTACAAGCCTTGCCTTATACCTGTTAATTGAACCATTAGAATTCTTCTTGAGTTTATAGACCCATCTTGAGCCTATTACCTTCATGGATGAATCTTGGGCACCAAATCCCAAGTGTTGTTTTCCTCAAGTGCTTCAATCTCTTCCTTCATTGCATGCTTCCATTCTGTTTTTGCTTTGGCCTCTTCAAATGATGATGGCTCCTCTTGGTTTATGTCCTGTGCTATGTAGATAGAATGTTTAGTTACTAATGAGGTGTCAAACCCATACCTTTTTGGTTTTTTCTTTTCCCTCATAGATCTTCTTAGGCCATGATGTGATGATTCTGCCTCATGTCCAAGTTCCTGCAATTTTGCTTTACCTTTAGACTTCCATGCTTTGATCTTTTCCATGTGAGATTCTTCATCATCCTCTGAGGTGTCTTGTTCTTCAATCTTTGATTGTTCTCTACCAAGCTTTGGAAAATCTTCTTCAAGATCATATGGTAAATTGATCTTCCTGCATGAATCTTCATACCATGAATTGTTCTCATCAAAAACTACATCTCTGCTTACCAAGAATCCTTTGTTGGTAGGGTTGTATAACCTGTAGCCCTTTTGATTGTTGTCATATCCAATAAATACACACCTTTCTGCCTTTGGATCCATCTTGCCTCTAACCTGTGAAGGAACATGAGCAAAAGCAATACATCCAAAAATTTTACAATGATCTAAGCTTGGTCTTCTTCCATTCCAAGCCTCATATGGAGTCATCCCATCAAGGGATTTTGAAGGCAACCTGTTAATCAAGTAAGTGGCTGTAGATACAGCCTCAGCCCATAAGTAATTAGGTAAATGCTTTTCATTTAACATAGACCTTGCAGCTTCAACAATTGTCCTATTCCTCCTTTCTGCCACTCCATTTTGCTCAGGAGTGTACCTTGTAGTTACCTCTCTTTTGATTCCTCTTTCTTGAAGAAAAGAATCAAAATCATGGGAGAAGTATTCTCCCCCTCCATCTGACCTTAGCCTTTTTAGTGATTTACCTGTTTGATTCTCCACAAGAGCCAAATATCTTTTGAAACATGAAAAAACTTCATCTTTGTGTTTCATCAAGAATAGGATAGTCCATCTGCTGCAATCATCAATAAAGGAAACATAATACCTTGATCCAGATATTGAAGCTTCCTTGCTAGGTCCCCATACATCTGTATGAACCAACTCCAAGAGATCTCCATGCATATAACCTTTCTTCATGAATGGTAACCTGTGAGACTTTCCAAATTGACATGCACTGCACATATAAATCATATGTTGTTTTGACAAATTAGGAAGTCCAAGTACACTTTGGTCCCTGTAGATTTGCTTTAATTAATGACCTTTCACCAATATGTGCTAACCTTTTGTGCCATACTTCCAATTCTGTGAGTGTCTGACTACCATAATTAAAGAGAGCAATGTTTCTAGTGTCCTGTAATTCAAATGTGAACAATCTACCTGTCTTTTCACCTTTTGCAATTCTTCTGAATCCTTGACTTGGATCTTCAACAAATGCTCCTGCTTTTGTGAACGTGACTTGCAACCCTTTCTCTACTATCTGCCCAACACTTATCAAATTCTTTGTAATGGTAGGGACATAGAGTACCTTACTCAGTAGGTTGATGTTTCCATCAGGTGCTTTGACATTGCCTATTTTCTCCACAGGATGTTTTATATCATCTCCTGTTTGTACCTCATGCTTATTCCTTGGATCTTCTAAATCTGATAGGAGTGCCACATTTCCTGCCACATGATTTGAACAACCTGAATCTATGTAGAAAACATGCTCATCAGATTTACCTTGTGGCATAGCCATGTTCATGATCAATAATGAATCCTCTTTGTTTGAGTCTTCTGTGTAGTTATTGTAGTCTCTCCTTCCTTTGTAGCCTCCTTGATAGTTTGAATGATTGTAGTTGTTGTAGTTGCCATGGTAGTTGTTGAACCTTCCTCTTGAGTAGCCATAACTTCCTCTATTGTATCCTCTGCCTCTTTGATTCCTGGAATTCCTAAAGCAATATTCAATTGTATGATTAGTTAATCCACAAATAGAACATGAGTTGGAGTCTTGGGATCTCCCCCTGCCTTGTCTACCTCCTCTTCCTCTACCTCTTCCATGTCTTCCTCTACCTGCATAGTTAGCTTGATATGTATCTGCTTCATCATCCACTTTCTTTGCCTTTCCTTTGTTATCTTTAGACTTTCTTTTATCCGTGTATAAAGCTGAAGATTGATTACCTTTAGAGCTTTCTCCATTTTTTATAAGCTTTGCCTCTTGAGTAAGTAGTTGTCCAATGAGTGTGTTGAAATCAGGTACATGCATGTCCATGTACAAATCCATAGCTGTGGTGAATGCTTCCCACTTATCATCTGCCTTCAAGCCATTGATGACCTGCCTTACAATTTGCTCTTCATCTATTACCTCTCCAATGCTTCCCAACTGATCCGCTATGTCCTTGAGCTTTGTGACAAAATCAGTCACATTTTGTTTGGGAGCCTTCTTGAGAGTTGTGAAATCCAGCCATAGTTGATGCTTCCTAGCTTTGGTACTTGAAAAAAAGAAAGCTTCAAGTGCATCCCACACTTCCTGAGATGTCTTACAACTTCTAATGTGAGGCAACAAAAAATCTGAGATAGAGTTGAGGAGATAAGACCTTGCAAGTGCATCCTTGGAGCACCATGTGCTCAATCTTTCTTGCTCTTCTTGTGTTGGTTGACTTTTGTTCCTGAAACTTGGCATAACTTCATCTCCAGCCACATAACCATATAAACTTCTACCTTGGATATAAACTTCTACCTTGGAGATAAACTTCCATTCCTAATGACCAAGCTGAGTAATTACCTCTATCCAATTTGTCAATTGATGAAGGAAATCCATCTGCCATGTTGTCCAACCTTGCTCTGATACCACTGTGAAGAGATGGATAGGTATGTGCTTGAAGATGAAGAGGTGTTGCAAAATCCTTGATCTACACAAGCCAAATGAACTCCATGAGTATATGGTGGGCCCTTTTAGCTTGCCAATGGATGTATTAGACACCCTATGTACCTTGGAAGATCACTCTCAAAAAGATAGATCAAAACAGATAAGTTGGAGTTAGCTCAGAGGTGAAAACTTGCTATTCTTTGTTCATACACATGTCCAGTGTTTTACATAATTCTCTGAGCACAGCATCAATTAGCTTAATTACTCTTGGGGAAGTCTAGGTAGCTTAAAGAGCTAACTTTCAAGAGTAATCTCATCAAAAATAATAAACCACACACTGAGAATGAGTTTTAACAAGTGATGACATCATCCCGATTTTCACGGGCTGCTACAGTAATAGACCAGTGAGCAGACAAATCAACATAACTCAAAATGTAGAAATCCAATGATTATGAAAATTTTTATGGTTATACTAGACAGTATGCTGAATTCAACAAGCTTTAAATCACTGAATTTGGATAAGTAACCACTGAGAAATGGCTCTGACAAGATGAGTGCAAAAATCGGGTACCTGACAGAGAAGTGAAGATGAACAGACCCTGTTGACTTCAAATGAACATAACTGAAGATTACAACATCCAAATGACATGAAAATTTGTGCGCATATAGTAGACTTACGGAGCTAACTTTACCAAGTTAAATCACTGGAAATGATGCACAAAGCTCAGAGAAAACATCTCTGCAAGCTGACTGAGAAAACTGAGAGTAATGGCAGTGAGTAGTACACTTCACAAGAACATGGAAAGATGAACTCAAATAATCATGAAAATGAAAGTATATTGCTTGTACAATACAATGACTTATTGATACATATGTGTGCCTTGTAATCACACCTTGATATGGCATAAAGCTCAGCTCTTGGAGGTCTTCACATAGGTCTCTCTAACCACGACTAAAACTGCCATCTATTTATAGTTGAGTTTGGGAGGCTAACTTCCCTCAATCACTCTCCAATCAATCAATGAGTGATTTGATTCTCTACCTACCACAAATCACGAATTCGTGGCTCCTCTTTCCATTCTTGATCAAGTGGACTCAACCACTTAAGATTCTCTTACTTTTACATTAAGTAAACTCTTCAAAAGTTACAAGAGGTAGTTCACAAGTGAACTTTACATAGTCTTCTTTTTAAAGCTTCTTCTAAGACTTTGTGAGACTCAAGCCAATACTTAGGCTTGTCATAGACTTGCTCCAACAAAAGATAATTACCCGTAAGAGCGTCAATAGGCACAATACTATCAAATGTCAACACATCAATATCATAAAAAATAGCATTGATTTCTTCAATCTTCATAGTTCAAGTAGATGATACAGATAGTTTATTAACATGCCTATCAACATTCTGCTCGTTACCTTTAGCATTATTTAATGCATAGCAAAATTTTTCCATGTGTCCTTTATTATAAAAATAATGGCATTCGATATCCATCTTCCTTGATTTACTTCTATTCTTATTCTGTTTGTTGGGTGTGTGTAGAAGTGCGAGAGACACACAAGAAGCACACACAAGGAGTAGAAACACAGCAAGACACACAGAGATGACGGATGGTTGGAATAGCTCTCTCTATTGACGAGTAACTAAACTGAAGTAAGAGCTGAATGATATCCCTAAGTACAAATTACCACCACATATGAGAGTATCAAGTACGTGGTAACATGGGGAAAAAACCTCTAGCTAGCACTAGAGTAAAAAGTGCCCATGTATAGGGAAAAGGTTCACATTAAAGCTACTTGAGGAACACATAAGTGTAACAAACCCCCCTGGAGCGAATGATGTGAACACATACAGGGGCTGATTGATCAGCCCCCACAAGGTATAAGCTTAAAGCTTTGCGAAAAGCTTCAAACTTTTCCCATGGAAGAGCTTTGGTGAATATTTCTGCCACATTATCTTGTGTAGGCAGATATACCAAATCAATATCTCTTGCATGAAGGTGCTCTCTCACATAGTGATAATGCACCTCAATATTTTGGTTCACACATGAAACATTGGGTTTCATGCAACAGACAATGCACTTTGACTATCAGTGAGAATATGCATAGCAACATCAATCTCCATGCAAAGATCCATCAATAGGCGTCTTAGCCATATACACTCCACTATAGCTGTGAAAACTACCCTTTACTTAGCATCACAACTCGATGTCACCTTTGTAGGTTTGCTTCTTACTCAACCAAGATATGCATGAGTCTCCAATGAAAAAGCAATTACCACTAGTGGACTCACGAGTATCAAACAACCATCCCAATCGCTATCTGTAAAAGCATGCAAGCATGGCTGAATATCTCTTCCATAAAAGAGACCTAAGCTCAAAGTGCCTCTGAGACATCTAAACACACGTTTTATTGCTTGTCAATGCTTGGTGCGAGGGCTGTGCATGAATCGACTCAACTGGGAAACTGCATACTATACATCCGGCTTTGTGTTGCATGCATATATAAGACATCCCACAACTTGCTGATAAAGAGAAGTGCCAAATGCATCACTGGAATCCTAAACTGAGAACCTAAATCCTGTCTCAATTGGTGTGGAAACTGGCTTACAATCCTCAAAGTCAAAATGTTGAAGTAGTTTTTCAACATACTTTGCTTGATGCATAACAATCCCCCCTCAACGGATACAAATTGGATGCCAAGAGAGTAGCTCAAAAGACCAAGATAAGTGACATCAAAAGTATGCTACAAATCAGCCATAAGAATGTCAAGTTTTGCATCACATGACCCAGTCAAGAGTATGTCATCGACATAAAGAACAAGCATGGTAAGATCAGCCCCATTTTTGCGTACGTAGAGTGTGCTTTCAATTAAACTACATGTGAAGCCAAGAGTAATCAAGTGCTTATGGATTTTTTCATACCATGCATGAGGAGCTTGTCTGAGACCATACAAGGCTTTATGCAAGCGACAAACCATATGCTCTTTCCCTTTCATAGCAAATCCAAGAGGTTGCTTCACATAGACCTCTTCTTGCAAATCACCATTCAAGAAGGTTGTTTTTATGTCCAACTGATGCACTTTCCAACCTCGATGGGCAGCCAATGCAACCATGGTAGAATGGTAGTCATGTGTGAAGTAGGTGCAAAAGTTTCCTCATAGTCAATGACATATTGTTGTGCATATCCTTTGGCAACCAATCTAGCTTTGTAGCGATCAATGCGACCATTAGACTTTCTCTTAATCTTGTAAACCCACTTTGTACCAATGGCATTCTTTCCTTTCGGCAATTCACATAACTCCCGAGTATCATTCCTATGTATGGAATCCATTTCTGATTGCATAGCACTCATCCATTGTGGATCGTCACATGCATCTTCAAAATAAAGTGGATCTTCATTACGTGCTATTGCAATAAGAGAATAATCCACAAAATTACTTGATGCATGATGAGAGCTTGATCTTGTTCTATCAAGTAAAGGTGCACTCACTTTGTTGTCCTGCAAAGTTTCTTTCAGCCACTTTGGCATAGTTTGTGCACTCTTGATAAACATGTGTTCATTATGCAATACATCATCAATATGTACATCATGCGTGGCTGAATTTCATGCTCATTTTCAACCATATTTTGACGGAAATGTTCAGCCATATGTGGTTGGAAATTTTCAGCAGTTTGGATATTTTTTGGCTGAAAAATTTCAGCCACGTATGGCTGGAAATTCTCTCCATTTTCAGCTCTATTTTGCAAGAATTTTTTATCCCTTTGAGCCTCAGTTGACTGGTCTACATGACCATAGTCAATCACATCATTTTGGAACAAAGGCATGAGTGTATCGAACACATCTTGTGAGCTAACTGTTGGCTCTTTTTTGCATTCAAGTAGAGGGAAAACTGAATTTTCAGCAAATACCACATCTCGACTCACAATAATTGTGTTCGTCAATGGATGATACAAACAATATCCCTTACTTTCAGCACTATAACCAAAAAAATATACATTTCTTTGCCTTGTCATCAAGTTTGTGACATTGTTGTGATGGCACAAGAGCATATGCCAAACAAACAAACACACGCATATGACTAACCATAGGCTTATGACCCCAAGCCTCATAAGGAGTGATGACTCTCAATGCTTTTGTAGGGCAGTGATTCAACACATGATTAATAGAATGCAAGCTGGATCATTTACATCTTTATATGTAGATATAACAGACTCTGCTGTGTCAATCATATATTTCTTTGTTGGCCATGTTCCTGCTTTAGGTCCTGCTACCTTTGGAAAGTTCAACCATTTTGTTGGAATCTGCCCTGCATTTCTTCTTTCCCAGAACACTGTCCATTCCCTTCTCCTTGCTACTGGACAATAGTCTGGATTAATCTTTAACTGAATAGGTGCCTCTTTCCAAATTTTCCTGCACTCCTTGTTGGCATCTAACCACCTGTTCCTCTATTTAGGATTAGCCTTTTCAAACAATTCCTTTGTGACATAAATATCCTCTTCATATTCCAAATACTTGTTTGATGGTAGTCCTACCCTTGCAAGCTGGTAATTTTTAATACTCTCCATTATCATACAAAATGGTATACCTAGACCATCTGCTGCCCAATGGTGTTGGTCTCTGTTTATTCCTTTGTTGAGAGCAAAATTCACAATCTGTTCTTCATACTCATTATACATTTTTCTGATAAATTCCATTCTAGATTCCCGTTCTGTTAAAAGTTTTTGAACAAACTCATCTGAATATTCTTCAACAGCTGCTTTGTCTTCTTGTTCATCAAAGTGTTGAGTTCTGTTATCTTCTCCCCCTTCATATTCCTCTGCTTGTGTGGTTACTACCTTCTCTTCAACCTATTTTTGTGGATTTTCCAATTTTTTCTGTAGCTCCTCCACCATCAACATTAAGCTTTGATTTTGAGATATCCATACCTCTTTTTCTGACTTCCACTCACTTCTTTCTTTTTCTATAATCAATTGTCATTCACTCCTTTCTTTTGCTATATCCAAATAAAATTTATTGTATCCTCTCATTGAGCTAGCAGCATGTACACTGGCCTGCTTCTCCATTTCTTTGACCTCTTTCAATTCTACTTGTAGTCTTAGAATTTCTTTATTCAAATCCTCCCTCTCATCCTGTGTTACTTGTTCAATCTTACTTTCTTATTTCATTTGGCCTTCTTCCATCAGTAATCTGTTTATATCTTCATTTTCTTTGACCATAATCTGATATGAGCTTTGAAGTGTTTTGAATCTTCCTTCCATTTTCTTCAACTCCAATTCAATTTCGCTACTATGCTCCATCTGTTTAGCACATTTATCCTCAAGAAATTGAATTTTAATTTGTTGTTGAACCTCCAGTTCTTCCAATGAGATTATCCTTTTGGTCAAATCCTCATTTCTTTCCAAGACAATCCTCAACTATTCCTCTAACTGTTCCTTTTCTTTCTTTTCCTCATTAATGATTCTAGTGCCTTTCACAAACTCTGATTCAGCCACCATTCCTGATATAATCATATTTCTACTAGATGGTCTGAATTGCTCTATATTGCTCATAATGACTTTGCAAGCAGACCTGATATCCTTGGGTATCCTTTCTAACCCAGCTTCTAGCTCCACTTGCTTTACTTCTATCTGCTTTTCTTCTTTGCATTCATTTTCTTCATCATCTTCTTCCTCATATTCTATGACCTGATTCTCCTGCTCTTCACAACCCTTTTCTTCTTTCATTTCTTCTGCCTGCTTTTCCTCAATTTCCTATTGTTTTCCTTGGGTATCTAGTCTTTCCTCCTCCTGTGCTTTGTTATCCTGAGTTGAGATTGGTTCATTCTCCCCTGAATTCTGTATCTGAATTTTCAATTGCTACTCCTCTTTTCCTTCCTCCTGCTCATCTATGTCCATAAGGTCTAATTCTTCTTCCTTTTCCTGATCTTCTGTAGTTGTGAACTCTTCATTATGATTTAGATCATAAATTATCTCTTCTATACTTTCATTTATTTCTTTTTCTGTATTCCCTTCTTTAACCTCTTTGAAATCCACCTTCTCTAAGACTTCCTCTGTTTCTTCAATCTGAGCTTTATCTTCTTTATTGTACACTCAATTGCATATCTGAGCTTCCTTTTCTACTTCTAGCTTTTCCTCATTTACTTTGAAATAGGTTTCTTGAGATGGTTTTGTCCATATTGCTTTAAACCTTGTGTCCACCAATCCACTATTGAACTCTTTCCTTGCTTCAACCTCTTCTTCCCTCACTATTTCTTTACCTTTTAATATCCTTTTTTCCTCCCCAGGGCTAACTTGTTTTGCTGCTTCTTCATGGACCTATATTCCTTGTGACTTCTGGCTCCTATCTTCTGATGTTTTGCTTTTTTCAGAGGCTTGTACTGTCACTATTGGTGTGCTAGGTGCTAAGAAATTTAAACTTTTCAAAAGAAAGTTCTCAATGTCACTTTCTGAATCTGAAGAACTGTGAGGAACCAGGTTTCCTTGATTTGTCCATTCTTGGTTCTTCTATTGCCATTGATGTAGCCATTGATTTCTCCTGATTCTTTTCTTCAAATGACAATTTTACTGACTCCTCCATTTGCACATGTTCAGCTGCCTTACCCTTATTCTTCTTGGTTAGCCTCTTTCTCTGCACAGGTTTTTTCTGAACCTTCTTCTTCACTACTACTGTAGTTCTGGTTTCAAGAGGACCTTGTAACTCCTTGAAATATGCCAACAATTCCACTTCCTTTTTGAAAAAGACCTCTTCAGTTTTTGCAGCCATCATCTGATCATGTAGCTCTTCATAATGTTCCACTTCTTCTTGTATCCAATCAGTTGCTTTGCATGAATAATTCTCTAACATCTTGTGATAATGAGCTTCATAAATTGCTCTTTTATCATTTCCTTGAGTTAGATAAGCATACAATTGTTCTTTACTTGTTTGAGGTGGATGAGGTTCCTTTGAGGACTGTACTTCCTTCTGAGCAGCTTCATACTCTTCTTTTGTTGCTTCCTCTTGTTCCAATTCTACTTTCTTGGGATCCAATCTTCTCTTCTTTACTGGAATGACTTCTTCTGATACCCCTTTTCTTTTTCTTTTTGATCCCCTCATGCTTGTTTGGTCGTCTACTTCTCTTATGGACATCATTTTAGAAGGACTTTTGATTCCTGACATCAAACTTCTGAAATACTGAGCTTCTAGAGCCAATTTCAGCTGATCCTCCATACTTAAAACATGATATATTATCCTTGTTAAGAATTGTGCTCCATTCATGAACTTCCTCTGCTCCCAATGTTTTGCTGCTTCCTTCAATTGATCATGGATGTAGGGAGTTACATCCATTACTCCAAATGGCTTGGTTTTGTCCTTATTATTGAACATAATTAGTGTCACTGGCTTATGTGGCATTGTATATCTAGGCAGCTTTGGAAAACAAAAATATTGGAGAAACATCCTGATAGCATATTCTTCATTCTCTTTTCCTTTGAAATCCACTAATTTGGAATATCCTGCATGGGTTGCTTTATTCTTCTTGACAAAGTTTTTACTCAACTTAGTTCCCATTGAATAAAATTGGAGAGCTGCCCTGATG
Source organism: Ceratopteris richardii (assembly GCA_020310875.1). Lineage (NCBI taxonomy): Eukaryota > Viridiplantae > Streptophyta > Polypodiopsida > Polypodiales > Pteridaceae > Ceratopteris > Ceratopteris richardii. The sequence goes on along the minus strand of CM035417.1, from coordinate 48,657,650 downwards.
TGCTCTGCTTTTATATTAATATGTACCTCTTTGTTTTCTTTGTCCTTGACTGAACATCTGAAGTATGCATCATTGCCTTTGCCAACTTCTAGTAGACTATTCATCACTTGTGATACCCTCTCAAAATCCACAAAGAAAAGAGGCTCATCCAGTAGTCTGTGTAATCCTACTGCTTTCCATCTTTTATAATTGACTGCAATTTTCTGAAATTTATAGAATTCCTGACACAGCACTGTATACTTATAACCTCCAACTCCTATTGTAAAGATGTGTTGTCCAATGATGCTAAGAGTTTCCTTCAGTGCTTTAGCTATCCTTTCTTCTTCTGGGATGTCTTGTTCTTCATCAGAGTCCAGCTCCACCTTTTCCACTGCTGGTTCACTGTCCAAGAACCAATGTCCTCTTGACAAGGTTACTGAGTCTACTTTGAAGTCATGAATTGGCAGTTCCTTTGGATGCACCATTCCGGAGAAAATATATCATAACCAAAAAGAAAGCTCCACCCACATGAGTCATAAGAAACATAAAAATAAATCACATTTGTCTTTGAGATGTAATGAAAAAAATATAACTCAATTGAAGTGATCATCACATGTGTAGCAAGATGTCTAGTGCTCTCTTCCCCTCTCTCTTTTTTATTCATTTTTTTTTTTAAATGAATGAATTTTAAGAAAATTTAGATGTTTATAGGAAAAATAATTAAACAATGACTAAAAAAAATAGAATCCTATTAAATTACAACCTATATCTTGCTCGTGCTATATAACTTATGTAAACAAAAAGATTGTTATTTTTTCTCTCTTTTTCTTTTTCTTTTCTCTTCCTTTTTTTTTAATAATAATAGTTTCCACTTTTCTCTAAAAAGAGTTCTTATTTTTTCTCTCTTTTTCTTTTTCTTTTCTCTTCCTTTTTTTTTAATAATAATAATTTCCACTTTTCTCTCTTCCCCTCCTATTTCTTTTCCTAGAAAAAGGATGGGGTAAAATAAATGGAAATAATTTCTAGGATGTTATAATCCTTTTCTGATGAAATTCTGAATTCTTCAATAAGAATCCAAAGTGTGTGTCTAATGACCATTTTGCCCTTTCCTTCATTTGTGACTCATCATGCTTTTGCACTGTTTTTGTACCTTGATCCTTATTTTCTTTCCATTGAAGCAGATCTGATTTTTTTACCCAGAAATACTTAATTCCTGTTGATTCTTTTTTTGGAATATAAAAATCTTCTTTTGATACACAGTACTTGAATGTCTTTGGTCTCCACATCCACTTAGTGTTGCTGCATTTTGTTGATAAGCAGTGCTTGAACTTTCCAGGTCTCCACATCCTTTCAATCTTGATGCCTAGATGCTTCTGATTATTCCACACTTTCCACCTTTCTTCTATCCTTTCAATACCTTTGGTTTCTTCAACTTCCTCCTGTTTTTGATTGAAATAGATTTGGTCATGAAGAAGTGGTGTTTGTGGTTTCTTTGTAGCTTCTAGTGAAAAAGTAATCCCTCCAGATCTGGATCATAGATATCATGTTGATCTTCTTGTTCTTCCTCACTCAATAAAAACATTAAAAACCTTTTGTCATTTATTGTCAATTCTTCATATTTTCAAAATCCAAAATTACTTTACCTTGCCTGAGCCATGGTTGTCCGAAAATCAATTTCTCAGTCATCATATGATCAGGCCATTCTTCACAATCTATTTTCATATATTCTTCATTGAACTTAACTTTAATAGATGGTGAAGACAAGCTTTGTATTATTTGTCCTTCCAGTGTTTTGATAAATGTTTTAATTTCAATCCTTTTTAAGTTAAACTTATCCAACAAAACTGAACTGATCAAATTAGCTTGTGCACCTGAATCTATCAAAACCTTGATTTTCTCATTATGAAGATTCATTGTTATAACTGGCAAATGCTCTCTCACTCTTAAAGGTGTTTCACACAAGAGAACTTCTCTAATCTCCTTGATTTTTCTTATCCTTCCCTTTGCCTCCTGTTGAGCCTGATTCCTGATTTTTTCCTCTTCTTTTTTCCTGTTTTGAGCTTGATGTATTCTTCTCCATTGAGAAACAATTAATGGAAGATCATACCTTTTTACTCTACATCCACTTATGAAATTTGGCACAATTTCTCCATCTATATTAGCTAATTGGATAGCTCCACTGTTATTTATTTGATTGATAATATAAGGCCCATGTCCTTTTTTCTGAAATTTTTTTTGATGTTCTTTTATTGTATATGCTAGAACTAGATCTCCTTCTTGCAAATTTTTTTCTTTAATATGAACATCATGATAAGCTTTCTGCCTTCTCTTATCTGCATATATGCTCATGATTGCTTGAAGTCTGGAAGCTCCAAGTTTTTCCAATCCCACCACTCTCTTAGATAACTCATGTCTAGTCCATTTGTACTGACTACCCACCTTTAGTGTTGGAATAAGGAATTCTAAAGGCAGAATTGCATTTTTTCCATATACCAAATTAAATGGTGTGGTTCCAAGTGCAGTTTTGTATGCCACTCTATAAGCCCATAAGACATGATTAAGCTGCAAATCCCAATCATTCCTATTTGTATTTACCAATTTTGGCAAAACAGTGCACAATACCTTATTGGTGCTTTCTGCTAATCCATTGGCTTGTGGATGATAAGGGGCTGACTTTCTATGACTGATCATGAAATACTCAGTTATGTTTTCTATTACTTGGTTCAAAAAATGAGTCCCCCTATCACTTACCAATTCAATTGATAATCCAAATCTGGTGATAATATTTTCATAAAGAAATCTTGCAGTAGTCTGAGCATCATTCCTTTTTGTAGCCCTAGCCTCTGCCCACTTGGTCAGGTAATCTATGGCTACAAGTATATATTCAGCATGGGATTGTTTTGCTCAAGGATCTATGGGTCCAATGAAATCCAACCCCCATTTACTAAATGCTCTTTGCTGAAATCAGTGGTACTAATGGCATATTGTCTCTTTTATTTGGTTGACTCACTCTTTGACAAATGTCACATCTTTTCACATATGTCCTTGCATCAGGAAATAGAGTTGGCCACCGAAAACCAGAATATAATATGATTTTAGCAGTCCTTTCACTTGAAAAATGTCCTCCTGCCACTCCAGAATGTGTTATCTCTAACATTTCCATATAGTTATTTTCAGGAACACAGATCCTCAAATATCCATCCATCCCTTTCTTGTACAATTGATCTCCTATCAGTTGATACTCTTCAGAAATCATTTGTAAATTCCTTGAGTCTGCACTAGCTCTTACTGGCTCTCCTTTCTTCTTTCTTTCCAACTCCTTAATTATGTTAGCACTCCAATCTGGATTTTTTTGAAACCAATACAAAGTGGTAATTTCTGAATTTTGCAAGGAGTGGCATTCCCAACAGTTGGAAACATATTTTTTTACATCTTGAATCTTATTCGGCCAATGTATTCCCATCCTATTGAGATTATTTAAGGTGACTATCATGGAAGCATGAGTACAAGGATTCCAACAATTAGCTCTTCTTAAATACTCCTGCTGCTCATCTTTTGGAGTATAATATTCCAATATACCCATTTGATTGAGATGATACAAATGTCTAGCTAGTAGCACAAAATTCCTACTTTGTAATACCAGATGTGTGTTGTTTCTAGATGTTCTACATGGTCCCATGGTTAGCAAAGGTACTAAAGTCATGGCCCATTTAGGAATACTCTCTATTTTGAATAGATATGCATCTGGTAAGTCATCATCTAAAGGTGAACTTGGCACTTTGGTTTGGATTCTAGATAAATGGTCTGCTCTTAAATGAGTTTTCCTTGTCTAACCACTACCTCAAATTCAAATTCCATCAGTAGTAGGAACCATCTGACTATCCTACCTGTATGGCATGGTTTGTTTACTAAATAGAGTAAAGCTTGGTGATCCACAAAGAATTTAAACTTTTTGGCTAAAAGATAATGTCTATATTTTTTCACAGCAAATATCATTCCCAACCCTTCCCTCTCAGTGGTTGTATAATTTTTTTCTGCTAAATTCAATTGCCTACTAGCATAAGCAATTGGAAAGTCTAATTTGCTCCCTTCTATTGGTTGTGCTAACACACATCCCAAAGCATAATTTGAAGCATCCACATGAACATGAAAAATTTTATTCCATTGTGGGGTTTTTAGAATTGGTGTTGTTACCAAACAAGTTTTTAAAGTCTCAAAGGCTTGATCACATTCTTTGGTCCATTCAAATTTTGTTATCAATGCATACAAAGGTTTTGCAATGTCTGCAAACTTGTGTACAAATTTTCTATAATACCCACAATGTCCCATGAAGGTTTGAAGTTCCTTTACATTTCTTGGTCTTGGAAGTTCCACTATGGCCTTAATTTTTCTTTCATCAGTTGAAATTCCGTTTGTGGAAACTATGTGACCTAACATTCTCCCTTGCCTCACAAAGAACACACATTTTTCTGGATTTAAACATACTCTGTATGTTCTACACTTTTTGAATATATTTTCCATATCTTTTAAATGATCTTGTCTTTTAATGAAAAAGTGCAAAGATCATCCACATAGATTTCCATTATATTTCTAAGGAATTCTTTGAATATGTGACACATCAGTCTTTGAAAAGTTGTTGGAGCATTAGTTAGACCAAAGGGCATAAACCTAAAGGCATAGATTCCCCATTCTGTGGAAAAGGCAGTTTTATGTTGGTCTTCCAAAGCTATGGGTACCTAATTATATCCTGAAAAACCATCCAAAAAGCTATAGACCTCCTTACCTACAACTCTTTCCAAAAGATGGTCTGTTATGGGTAATGGATAGCTATCCCTTATAGTTGCAGCATTAACTTTTTTCAAGTTAATACATACCCTGAGTTTCCCATTCTTTTTAGGTACCACAACTATAGGAGATATCCATTCTGTATATTCAATCTCATAGATGAAATTGGCAGCCAGCAGCTTGTCAATTTCTTCCTTTATTTTAGCAGAGTATTTGTCATTAAATGTATAGTGTCTTTGTTTGTTGGGTTTTGCATCAGGAGTAATAGGAATCTTATGCTCATAGATTTTAGGGTCAATTCCTTTCAAATCCTTGTAACTATAAGCAAACACATCCCTATAGCTTCTAGCCAAATTCCTCAATGCTTCCTCCTCTTGATTTGTCATGTCATCAGCTATGACAATATGTCTCTCTTCCACCTCTTCTTGAGTGATCATCACCTTCTTAGTTTGTTCCTCATTGTCATATGCCTCTCCTTTTTTCTTTTCTCTTTTTGGTTTTATTTTTAGAAGTAACCTGTCTTCTACTTCATAGTCAAATTGTTGATCTTCTTTCTTTATGTTTTTATTTCTTTTCTCTCCTAAATCTTTTTCTATTTTTTTGTGTTTATTATTTTTATATGTTCCTAAGATTTTGTCTTTTATAGCATCAACAGCTTCCACTTCTTCCAGATATTGTGTTTTCCCATTTTTTAATATTATTCCTTCCTCCTGATCTTCCTCTATTTTGGACACCTTTATCATTTGTATTCCTATGTGAAAGATATCATATCCTTCTTCATTTTGGAATTTTACTCCCACATACTCATCATTAGCTAGATCCATGGTGGTCAAATCTGATTCCAACCATAAGGCTCAAATTCTTCATCTTTAAATTCTTGTGGTATGTAGCTTTCATCTTGTGATTTCCTTTCTCCTAAACAATCTTCTTTTTTTAGCATCCTGTTTTTATGTATGAGATTTCTTATCACATTAGATTTCCAAATTGATGGTTCTGTCTCATTCTGATCTTCACTCCCTGATTCTTCACTTAATTCCTGATGTTGATGTACTTTGAACCATTCCCGAGGGGACATGTCACAATATTGACCATTTCTTAAATTTACTCTAGTTATCCTTTCTTTGCTTTGAAGATATAGACAATCATTACCCCAATCTTGCACAATTTGCATTTGTCTCATAAATGGTCTTCCTAGGATGATTTCATATGAAGTGGATTGTGGAAATTCAACTACGGCAAAAGTATGCTCTATCTCTATTCCACATATTTCTACAATCACTTTTTCCCAGATTCCTAGGGGTTTTTCTATATGTCCATCTGCAAGTTGTAATCTCATTTTAGTGGGTATTAACTCCTTTTTTCCCCATTTCTCCCAATTTTGTTTAGTCATGATAGCCACTTCTGATCCACTGTCTAATATAGCCTTGGCATGATTCTCACCAAATTTTATTCTCAGAGTTGAGTTTCCTTCTTCCCCTTCACAATATCCTCCTATTTTATCAATAGGTATGTACAACAACTCTTCCAATTCTTGTTGTTGTGGATCTAGGTTCTTGGACTTTGTTTCCCACTTTTTCATGTTGTGTTGTAAATGAGGATTTTGTTTTACTATCTCCTCCATTGTGGTGTGGTATAAAATTGTACAGTGTTTGTCTATATTGATTTGGAAAGTTATTTGTGAATTTTCTTCCTGATCAAGATGTTTTCTAGTTTCTGTTGCCTTTGTCCCTTCAATTTTCGTTTGATAATTGTCTAGTTCCCCCATTTTGAGTTGTACTTCCTGTAGGATTTGTTTACATCTTTGCATCCTTTCATCCTCTAAATCTGGCATAGGATATGCCATCACATGATCTGTTGGATTTGGTCCATCTTGTATTCTTCCCTTGTATGCCCTTATTAGAGTCTCCAGACTTTGTGAATTTTTTGCCTCTTCTTGAGTCTGTATATTTTGTGGTTGACTATTGTTTGAATGTTCCATGGTTTCTTCTTCCAAATTTTTACCCACTCTCATCTTTCTTTCCTATCTTCCTTTTTGTCTGTTTTTCTTTTCTTTTGGAAATGAAATTTTCTTATGTTCTTGTGTGTGTGTGTGTGTCTCCTTTGTTGTTTCTTGTTGTTTATCTTGTGCTCTTGTTATAGAATTTACAATTACTTGATCATGGTCACTCAATTCTTCTTGCTCCATTATGTTAATTGTTTTTAATGGTATGTTACTAGATGTGTTTTGTTGTTTTTGGGGGTTTCTTGGGCAATCCTTTATGAAGTGTTCCCTACCACAATCCTTACAATAGGCTCCTTCTATTCTTAGTGTAGGAGGTTGTGGGTAGTCTCTAATGAAATGTTCCCCCCCACATCTATAACAAGTTATCTTTTGACTTCCTTTGAATTGGCGTTTTTTATTGGACATGTAATTATTAGTTATGTACATGAATGTGGCTGTGTCCATTTCAATTCTCCGGTTTCCCAAGTCCAAGGCTTGCAGTTCTGGTTCTCTCTATTCATATTCTTCCCAATCTTCCTGATATCCTTCATTCCAATGATAATCGTCTCCGTAAGATGATCTGAGTCTTGAGCTTTCTTCTTCTATTGGTGTGTATTTTACTGGTACTACATTTGTTGGTAATGGTGGTTGTTGTCCAAGTGCAGGTCTTGGTTGCTCAACAAATCCAGATTCTCTTTGTAAGTTGTGTTGGTTCACATATTCTCTTTCTTTAATGGGTTGTTTATTGTAGAAGCACTCTTCTCTGGTATGGCTTGTCCATTTTCTTTCTAATGTACAGTATTTGAGTGTTTTTCTATCTTGCAAATGTTGTGGTTTTTTATAAGGACATTGTTGTATCAAATGATTTTCTCCACAGTTATAGCATTTCTTATTTGTTGTTATCCTGGTGTTTATCAAATTTGTCTTGGTGCTAACTTCTAGGGCTTTAGCAATGGCTTGTGCTAATTCTTCTGCTGGTGGGATTTTTTCTTCATTTGTTCTTGGTTGATCAAATGCTAATAGATCTTGTCCTCTGTTATCCTCTAAGTCTATTGCTTCTTTCACACATGCTCCTAGATCAGGACATCTCCAATAATACACCAAGGTTCTTAATTGTGCACTTCTCAGTCCTTCTATGAATAAAGATACTTGTCTTGCCATGGATGGTACCTCCTCTCTTGGACATCTATCAATGTATTGCTTGAATCTCCTAGCTGCCTCTCTGACATTTTCATCTTTTTGTTATTTAAAACTATGTATCAGGGTAGCTATACTATGTTTTATTCCAGTTTTTGAGAATTCCCCTATGAAGGCTTCAAGAAAAGATTCAATATCTGAATACATTTCCTTTCTCAATGGAATGAACCAAGATAATGCAGGTCGAGTTAGGGTTAGACCAAATGCTTCAAATTGTACTTTGTAATCCTCTACTTCTTCTGCCCTAATCAATTGTCTCAATTCTGCAGCACGAGCATGAGGATCAGAATATCCTTCATATTGATTCTTCATGCATTTTGCTACTTGATAGGGCCTAAGCATTATTCCATTATTTTGCCACTGATGTCCTTCTGATCGGAAAATCATTCATTCCTTCTGTTTCTATTTCAAAAGGATTTGGGGAAATGTGTGCTCTCCTACCTTGTTGTTGTTCAACATTAGTGTGAGTTTCATTTTGTCTTGGCAAGTCTGGTTGCCCTAGGTTTTGTTCCCAAGGTCTCTTGTCTGCACATTGCCCTAAATTGTTAGAGTTTTCTGGATCTTGTGAGAATATGTATACACATCCCTGTCTATCCTCATATCTGCCATCCTTAAATTGTGCTACTGGTGTTATATTTAAGGGAACTTCTAAGTTTCTCATCCTAATGAGAAACTTATGCATACCATCTTGATACACATAGGTTCCAAACCTATTTGTATACATATACTTGAGAATATTTCTATAATCACTAGTTTCAAAGGGTTCATTGGTTTCATTTAGGTTTTCCATGTTATTTATCTGCCCTGAATCCTTTTCTTGTAAATCTCCTAATGCTGGCTCTATCTCCTTCCTTTTTAACTCTTGTTTATCAGGTGTGAACAATTTATTACCAGATCTCAGAATCATCCAACTAATTCACGATTCTGTGAAGAGAATCGTGTTTGTCACGATCCTGTGAATAGAATCATTTTTCCATGATCTTGTGAATATTCTAGATTTTCCATGATTCTATGAATAGAATCGTGTTTACCATGATTCAGTGAATATTCTAGATTTTCCACGATTCTGTGAATAGAATCGTGTTTACCACGATTCTGTGAATAGAATCATCTTTTTCACGATTCTGTGAAGAGAATCATGATTTTCACGATCCTGTGAAGGAAATCATATTTACCATGATTTTGTGAAGAGAATCGTGATTTTCACAATCCTGTGAAGGAAATCATAGCTACCACGATTTTGTGAAGAGAATCGTGATTTTCACGATCCTATGAAGGAAATCGTGATTTTTCACGATCCTGTGAATAGAATCGTGTTTACCACGATTTTGTGAATAGAATCGTGTTTTTCAGGATTCTATGAAGGAAATCATGATTTTTCATGATCCTGTGAATAGAATCATGTTTACCACAATTCTGTGAATAGAATCGTGTTTTTCACGATTCTGTGAATAGAATCGTGTTTTTCACGATTTTGTTCCCAGACAATCGTGATTGCTCACAATCGTTAAAAACACGATTTTCTTATGAAAATCGTATTCTGGGAATCATGATTTTGTGTTTGATTAGGGAATCACGATTTTGTGTTTGATTACAAAATCGCGATTCTGTCAAAATTTTTGTAAATTTTTGGTTTTTGTTTTTCTGATATCTTTTTACTCTAATGAAAGCGCTTTAGCAAAATAATGTCATGCAATAAAGAACTTTTGTCAAAACAATGATTTTTTTCTACCAAAAAATGCAAAAAACAGAAAGTCACAATTCTGTGTTTTCTAACATTTTTTTTGTGTTTTTTGTGCTTTTACCAAAATGTTAAACTTGAAATTATGCAAAAACTTGTTGTAAGAAAATTACCTTGCTGCCTGATCAAGAAATGTCCAAAAAATTTTGAATTTGCAAAGATTGCAATTCTGAATGCTCCTCTCACTCACTCTTCTACTCAAATGAATACTTTTCCTGAGATTTCAAGCTTTTATCGTCTTCAGACAATCGCGATTGTGTGTGATTTTCATCAAATTTTAAATTCTCACTATATGATTCTTGTCCTTTAGCAATTTTTTGGTTTTAATTCACAAATCTCATTCCTTCCAACAAAATTTTCTCTCTTTATTTTACTGATGAAAATCGCGATTCTGTACCAAATTCTCCAATCTAATCACTTGATGCTCAATTCTTACTGAAATTTTGAATTTTTGATTTCCTTTACTCATGCAACTTATGAAACCTTTTAAAATCACTTACCTCAGTCCCCAATAGTGCAACTAAGTAAAATTCTTTATCTTACTGAAAATCGCGATTCTGTGAAGAGAATCATGTTTTTCTCTGAACTCCCTGCTTTTGCACTTCTTGACTTTTCTTTCCACTTGATCTTCTCCAATGTTCTTCACCAACTCCAAATCACTTGTCACCTGCAGTTATACACCACCAAACTCATTCAAAGAGATTTTTTGAAAAATTTAAACAACAACTTTTACTCTAGACATTTTTTTAATTTTCTTTCAATTTCCATATTTTTTTTCTTTCACTTTTCCCTTTCCACTTCCTATAGTCAACCTGTCCAACTTTCTAAGAAAAAAGAAATTTTTTTGAATTTTTAAAGGATTTTATGAATTTTTTTAGTATTTTGAACCCTAAATCAAGGTAAACACTTCACCTAGGGTTTTCTTGTCTTAAGATCCATTGATCTTTTGTTTCATGATTGGGTATACTCTTTTATGCTTGCAATCTAATCAGTTTGGAAGTAGAGATTTCCAAGAAAACATGTACTTAAGAAATACAATTATCAATTTATGCAAAGATAAACTCAAACACTTTTTTTTTTCAAGATGCAAATAAATATTTTCTCAAGATTATTGTTTTGCCTTGGCTAAACAAATAGATCTATCAATTTGCACATAGCTACTTTACTTGACTTTCCTCATTGCAATCATGTCACCTTTTCCAAGATTAACAAATTTGCTTGGTACTTGGTCAAAAAGAACTCTACAAATGCAAAGATAGTCACATTTTACCTTCCCTTCAACAATCTTGATTTAGTTTTTTTCCACACACCTGCACTTTACTCTTAAAAGGTATGAGCAACTATCAATTTGAAAGAATTTCACAACTTCTTTATCCCAAAAGGTTAACTCATACTTTCTTTTCCCAAAAGACAAGCAAAGAAACCTACCTTTTCATTGTTTCTTTCTTGATTATAGAGTAGTACCTTTTCAATGTGTTAAAATACCATCAACCATGGAAGATCCAGCAAGGTCCAAAACTTCAATGAAGTTTTTGCTTTGTTCCCCGGCAACGGTGCCAAAAAATGTTTGTTGTTACCCTTTGGAGTTGTCCTCTCCAATCATTATAGCATAAAGGATCAACTACACATCTTTAAAGTTTCAATCTGGGAAGTATGCAAAGACCACAGCCCCTTTTAGTTAATGGAATCCAAGAATAAGGATTAAGATGATTGTTTTTCTAAGAAATTATGAAGAAGGAGAGAAATATCTAGGGTTTTGATTATCTTCAGTTTTACAACAGTATTTTCAATGATCTTTGTGCCTAAAGTGTGCCATTTTCTCTGTAGAATAGAATTATGAAGTCAAATTTCAAAAACAGTACCTATATCACACAGACGAGACAATCGCGATTCTGTGAAAACTGAGAATTTCCATTTCCAGCTTTGTTCTTCTACACTTTCTTACTCAGTACACTAAGAATCAGCTCTCTTCATACATCTTACTCAGAAGTACACAATTAAAGCTTACAAATTCCATGGATTACACAAAGAATAGACTCAACAAATCAAAAGAAAGTACATGAAAGGGAGAAACATGATTTTTTGCAGGAGAGCTCTTCACATTACTTGGATAGCAAACATAATACAACCAACCCTCTCAAAATAGAGGAAATTATCTTTTATACATTTTCAAGTGTCCCTTTTCACACTTGAATTTTGATCCTTTTTCCTTCTAATCTAAAAATATGCTATCAAAGAGCTTCCAAAAGTTCTAGAAAAAATACATATGATTCTAATTTACATGAGGAAGACTCTTCCTCATTTTCACATCATTTGTATAAATATTTCTACAAGTTTTTGACATTTTACAAATAATTTCCCTTCAAAAAATGCTTCTTCTAACAGCAATATTTGCATCTCTTCTTCTTTTGCGAATCAACATCATTAGAGGAATAAGTGGAAGAGGAAGATTGAGGATTTGGTTTTGATGAACCCAAAGCTGAACCATACATGCTTTTCCCTTTTTGTGAGATAACAAGTGCTTGTGTTCCCTCAATCAAACCACTCCTATTCACTCTAGACTTCTTTTCTTGCAAAAGAAGAGACACAACCTCATCAAATGCATACATATTTGGATTTCCTTTTGCAAGCAAATGGAGTGTAGTAGCAAAGCTTTGAAAAGATTCTGGTAATCCTTTCAACAATGTAGAAATAGTGATGCATCCGGAATAATCTCATCTATGTTTGCCAATTGCTCTTTCAAGTCCTTGATGCGTGTCACATACACATCCATTGACTCATTAGCACAAACGCAGCAAAACACATGGAGAAGATGGATGAGTGGAATAGCTCTCTCTATTGACGATGAAATGAAGTGAATTAAGAGTTGAATGATATCCCTAAGTACAAAGTACCACCACATATGAGAGTATCAAGTATGTGGTAACATGGGGAAAAACCTATAGCCAGCACTAGAGTAAAAAGTGCCCATGTATAGTGGAAAAGGTTCACATCAAAGCTACTCGAGGAACACATAAGTGTAACACTGTTGACCATTCTTTTCCTTATTCTTGCTTCTACCACATTGCCGACTCTTTCCTTGGTAAGAATCTCAAATGTTATATGGATCTCCACTCTGAGTGCCAACCATAGATTTTCTATGAGTCTCCTCACTCAAGAATGCTCCACATATGTCATCATAGACCAGTTTACCACCAGGTGCATTATTGCTAATAACTCCACAAAACATATCCCATGATGATGGCAAGGTGCATAAAACAAGACTACTTCCATTTCATGATCAATCTCCATTTTTTGAGCCTATAACCGGGAGAATATTAACTCATTTAGATGAACAAAAACATATTTGTGTACTTCATGCGAAAGTCATATGACGTTCTCATGAGATACACTTTATTTGATGCCGATTCTTTTTCACATGTATTGAATAACTTTTTCCAAAGTTCCTGTGCACTTGCATAGTCCAAAACTGTAAATCAAACATTATCTACTTGGTGCAATTGAATGGTAGACCTAGCCATTTTATCCAACTCATCTTAGTCATCATCATCATCAGGCTTCCACTGTCTCCTCTGAATCAGTAAATATTTAATTTGATTCTTGCATAGAGCAAAGTTTGTGCCATCAAATTTCTATATCTCAAAATGGCCTTTTCCTTGCATGTTATAGGTCCTCTTTGGAACATTGGCACTAGGCCTAGATTCACCAGATGTGCCTGAGATTTATTATGCCATGATGATAGAGAACTGACTAGAATCAAAATGGAGCTAGAATAGTACAAGCACCACTAAGGCTCAAGAAAGGATTACCAAGTGTCAAATTCTCAGAAAAAATCAACAATCTCCCTATAAAAATGGATTAATGATCAGTAATGACCAACCAAAATGATTATGTAAGAGTGAATGTGCTCACATCAATAAGTGTATCAAGGAGTAAATCAACCACTGTATAGTTGGAAAAACCAAAAAATCTGGAAAAACTTCTACAAGAGTCTCTTCTAAAAAATGAGCATATGACTAGTATCAAAATCTCATAAAATTGCAAGTACTGACATGGAAACCTACATAGTGAATCACTCACTCCACTGCATATAATCAGTTACCCAAAAGAAGTCAACTAGGCTTACGTAGCACCTGTAAACAACTAGCATACATCTCCTATGGCGAGGCTAGGTAAGTCTTTCACTTGCATCATTGAAGAGAACCCTAGTGTCCCCTAATTAAGAAAACGTAACCATGACCCTCTTTATCAAATGTAAAAGGCTTTATGCAAAAAGACATAACTGCCATATCAATGACCACATGGATGTACATAAGTGATATCCACAGTAGCATACATAGTAGGTATGTGCTCAATATATGCAATACAATGGCACTAAAAGTCTGAATTCATAGCCCAAAAACTAGCCAAAAACACATGTAAGTGTCTATCAAATCTATTCTTTAGGCTCAAAAAACCTTCATAAACGTGCGATGGCTGCTCCCACCACAATTGAAAACCTTTCAAGAAACCTATAGATTTACTAATGTGGTTGTAAACATAGCCCCAAATCTGAATATTTGTTGTCATAGAAGTACAAAGAACACTCTTCTTAATGTTCTTGAACCTGTCTAAAGAGAATTATGCATGAAGTACTCCAAAATGGCTCCAAAAATCACCACAAAAATGCTTCAAAATAGGCTTTGAAAAACAAAGAATGAAGCTTTGAGGGCCCAAAACATGCTCAAAGTAATGTGAACCTTAGTCTTTCCCCTTGTTCAAGCACCACAAGAGTGTAGCTTAGTGGCAAGAGCCATTAGGGGAAAAAATGAACCCTGCATGGGCCTTTTAGATTAAGAGATGATTAGTGATGGACCAATGAGAAGAGGGTGGTGGCCACAGTCTAGTCCCTTAATCACCTAGACTAGTCATAGGCTTCCCTTGTTTCTTTGTGGTCAAAAGTGGTATGAAAGACTAAAAACCACGAGTTATTCTCCAAAAGTGGTTTGATAGGCCTAGATTTTGAACCATAGCCATTGGATGAACTCAAGGATCTAATGGCTCATGTTAAATGTCAGAAAAAGGTCGGCATATAATCTAGTCCCTTAGATGTGGCAAAGATCTAATGATGTAGATTGAAAGTCCTAAAAATTTGCGCGTTTGTATCTCCATCGTTCGATGCACTTGAAAAGGAGTGGTCCGGATTCATTCACCTTGATTTTTGGATTGGTTTGATTTGTATCCATTGGATCACTTCTTGATCCAATGGTTGTGAAGTCTTGTTCTTGAGAGCATCCCAAGATCAACTCGTAGCTATCGATTTTCCTTTCATCGGACGTCGTACAAATCTCCCCGCCATGGAACTGCGCCTCTTGCTTTGTCGTTTTCTGCCAGTCCCAACCCTCTCTCACTTCATTGAATGCTTCAAAGTCTGTCTTTTTGTGACAGACAACTGCGCTCAATCCAAGCCGTCTGTGAAAGTTTCATCCAATGAACAAGAATGCCCACGAATTTTCATGAGTTGGGATAACTTTTGTCTTCTTTTGACAGGCACACTGAAGACGATCGTAGCCGTTTATGCATGATTATCCAATGGACAAGATTTCCCACGACTGTATTTGAAATGATCACATTTCTTAAAGGAAATATTTCATTGCAAAACCACTAGTGGTATTTTTTTGTGGCCTTAATCCCTCTTTTGTTAACTTTAATCCCTAAAAATTAGGAATCCTTACAAGGCCCATGCAGGGTTCATTTTTTCCCCTAATGGCTTTGTCGGTTAAGTGAGCTCTAGGGGGAACAAACTAGGACGGGTGACCTCTCGAGAAATACCGGCGACCTCTTTCTTCCTTGATCATTGAGGTCCTCCCTCACACACAACCAATGGTGAATTTGATGACTCAGATGAAAAGGTATGCCACGGTCTATGCCTTGGTTTCTACCATAATAGTAAGCCTTGGAGAAAGCCTTGGTGGGTAGGTGGGTGCTCGCTTTGCTCTAATATCTGCAAAGTATTTCTCTGGCACTGCACAATGGTTGATTCTCCTTCTCGAGAGCTCCGCAATGATACCTTATCGCAGTAACCCGTATTTGCATCACAATGCTCTAATATCCACAAAGTATTTCTCTAGCACTGCACAATGGTTGATTCTCCTTCTCGAGAGCTCCGCAATGATACCTTGTAGTAGAAACCTGTACTTTGGCACCACACATAGTAATATGCATAAGTGGTGCAGAATACACAAAAAATCACAGAGTACATAGATCACAAACATAGATTTTCTTAGTTCATACGATTGCAATTGATCTTCTAGTTTGTGGTTGACCAGACCACTATATGTTTTATTAAAGAACATATACAAAAGTGTTTAGTGGCCATTTGGCCTTTCACATGAACATTAACAATAATAGATACTATCTTTGCCCACAACTAGTTAAATAACTTCTCCTCACGATAATTGTAAGAAAAGTAGGATTCATTGCATAATCTCTTGTTGAACGTGAATGAATGAGATTGATTATGCAAGTGAATGGACGTATTACCTAAGGAGCCCTCAATCTTACAAAGAAAGGAAAAATACATACAAATAGTCTCAATGCCAACAAGTTAGACATTTACATTTACATCTCAAAAGTGAGAAAGAGATCACGAACCAAAAGCAAACTTGATAAACTATGAACAGGTACATGTATAGCCCACATCAAATACATAATATCCAAATGATTATATATCTAACGTACAAAAATAATCAAACATCAACCTTCACATAGAAAAAAAAATGGTCTTCTTAAATTAAAAACCTCATCAAACATCAATGTGCATCAATATGCATCTACCCATAAAGTTGGCCTAAAATCGATTTAAGAGTCACCTAGAAATTAGACTTTCGGGACTCAATGGAAGAAACTAGATCACATGTAGTTTTTTCAACATATTCTTTTTTTGTTTTTTAAGTTTGTTCTTTCACATGTTCTCCCATATAAGTTTGAAATTTGAAAAAAACAACATACACATCCAAAGGTCTGAAATTTGCAAAAATAGCATTTACACTCAAAAGTCTTGCATTTATCCCTCACATCCAAGCTTTCATACGAGAATTGAATCTTAGATCTTTAAAGTGTTATCAATTTCTTCTCATCTTTTTATTCATTATTTATACTTTTTTTTTTTTTTAAATGAAGGTTCAGCCGAAGCCTACTCCCCCGGACTTTAACTTTGAAATTGCAACTGTACAAGTGAATGGGCATAGTACCCGCGGGACCCCCCGTATCCCACAAAGCAGGGGTTAGACAAGGTTACAACTGAATGAAACATGGTTACAACTGGATTTAACTGGCCTAAGCCATAACATGTCCAACCTGGGACTTGAACCCTGGACCTTCGCCTCAAGAGGCCAAAGCTCAACCAACTGTCCTACAGGACGTGAACTCATTATTTATACGTAAATTAAATATAAATCGATTGTTTTAACCCACTTTTCAAAGGTCATACTTCAGGTTCAGCCGCGCACCCTTTTCGAACATTGGACCTTGCAAGTTGCACATCAGAGAGTCATGGGGAAACATCTGAGGAATTCGTGATGAAGGCCGCCACACATGTCTTAACCAATCGTCTTCGAGTTAAAGATATTTTCTTGAGGTGCACATTTTTGGAATGACGTATACGCATTGCTCTGCACTTGCCAGATACATTGTACCTAGACATATCGCAGGCTTCAAAAGGGCGATACGCAATGCAGCGACGACGCACAACTTCCAAGCGCTCACGTTTCCTATCCAGAAGCGCGGGAAGCATCAGCCAGGCTTTCCCACACGCGAGCAGTGCAGCGCAATCCGCACACTAGTGACTCTTACGCATTTGTCTGAGCGCATGGACTTCCTTGAAGCCCCGCTAACATGGGGAGGTTGGGAGGTTTTAAAAGGTATTCTCTCTGATGAGATAGGTGGAAGCATTCAGGGAAGACGAGGGAGTCGAGGACCATTAGTAACAAAGGGGGGAACGGAAAATTCTTCCGTCCAGGAGGAATTGGCAGTGAAATTGGAAGAGATGAGTTTGATGGCGCAAGCTAAGGACATGGCATTACAGGACTTGAACAGGCAGCTTCAGAGAGTTATGAAGGAGCTGGAAGAGGGAAGGGAGAGGGAGGCTCGCCTGCTTAGGAGAGCTGAGATAGCAGAAGCAGGAGAAGAGGCGCTGGCATCGCAAATCTGGCATCTCGAGGGGGAGGCGCACTCCAGAATTAGGGAAGTCGAGGAAGCCAGCCGAAGAAGGGTCGAAGAGCTTGAAATGAAACTGAAAATGGTAGAAACGGACGCATGCACTCGATGTCGAGTGCTGGAGGCGCAACTGGAGGAGACTAAGGCCATGGAAGCGGCGCTTTCAAAACGGCTTCAAGCAGCCATGCACGCGGAAGAGGCATTGGCATCACGTGTTGCTGAACTGGAGGCGGAGGCATACAGCTTCATGGCTACAGAGAGGATATTGTGCAGGGACGGGCGAAAGCCCGACAGTGTCACAGAAGTTTCGAGACACGAGGAGGGCAGGTCGATTGAGGCAAATCGGGATGGAAATCTACGCGGACAAAGGGACATTCATAGGGAGAAGAATGCGGAAACAGCGACCTTGAGAGTGGGAGAACTCAATCACGAGGAGAAGGAATCAAGCAGGAAGTCTTCTGTGCAGCGACTCCTCATCAAGCAGAAGCAGCAGCAGCAGCGGGGGAAGGAGGTTGTAGTACAGAAGTTGCCGTCCCTAACACACCTGGATGCGTGGCCCGCATCTTCTCTGATTAGCGGCCTCGCGTAGGAGTCAATCGGTACAGCTGTGTTCTCGTTCCGTTCTATGTTCTGGACCGGTATTGCTGTGCAAGGCAATGAATTTCAACACATGCAGAAGCTGCTGAATCAACAGTTTGCCATATTACATATAACTTCAACATTTGTAACTGCTAAGAAATTTTTACATCTTGTTCCTCCCTTTATCGTCATTTCAAATAGAATGAGTTTCCTGTAGTATACTTAAACTTTTCTGCCGGTGCCAGAGAGGTAGCGGAGCTATGAATGACATTCTCTAATTATCAAATTTTGTGTGTCATTTATTATTCTTCATTCGATAGTTCAGGTGGACAATAAAGATCTGAGGTAGTAGCATTTTGCATTTGAGCCTCTAGCACCTTTCTTTGCTGCTGTAATTCTGTTCCATCTTTGATTAGCTTTCTGTATGTTGTGCTCTATATCTG
Organism: Ceratopteris richardii; assembly: GCA_020310875.1. Lineage (NCBI taxonomy): Eukaryota > Viridiplantae > Streptophyta > Polypodiopsida > Polypodiales > Pteridaceae > Ceratopteris > Ceratopteris richardii. The sequence goes on along the minus strand of CM035417.1, from coordinate 48,638,749 downwards.
ATCAACATAATTAGACGTTGGGACGAAACATTCAAACATCTTTGTCAACATCTCTGTGAGATCTGCTGGGATGTCAATGTCGACACATGTCTTATTTTTAATTGGAGTGCCTTTCGTCACAAAAGATGTCTGCTATGGTATCTAAGGTATGTGTATAACAGACAGTGTGCTGTAGATGTGTATGACAAAGTGAAATGGCAGAGAGAAAGAGAAGAAGAATATGCTAACTTTCGACTTCCACAGCACATCCATGTTTCTAATGTTTCTTCTTCTTCCCAAATTCAATTTCTTCTTTAGTTGTGCCTTCTCTCTGTTCACTCTCTTCTCTAATTGTGTGGAGACGGAACACTACGTGGACGAAGGGAGAAGAATATGGAAATAACGCCTTTGATAGTGGAAATTAGGAAGTCTGCTGCGCAACGGTTCTTTATCAAGCTGGAGCAGCAGAGGGGGAGGGACTCGGGACTCGTCGGGAGGCTGGACTCTGGAGTACAGAAGTTGTCATCCCTTCTACAGCTGGATGCGTGGCCTGCTTCTTCTCTGATTAGCGGCTTCGCGTAGGGCCCAGGGGCAAAGCGGTGCTGTAAGTTTGTAAGTTGTAACCTGTTGTCTTCTCGTTCCGTTTTATGTTCTGGAGTCTTTCTGTGCAAGGCAATGAATTTCAGTATATGCAGAATCTGAATCAACAGTTTGTCATTATACATATAACTTCTGATGCATAACTTCTGTTGCATCAGACAACAAACCACTTGATAGCTTGGGGCTGTTAAACCAGTTGATGCCTTCGGTCTCGTTCCTTGCTTGTTGGCAGCCTACCAAGAAGCAGCTGGCCCAAGTTATAGCTCTATCCAGGAGGTTCTTATGGGGGAACTCTAAAATTCCAAAAGTAGCTTGGAAGATTTGTTGCATGAAGAAGTCTGAGGGTGGCCTTGGCCTGTTTTGCCCCTCAAGGATGGCTACTCAAATGGCTGCTAAATGGATTCTTAGGGCTGTCTCTTCATCTGACTTTTGGGCCTGCCTTAGTAAAAGAAATACTAACAACTTTTGTTTGAGTAATAACAAGAGTTGGTCTGATTTTTCTCTTTGGGATGTTGTGTCTTCCCCTGCCATTTTTATCCCCAAAGGGAGTCAATTGGTTTGTAACTTCTGGAGAGCTTGGATGTCTATCAAGGAAGGGTACAAGCTGCCCATCTGGTTTGCCAAGAATTATTCCTTTGTTATGTAGGATTCTTTATGGGTTGGGTGGTTTTCTAATTTTAGGGATGCTTCCCTTCCTATAAGGTGGCATAAATGTAAAAAGTATGGTTTCACTAAATGGGAGGATCTTGTGATAAATGGTCAAGTGGTTGATGATATGCATATTTTGAATTCTAACAATTTGTCTTTGGCCTGCAAGCAGATAATCAAAGATAAGAAGCTGCAAATGCTGAGAATGAGTGCAGAAAATCTTTGGGACAAATCTATTGATATCTTTGAGGTGGCTCAGGACATGTACTCTTGCTTCAAAAACTCTTACATCAACATCAAAAGCATCTGTGGGAGGTTGAGTAATAAGTGGAGCCTGGCCTGGACACATCAACAATGGAGGTACAGGTTTCAAAGTATCTGGGCTTATCCTATGTCTAACAAGCAGTTCTGCCTTCTTTGGCTGATCCTACACAAAGGTGTCTGGACTAGTAGCAGAGCAAGGAAGTATAATATTGATGCTGGTCTTTGTAAAGCCTGTGGCAAGATTGAAGATCTGGAGCATTTGTTCATTAAGTGTAGAGTTAGTATGGCTTTCTGGAAAATCATTCATCTATACTGCCAGACTGCTGGAATCAAATCCCTTGGATTCAGGGATCTGCTCATTGGAGAAACCAACAAGATGGACATTGCCTTGTGGCAGATTTTAAGGGCTCACATTCTTTGGTATGTTTGGAAAAGTAGAAATAGCAATCTTTTTGACAGAATGGGGAAAAAAATTTTCCTATTCTCCTGCTTAGTTGGAATCAGGAGGGTGATCCACATGTGCAGCAATATACCCCTTAATGGGAATTTGTTAGATAAGAACCCCTTGTATATTATTAAGAAGCACCCTTATAGTTCTTGGAAAAGCAAATTACTCCAGACACAGTCTAGTGACAGAATCAATATGATCAGTTTCTTCAACTGGTACATTAAAGACTGTTTGATGTAATTTGTATTTTGGGTTTGGGACCTTTTGTTCCTTTGCTGTGGTTCCTACCAGGCTTCTCTCTCCCTGATTTTCTTTGGGAGTGTTTTGTTGTAACCTTTTTTTTCTAGCATCAATATTATACTTTCTGTTTGTGCTCAAAAAAAAAAAAAAAAACCTCTCGTCTACGGGCCCAAGGGATCCGCACTTACTATGGCCATTCATGGGTTGTTAAACTAGTTTTTTTTTGAAAAAGCAGGAAAGTTTAAATTAACAAAAAAAGTACAAACTGTGCTCATGGTAGGAGCCACAAAAGCAAGGGGATTACAAAGACAAGGCCATAGCAAGCCTTTTACTCGAGTACATAGAGGAGATTAATTCTCTCCAAACTGAGAATTTGTTGTCAGCCATTAACCTAAAAATGTCAGAACTGTACATGGGGGTAGAATCGATTTTTTGAACACAATTAATAGAGGCCTTTTTGAGTTTAACAGGAAGGGAAATGAGAAAATTCCTATTCCCATTGTTCAGGGTGGCATTATTTCTACTCGACCAGATGGACCACAGAATATGCCCTCTCCATATATTCCAAAGCAAGATATCCATGTTCCTGCAGCACCCAAGAAGAACATCCCATTTGTTTAGCTGGGGAAGATCATTAGCCTGCAAGTAATTCTCCAAGGGTTTCCAGAATTTTTTGGCATGAGTACAGTAGAAAAATAAGTGGGAAACATCCTCCACTGAGCCACAGAAAGTACACATCCCTTCATTACTAAAAACTTTCCTGACATTGTGTCCTATCCACAGACCATGATGAATCATCATCCACTGTAAAAAGGAATGTTTGTTGTAGTCTGGGAAAGCCTACAAAGATATAAATCTGTAAGACCATTGATGTTTAGACCAACTGTCTTGCCATCTAGAGTTAAGCTTTGACAAGATTTGTTGAACAAATCCTCTGTCTCCCTTAAATCTTTTGTATATGAATTCAGCAACATCTTGGATCAACAACTTCTTCCTTTCACAACTCACAAGCTTGGCCTCCAACATGTCTCTGTGGCTAGCCAACACCTACAAGAAAGACTTGGAAATGTTAGTTATTGAAGACAATTGCAGATCAGATACAATCCCATCATTAATCAAGTCATTCCAGGCAATAAATTCAGCCTTATGACATTTATGCTCTATTATAGCTATTCTACATTTGTTCTAGAAAGCTAGCCACCCAACCAGGGAGATTCTTGCATGTAAAAATCATAAACACCAGACATATCAATGGGGGGTTCGAAAGATCTTTGGCCTTAAACCAGACTTTCCAACACCTGCAAATCAGGGGACTTCCAATAGGAGAGATATGATGAGGAGACAATGATATCCCATAGCTTGATGTTGGTCCAAGACCTGTAATCAGACAAGAAAAAAAGTTATTTGTGTTCCTCTTAAGAAGACATGCCCACATGTCAGTACTGTCAAGACTTCTTAAAACCCATTTAGTAGCTAAATTATCAGCCATTTTCTTAGGGCAAATGATACCCAGACCACCCTGAGACTTAGACAAGCAACATATATTCCAAGCTACTTTAGCGACTTTCTTTTGATTGCACTTACCTCCCCACAAGAAATTTCTGGCCAACAAAATTACCTACTTAAACTACTTATTAGAGGGAGACCAGCAAGCTAGGAAGTACACAAGTTTAGGGAGAATATAGTGATTGAGAATAAAGGTTCTGTGAGGGAGAGAGCTATTTGACATCATACGAGTAAAGAAAGTGTCTTTTGAACTTATCAACCACCCAATCCCATCTTTGATCTAAGGAGATGTGAAATCCCATAGGAATCCCCAATAACCTAAAAATCTCACTATCTTTTAAGATATTACATCCAAGATTGGACACACATTCAATAAGCACATTATCCGAAGCTTTAAATCCCATTTTCTTGTGGTTGACTATAGATCCACTGGCAAGACAGAAAGTATTTAGACAATCCAGAAATTTAGAGATAGAATTTTCATCAGCATTCAGAACAACGTTTGTATCATTTGCAAACATTTGTAAGCGAAGAGGGGAAGGGGAAATAGGAATGGTGATGCCTTTAATAAAACCACAATTCATAGCATCCTTAACCAATCACCCTAAAGCATGACTAGCTATAGCAAACAAGAGGGGGGCTAAGGGACAACCTTGTCTAATGGATCTGCTAAGTCTAAAGGGATCAGATATATGACCATTAATGGCAACTCTAGAGTAAACATTGCCAAAAAGAGTACTAACAAACTTGATGAGTCTTTGGCCATCACCAAAATCATGGAGAGATTGAAGAATAAAATCCCACTCAATCTTGTCATAAGCCTTGTCAAAATCAATTTTGAAGAAGTAGTAGTTTTGGCCACTTTCCTTAGCATAATCCATACCTTCCCAAAGAGAGATAATAGCATCAAGAATGTACCTGCCTTTTATAAATCCTTTTTGCTCAGGGAGAATGAGGAATTTCATCAAAGGACTAAGTCTTCTGGCTATGGTGAAAGCAAAAATTTTATAGATGGAGTTAAGGCAAGTGATAGGCCTCCAGTTGTCAAGGTCATCTTTGTTACCTCTTTTATGAATGAGTCTAATAACTCCAGTGTTAATATGGCAAGGAGGAACCCTTTACTAGTAGCCTCTTCCCACACCAAAAGAATATAAGGAGTGAGAAAATCCTTCAACATCATGTAAAGCTCATTGGGAAGACCATCATAACCAAGAGACTTACAGGGTTTCAATTTATTGATGGTTTCTTTGATCTCACCGGCCGTGAGGGGAAGGTCCAAGATAGGAACCAGGCTTTAAGGAATCATTTTTTTCCTTTTGAAAGCAATAGTGGCTCTGGCCTTCTAGATAGCCTCCCCCCACTTGGGAGAACTAGAGAAAAATCCATAAAGAAGCTTTTAGCCTCCTGTAGAGTCTCCTCAATGTTTATAGTATGTCCACCTTCTTTCTTCTCAATCATAGGGATAAAATCCCGAACTTTACTTTTTTTCAATAGAGAGAACATATGTTTATTGTTTCTATCAATTTTCTCACTCCAAAACTCCTTTGAGGAGGCAAGAGAGTAGCTAGCTTCGAGGTATCTTTCCTTGCTAAGTCTCAAGTTAATGTCATGGAAATCTTGAGAAGTAACATCAAGAATTTTCAACTTATTCATGAGGGTCTCTCTTCTTTTGGCTCTAAGGTCTCTAGCATGATTCTTACATTGAGTGAAAAGGAGTTGGACTTCTTTCACTGACTTTTCCCAAGCCCTACAAGGAGACCTGATGGTACTAAACTTGAGGGAGAAGATTCTTTTAGTCTGAGCAGTAACACTAGGAAGCTTAAAGAGGTTAGCATCTATATGCAGCCATCCAGATCTATAAAATGGATTGCCCATCTTAAAAGAAACAAACAAGGGCTTATGATCAGAAACGAACAAAGTAGAGTCATTTTGGACACTTATGTCCCAACATTTTTTAATAATGTTGTTGTTAGCATAGCATCTGTCTAACCTAGTAGCAACAAAGGCATTACCAATTTGTTTATTGGTCCAAGGATAACCAAAATTACGAGATAAATCAATGAAGTCATGAACATTAAACAACTCAGTCCAAACATTTTTTCAACACCTTTGATAATATTACCCTTGCAATCCCATCTATCATTTAAGGAGGTAACCATATTAAAGTCTCCCATCAAGATAACATGATCTTGCACTTGGATAAACTCTTCCCAACACGTTTTTCTGATCATGCTGGAATTAGAAGCCTAAACAGAGACAATGGACAGGTCATAGGGATTACCCAGTTTTATGTAGCACCATTGATTTGAGATATTGATAGAATTACCAACAACAAAATGCACCAGGGACAAGGACAAGCCAATAACAGCACCTCCTTTGCCCTCATGATGGTTGGTACAATACCACTTATATCTGGAAGACAACAAATTAAGGTTAACCTTGAGAGGAACACCACCTATTTTTACTTCTTGCAAGCAAAGAACATCGGGAAGCTTAGGCGAAGAATGCAACCACATATTAATAAACTTGGGTCTAACAGGATCTATAAGACCTTTGACATTAATGGAGATAATGGAAAGTTCAATCATGAGAAATAGACAAAAATTACTTCCTACTATTTTTTTATAGGCTTTAATGCTGATAGGGATGTCCTCACCACCTCTTTTATTTTAGGCTTAACTATGGCACATAGAGCCCTTGAGTCTTTAGCTTCCTAAGACATAGGCACAATATCATTAGCACTCAGATCATCATCCATATTATCCATGTTGTCCTGGTCCATGGCATCGAGTTCCTGAATAAAGTCTTCGGACATGTCTGTTGGAGTATTAGCCTGGGAAATGGGGATTTCACAAGAGGAATTAGTACCATTATCCTTGATAAAAACAGGTGGGGAGATCACTTTATTTTTCTTTCCCATTAAAGACCATCCTTTGACATTTTGATTTTGCTGAGGTGATTCCTTGGAGAAATCTGCCACGACCTTACTGGTACCTGCAATATGGGCATTAGGTTCCACATTTTCTTTTGTGCCTATGGAATCATGAATATTAGCATAATTAATTCTATCATCAAAGGGGTTGAACACATCATCAAGAAGAATATCAAACATGTTGTCCGATTTTAAACCCTTCTTTTTGCTTTTACTTAAAGGTTTTTTAACCTGTGGGGTCAGAGTAGCATGAGCAGCTTGGTCAACTTTTTCCACTTTTTTATTTTTCTCCAAGCCCACTTATTGCCCTTGGTTCTGGATAAGGGGGCAATCTTTGATCAGGTGCCCTTGCTTGTAACAATTGTAACAAGCATTAGGAAGATTTCTATACATGACCTTCTGGGTGTGCAACTTTTTACCTCTTGAATCTTTAATGACTAAGTGAGTTTAATTTCTCTAGCCTTTTCCACTTCAATTAGAACTTGAGGATCCCACTTAGGGTTGATAATAGAATTCCTAGATTTCTGCCCGAGCACTTTACCCACCATGTTACCTAGATTTTCTACCCAAGGGTAAAAATCAATGGGCAGTTCAAGAAATTCCACCCAAACTGGAATCTTGGTGGGCTTTGGGCCTTTTGGATTAAACCCAATGAACCACTTAAAAAAAGAAACAGGTGTGTTTTGAGTTAGCCACTGACCTTCACTGATAACAACTGAGAGACCATTCCGCAGAGCTTCAAAGAGCGCCATAGATACAAAGCCAGATGAAAAACATACTCTGAAACAAAAGAACACAAGCACTAGCCCGCCCTTGCCCGAGGGGAGGACATAGAGAGGAGACCCTTACATAGCCCTAAGCCATCGCGACATGAAAACCCGAAGCCATCATGATCATCATCCCATCTGATTCTCGATCGAGCTCGCTGTTAAACCAGTTGATGCCTTCGGCATGTAGTAAACTCTCGTCTAGGGGGTTCACACTTACTATGCAATTCACCTTGTACAAAATTAAAGACCGGAAAGTGGGCTTCAACAGAACCTCCATTAAACACTCCAGTATTGATGAAGATAGAAAGACTACCTCTTTTAATAGCTTCTTGCCACACCAAGAGAACAACGGGCACCATCAAAAAAGGGGCCAAGGATGATCTCAACAACTGGAGGCCTATCTCATGTCTGACTTCTTTATACAAGATATTTTCTTCCACCCTTGCTAGGAGACTTAGTCCTATTATGGATAACATTATTCTCCTAGAGCAGAAAGGATTTATAAAGGGTAGATACATTTTAGATGCTATCATTTCTATTTGAGAAGGGATGGAGTTTGCTAAGGATACTAACACTGATGTGTTTTTTTTCAAAGTGGACTTTGATAAAGCCTATGATAGGATTGAATGGGACTTCATCCGTCAGTCTCTCCATGATATTGGGCTAGGAAAAAGATTTATAAAATATACTAGCTTGCTTTTTGGCAATGCTAACTCCACAATTGCCATGAATGGGCATGTTTCTAAGGCCTTTAGATTATATAGATCTATTAGGCAAGGCTGTCCTCTAGCTCCCCTGCTTTTTGCCATCACAAGTGACTCTCTTGGTTGGTTAGTGAAGGATTGTCTAGAGCATGAACACATTGAAGGGCTCACTATTCCTAACTCTCCTTCTCAATTAGGGCTGCAAATGTTTGCAGATGATACCAACATGATTACTAGAGCTGACTCTCAATCTCCTGACTGTTTTTTAAAGTGTTTTGACCTGTTTTGCCTAGCTAGTGGCTCTGTGGTTAACCACCAAAAAACTGGTTTTTATTCTTCCGATAGTTTTGCCCCTAACTATGTGACTGATAGAGGGTGTTCCATTATTAAAAAGGGTACTGTTTTTAGGGTGCTGGGTATTTCCATGGGTTTTGATGTGTCAATGGACCAAAGATGGAATTGGATCATGTAGAAATAAAAAAAAAAGGTCTTTATGTGGATGGGCATGCAACATTCTTACTCTTAGAGGATTTTTATTTTAAAGCATTATTTATTGCCATCTCTAACTTTCTTCTTTGCATGTTGGCAGCTTTCCAAAAAGCAGCTTGCTTAGGCCATCTCCTTAGCAAGGAGATTCCTTTGGGGTGGGACACCTCAATTCAAAAGAATTCCTAAAATTGCTTGGAACATTTGTTGTATGAGACAAGAAGAGGGAGGCCTTGGTATTGTGTGTCCTTCTAAGATGGCTACACAAATTGCGGGGAAATGGATTTTGAGAGCTACGGGCTCTTGTTATTTTTGGGCCTGTTTAATTAAAAGAGATTCAAGCTACTCTGGGCATTTTCTTCATCTATGAAGCACTCAACTCTACTGTGGATGATCCTATCAGGGCCTGTGGACTAGTGCCAAAGCAAAGATGCTCAATATTGGCAATGGGAACTGCTCTAATTGTGGCTATGAAGAGGATCTAGATCACATTTTTGTCCATTGCAAAAGTAGTACTAGATATTGGAAGTTGATTCAGATGTACTGTAATTCAGTTCCATCTTTGATTAGCTTTCTGTATGTTGTCCCCTATATCTGATCAACATTATTAGACGTTGGAACTTGGGACGAAACATTCAAACATCTTTATCAACATCTCTGTGAGATCTGCTGGATGTCAATGTCGACACATATTGGAGTGCCTTTTGTCACAAAAGATGTCTGCTATGGTATCTATAAGATATGTGTATGGCAGACAATTATTTTTAGTTGGAGTGCCTTTTGTCACAAAAGATGTCTACTATGGTATCTAAGATATGTGTATGACAGACAGTGTGCTGTAGATATGTGTACGACAAAGTGAAATGGCAGAGAGAAAGAGAAGAAGAATATGCTAACTTTCGACTTCCACAGCACATCCATGTTTCTAATGTTTCTTCTTCTTCCCAAATTCAATTTCTTCTCTAGTTGTGCCTTCTCTCTGTTCACTCTCTTCTCTAATTGTGTGGAGACGGAACACTACGTGGACGAAGGGAGAAGAATATGGAAATAACGCCTTTGGAGTCTTTCTGTGCAAGGCAATGAATTTCAGTATATGCAGAATCTGAATCAACAGTTTGTCATTATACATATAACTTCTGATGCTTAACTTCTGTTGCATCAGACAACAAACCACTTGATACCTTGGGGCTGTTAAACTAGTTGATGCCTTCGGTCTGCAGTGAACTCTCGTCTAGGGGGTCCGAAAACTCCGCACTTACTATGGCCATTTTTTTTTTTCTAAAGGAAGTTCGGCCATGGCCTATTCTCCCGGACTTTAATTAAAAAAATAAGAAAAGATACAAGTGATTGGGACTAGTGCCCATGGGACCCCCCAAATCCCACAATGCAGGGGAAGAGTACGGCAAGCTAGAGGGCATTACAAATGAGGGGGACAAATCTATCATCTCCCTCATGTGGGACCCATTTGGGTTTCAACTTGTTATCTTCAAGGAGATAAATACAGTGATGTCTAAACGGTGGAGATCTCTTATCTCGGGAGAACAAGCTGCAATTTTTGAATAGCCCAAACTGAACCATCTTTTGGAAAGGAGGAATGCTGCATTTTGCCCAAAATACAGCCTTCAAAGGCATGTTTTTCGGGTGCCTCAAGTTTGGGCAAAGAGGACACCATGTCAGATTTCTGCAAGCATAGCAAACTAGCAAAATTCAGATGACAAAGGCGTTCATGCAAAACCTTTGCATCTGACATAGCCTGAGAATCATGTATTGCACATGTTGAATCATTCATAGATTTTTTTATAGTGCATGAGCTTATACAACCCACGACATAAGATAACAGAAGCAATAATCATGTCGCCATTTGACAGATCATGAATTGTACATCTGCCATCAACAAATTTCACAACCAAGACAATCTTGGCTAATGCAGAAACTGATAACAGATTTTTCTTGATCCTTGGCACAAATAAAGCATCCGTCAAAGTGAAAGAACTACCATCAACAGTAGTCCAAATGATCTTACCAACTCCCATGATAGGATAAGAGGAGTTGTTGGCACATGTGACAGTATTTCCTATAGAGGCAGGCTCGAGTGAAGTAAAGAAACTACGCTGTGAGGTAATATGTTTGGTTGTCCCACTATCAAAGTACCAAACATCTGAGTCTACTGCAGACATACACTATTCAGGAGAAGATGGGTCAAAACTGCAAACAGTAGTAAACATCCATTCTTCATTCTGCACAAGATTAGCATACTTTGTTTTTGGTGTAGAGGCCTCTGCAATAACCATTCTAGCCTCTTTTTTCTTTGCCTCTTTTGCAGCTAGTTTTGGACAGTTCTTTATGACATGATCGTTCCTTTTACAATACTTACAAAAGAATAATTGATTTTTTTATTTATTCTTATCTTTCTCTTCCTTCTTTGAATGTGCAACATTTGTAGATTTGTGCTTGCTAGTAGATGAGCTCCATTTACCTTTGTCCTTCTGACTACCTAGGAAAGCTTGATCTACAACGCGTATAATGTCAGGGGAGCACTAGATTGTGCTCTCTGACTACAGTAGACAAGATTTCCGAAATACACTTATGATTACAAGAACACCCACGTAGGGAAAATGATACAAGAATATGTGACTGATACAAGATTTCCCACAACCCGAGACCAATAGGTATGGAAAACTGGACTAGAGATGATACAGGAGATCCCACAACCCGGGATCGTAAGTATGAGACAACATGTCTGGATTACAAGAACTCCCTTCTGGGAGATGAACTAAATACAAGAAAGAACTTGACAAGATCTCGTACTACAAGATTACAAGAGGACAGAATAGGATGTCCAAGAACTAGACTAGACAGGACTAGAACAAGAAACAAGACAGGAACTAGAACTGGAACTTGGAGAGTACTTACTTGGCGGTCACGACTCCTTGAGCTCCCGAGACTGGTATTGGCAAGACTGATTATGAATGTGGCCAACCCCTCCTTATATAGGATTTTCAAGGGCGGTTACAAAATGATGATGTCATCGATGACATCATCAATTTGAAACAAGACCTCCGGGTGTCAGAATTCAGTAAATAGGTAGTCGATCTTGGGACTTTGGCACATTTCGAACGCAATGGTAGCATTAGTTTGTCCAAAATCTTAACCAATCATGAGATATGTAAAGTCACATGGAATATGAGGTTTCGGATGGTTTCCTTTGTGTCCATGACATCACCTCCCCCTCAAGCGACGAGTTCCACGAGGAGCGGCCATGTTCTCTAACTTGGGGTTCATTGGATTCTTCTTATGGAATTCACGAACCTTGACTTTTGCTCTCTGAAGATTTTCTATAAGTTCGCAAGTACGATCACTGATGTCATATGCTTTCCAATGAATAAAGCATTCCAATCGTCCTCGCGAGATCCTTGAATCTAGTACGTGCACGACCTTGAATTCTTCATAATCTTGAATCTTGATAGATGGCGAAGGACTGGGTGTCTCTTGATGTTCCTTGGGTTCTTCATGCAATAGATCCTTTGCACTTATAGTGGAATGTTGTGGTGTTTCCAAGATCTTTGATGGAGTGCCTTGAGTAAGCACACCTCCTTGATTGAAGACGAACTCCTTGTCCTTTATCTTCTTCTTATCTTCATAATATGTATGCTCCATATCATTCGTAATGACTTCTTGACCTTCAAAGATTCTTGATTTAGATTCTTGAGGAACAGTGTCTTGATTATTCAACACGTATAGCTCTTCGACTTGGCTTTCTTTGAACAATTGACTCTCACATTGAATTGCTTGATTGATAACATCATCCAAGGTATGTCCTTGAGGCATGGATAGCAAGAGATACTTCACTTCATCTTTGAGGCTACTTTGAAAATTATTAACTAGATAGTCTTCTTGATATGTCCGTCCTTGAAATACAATTTTGAAGTCTGATGCGAATTCTCCAACTGAGCGATCACCTTGTTGTAACCTCTGTTCAAAGTCTCAAAGTTTTTTATATATATCATCTAGAGTAGACTCGATATTTCTGAGTATGGATATGGTGTCCATTATGCTTGGCACGGTCTTGATGTGAATAGTCTTGCCAAAATGTCAGGGGAGCACTAGATTGTGCTCTCTGACTACAGTAGACAAGATTTCCAAAATACACTTATGATTACATGAACACCCACATAGGGAAAATGATACAAGAATATGTGACTGATACAAGATGTCCCACAACCCGGGACCAATAGGTATGGAAAACTGGACTAGAGATGATACAGGAGATCCCACAACCCGGGATCGTTAGTATGAGACAAGATGTCTAGATTATAAGAACTCCTTCTGGGAGATGAACTGAATACAAGAAAGAACTTGACAAGATCTCGTACTACAAGATTACAAGAGGACAGAATAGGATGTCCAAGAACTAGACTAGACAGGACTAGAACAAGAAACAAGACAGGAACAAGAACTGGAACTTGGAGAGTACTTACTTGGCGGTCATGACTCCTTGAGCTCCCGAGACTGGTATTGGCAAGATTGATTATGAATGTGGCCAACCCCTCCTTATATAGGATTTTCAAGGGCGGCTACGAAATGATGATGTCATCGATGACATCATCAATTTGAAACAAGACCTCCGGGTGTCAGAATTTAGCAAACAGGCAGTCGATCTTGGGGTTTTGGCACATTCCGAACGCAATGGTAGCATTAGTTTATCCAAAATCTTAACCAAACATGAGATATGTAAAGTCACATGAAATATGAGGTTTCGGATGGTTTCCTTTGTGTCCACGATATATAATGGACCTGGGAACATTTCCTGTGAACCTCAGTTTCTTGCTTAACCTGAGATGACATGTAGCCTATCTTTGTATAATTAGTTGCCTAGTCATATGAACTCCAAATGGAGTTTTCTATAGCTTGTTAGAAAGCTAAAAGATTCTACTATGTGTGGATCCGATTTTAGAGCCATTTGATCTTTGACTTATGACTGAGTTAGGTTTTAGTAAGCATGTGTCTTACAGGTCAGATTCTGGAATAGGATCTCTAACTTCCACTGCGTGTATTGGAGTCAAATTTCTCCACATGATTTTAGCATTTTGGCCTTGAAGATTGCAAAACTATTGCCACTCCTATGGAAACAAGCTTACAATTGAGTATTTATGATCCTGGAGATGCATTTAATGTTGTTCTCTATCAGCAAGTTGTTGGGTGCTTGATTTACTCATGCATAACTCAGCATGATATTCAGTTTGTTATCTCACAGATTACTAGGCTTATGCGTTGCATGAATGTCAAGCATTGATAGGTATTTAAGCACATCTTTTGCTACTTGAGTGGTACCCAACTACTTGGATTGTTTTATCCCAAGGGGGGGTTTATTTTATTATTTATTTGTTTATTTATTTACTCTAGACTTTGAGGGTAATCGCACATATTTAATGAAACTTCTATCACAATATACTATTTATGCTTAAAGGCTGGCCTGCTCCATTGAATTCGTTATTCAGAAAATATTAATCTTTTTCGAAATGTGCATATCACTTTAAGACTTGAGTGGGTAAGCATATGCCTTCTATCCCATCCTTCGGGATCTTCGACTTCATATATTGATAGAAAAAACGACTGCTTTCATCCTTTCTGAATAATTTGACCCACTCATCAATAAGAAATGGATCCAAAAACATGTGAATCGGCTATCCGATCCGCATAATTTTGTTCATATAACTATTTGCTAGCGATTTCCATGTAACTTAACCATTATGCCAACCCATGCAGTGAAGAAAGAAGGAAGCAAAAAACGTTGTTTTTTGTTGAGACCTAGTCCAAATGTACACATGAGCAGATTCTATCTGGGCTACATACATATTTGGTTAACAAGGGCAAGACCAAAGCTCCAGTAAACATCTTCCTAAGCTTGGCTCACACACTATACATAATGAACCTAACTTAGATCACATAGAAGAGAGTGAACATAGGTGAAGTACAGCTTAAGCAAATCGAATTGATTAGAACAAGAGACATTAAAGCGATAACACAATATTGCGCATACACATCTTTTATTTCTCTCCCCCATTTCACAAACACTATGTCTGTCATACACATATCTACAGATTCTTGTATCTGAGATACCATAGCAGACATCTTTTGTAAAGGAACGCACTGCAACAAAAAATAAGACATGATATGTGTCGGCATTGACAGTCCGGCAGATAAGCTCAATGCTGATAAGATCTCACCGAGATGTTGACAAAGATGGTTGAAGCTTTCTTCCATTTCAAGGTCTAGCAATGTTGATGGGAGATGGACAACATGCAGAAAGCTAAACCAGAGATGGAATTGCATTACAGTAGCAAAGCTGTCATAGACTCAAGACTTGAGTCAAATACTCCTCACATATCTGTGCTACCCACTTGAACTATTGATTGAAGAATAGTACATGCAACAGGAGATTAGAGAATTACAGGAATTGAGACTCAGTAAAGAAGGATCACTCATTGCGCCGCTACCTTTGTTGCACCGGCAAAAGTGTTTTAAGTACAACACAGACAAATCGTTCAATTTCTAATGACGATAAAGGAGGGAACAAGATGTAAAAACTCCTAGGCATACAAATGTTGAGGAGCCTACATCAGCAGTGGTAAAATCAGAGGCTGATCGGCAATGGAAGTTGTAGCGAATTCAGAAACAAAAGGCTTGTACGAGCTTAAACCCAAGTGGGCCCCGCGTGAGGGTGATGAGACAGTGATTAAACTTTTTTGTAATGCCATCTGAGCTCTGTAAAAGCTACCCCTGCTCTGCGGGATTCAGAGGGTCCCGTGGGCACTAGTCCCCTTCACTTGTACTTTTCTTTTAATTAATTCAAGTCCGGGAGAGTATGCTAAGGCCGAACTTCCATTATTAAAAAAAAAAAGATTTATTTCAATATCTTTGTTAATGTTCATTTCAATGTCAATGTGAAGATTTACATATGCAAAATAGTATTCGACAAAGAAAAAACTGAAAAAAGTGATCATTCTATGAATTTTGTTCTATTTTTTTTAATGGAGGTTCTTTTTTTTGAAGTGCAACAGAAATGAATTAAAGAGAAAATAAAATACAACCCCAATAGGGGACACCCCAGAGAGGGGGGAGAGTTACATCATAGCATCTAAATAATCCAACAGACTAATCCTCCTGGCAGAATACGTGGCTAACCATTTCTTCCTCCAACAACAAGACTTGTAGGTTTTACGAAAGGATAGCCACGAATGATCTCCTAAAGGAGCATCATGGATAAGTTCTTTACATTCTTTAGCAATACATTGAATTCTCTTGACACATTGATACATAAAATCTCTGGGTGAGGGAGAGAAAATTTTTTCATTCCTCTGTTTCCAAATGAACCAAATAACCTGAGCTCTGATTATCTGCCATAAGCCAACATCCAATTTGTTGTTCGTACCAATGAGAATATCTCTTCTCGATAGGGAGGAAGACCAGTACACGTATAGTACATCTGAATCAACTTCCAATATCTGGTACTACTTGTGCAATGGACAAAAATGTGATCTAGATCCTCTTCATAGCCACAATTAGAGCACTTCCCATTGCCAATATTGAGCATCTTTGCTTTGGCACCAGTCCATAGGCCCTGATAGGATCATCCACAGTAGAGTTGAGTGCTTCATAGATGAAGAAAATGCCCAGAGTAGCTTGAATCTATATCTCCATTGAGATGCAGACAAATTTAGGTTCCACTTTCTGTTTAGCCTGGGGACAATGTCCATGATTGATCTATAAGACTTCTTAAACTTCAGATACATATCCTCAGCAACCTGGCAAAGATTCAAAGGCATGTACTCAAGGAAACTAGCAAGCTTATCAGTTATCCACACTTTTTTACTCAAAATCATAGATTTACATTGATTGGAGAGCCCAAGGTTATCAAGAGCAGTGACAAAAGAGTCATATGAATCATCCCTGCACATGGACATCCAATTGGAGAAGCCCTGCTTCCTATATTTATTACTTCTTATAGAGAGAGGGGAGGGGTTCAACCATCCACACCAGACTGCATCCTGCAAGATAAACCAGTAGTTATTAGAAAAAAAAATGAGGCACTTCATACATTTCTTTTATATTCATCCAAGCATTCCACAGTGAGAAAATCAGTTGGCTCCCCTTAGGGGTAAAGTGGAAGGGGGAAACCACAATGTCCCAAAGACCAAAGTTGTTCCAACTTTTGTGCTCCTTGATATGAAATTTTTTGACATTCCTTTTAATTAAACAGGCCCAAAAATCACAAGAGCCCGTACCTCTCAAAATCCATTTCCCCGCAATTTGTGTAGCCATCTTAGAAGCACACACAATACCAAGGCCTCCCTCTTCTTCTTTTTTTTTTTTTGAAATGGAGGTTCAACCAAAGCCTACTCCCCCGGACTTTAATTTTGAAATTGCAACTGTACAAGTGAATGGCATAGCACCCGCGGGACCCTTCGTATCCCACAAAGCAGGGGTTAGACAAGGTTACAACTGAAAGAGACATGGTTACAATTGGGTTTAACTAGCCTAAGCCATAACATGTCCAGCCCGGGACTTGAACCCTGGACCTCCGCCTCAAGAGACCAAAGCTCAACCAACTGTCCTACAGGACATGGACAGGCCTCCCTCTTCTTGCCTTGGCCTATTCTCCCGGACTTTAATTAAATTGAAGGCATCAACTGGTTTAACAGCCCGTGAATGGCCATAGTTGAAAGCAAAGTGGTTTATCAAGGCTTGGAGCAATAGTGAGTCCTCTTGGGCTAAATTGATCTTCAGAAACATGAAAGACCTTACCCTAGTTGGCCATCCTGGGTGGAAGGACTTAGGGATCCTCACGTTGTTGTTCTCCCCCCATCGGGTGTCCCCTAAAGGCTCTAGCCTAGTTTGTTCCTTATGGAAGAGTTGGAACAAGGCCAAACAATTCATCAGAATCAGTGATGAGTGGAAGTGGGCAGCTGGGATGAGACAAAATGACTCTATCTGGTTCCCGATCTTCGGCATTAGGGGGGTGGAATCTTGGAACCTCCAAACTGCTAAGCGGCTTTGGAACAAGGGATTCAAACAGTGGAAACAAATCTGGAATCAAGAAACTGGCCAGTGGATCAGATTCGAAGACCTAGACCCGAGACATAGAGTTACCCGTGAGGAATGGACTCTTCTTCAAGACAGGTGTTTAGCGTGGGACCGCACAACTACCTGCCTTCTCTGTGGACATGATCTTCCCTGCCTGGAGGGCCTCAAATGGAACAATGGTAAGAAACTATCCAGAATCCCCAACTTCAAAGTGAACTCAGACATTCATCACACCCTTAACAGGAAGTGGTGCCTTTCTTGGTCCAAACTCCGATGGGAACTAAAGTTCATGTCAATTTGGCATCCCCTAATTGAGATAAAAAAGTCCGTTCTCATGTGGCAGATCCTGCATAAGGGTATCTGGTCCAATGCTAAGGCCAACAAAATTTGTGGCGTGCCCCCATGGTGCAAGCGTTGCCATCGATGCTGCGAAGATTTAGCCCACCTCTTCTTCGACTGCCCCAAGTCCCGTGTTATCTGGCGTCACGTGACATGGGTATTGAGAATCACGAACCAAATCAACTGGCAACAGGCGCTGTTGGGTGAGGCAGTTGGCTGCTCAACAAGACTGTGGAATGCCATCAGGAGCGAGACTCTTTGGAAGATTTGGAGGGAGCGATGTGCTGTCAATTTTGGCCAAACTCCAAAGGAATGGTCGATTGAGAAATCCTTGTTTTCTCTAGGAAAAAGAATCTCCCGAGATAAGAGATCTCCACCGTTTAGACATCACTGTATTTATCTCCTTGAAGATAACAAGTTGAAACCCAAATGGGTCCCACATGAGGGAGATGATAGATTTGTCCGCCTCATTTGTAATGCCCTCTAGCTTGTCGTACTCTTCCCCTGCATTGTGGGATTTGGGGGGTCCCATGGCCACTAGTCCCAATCACTTGTATCTTTTCTTATTTTTTTAATTAAAGTCCGAGAAAATAGGCCATGGCCGAACTTCCTTTAGAAAAAAAAAATGGCCATAGTAAGTGCGGAGTTTTCGGACCCCCTAGACGAGAGTTCACTGCAGACCGAAGGCATCAACTAGTTTAACAGCCCCAAGGTATCAAGTGGTTTGTTGTCTGATGCAACAGAAGTTAAGCATCAGAAGTTATATGTATAATGACAAACTGTTGATTCAGATTCTTCATATACTGAAATTCATTGCCTTGCACAGAAAGACTCCAGAGCATAAAACGGAACGAGAAGACAACAGGTTACAACTTACAAACTTACAGCACCGCTTTGCCCCTGGGCCCTACGCGAAGCCGCTAATCAGAGAAGAAGCAGGCCACGCATCCAGCTGTAGAAGGGATGACAACTTCTGTACTCCAGAGTCCAGCCTCCCGACGAGTCCCGAGTCCCTCCCCCTCTGCTGCTCCAGCTTGATAAAGAACCGTTGCGCAGCAGACTTCCTAATTTCCACTATTAAAGGCGTTATTTCCATATTCTTCTCCCTTCGTCCACGTAGTGTTCCGTCTCCACACAATTAGAGAAGAGAGTGAACAGAGAGAAGGCACAACTAAAGAAGAAATTGAATTTGGGAAGAAGAAGAAACATTAGAAACATGGATGTGCTGTGGAAGTCGAAAGTTAGCATATTCTTCTTCTCTTTCTCTCTGCCATTTCACTTTGTCGTACACATATCTACAGCACACTGTCTGTCATACACATATCTTAGATACCATAGCAGACATCTTTTGTGACAAAAGGCACTGTTGACAGTATACGGGAAGAAGCAAGTACGGACACACATGCAAAACATGTATTTTCAAGTTGGCCTTTAGGTGAGACTAGGTGGTCCTAAGATTGTAGTGGTACAGTGAGTTACTCCAGGGGGGACTGCAAATATTGATGAGTGTCTTTCAATTACTTGTGGTAATAGAGCTATACTGACTGGTGAACTTTTGCAGGAACATTGTGTGCACTCAAGGCAATCCAAAGCAAGCTAGCAAGGGTGAGAACCAAGCTTGGGAGAAGGCTTCCTGGGCTTGTGCAGCAATCTAAGCAACCAGAGTAAGGTTGGAAGTTCTCTCAGCCCTCCTTTGTCAATTCATAGCCTAGGCTAAGTACGACTCAGGTGTGGTAATTAATTAGGGCAACGTTAGGCACGAATCAAGTCCAAGAGAATTAATCAACCAAGTGCAAGAATTCAGTAGGTCTTAAGTGTGAAAACCCTAAGGGACAAAAGGTAAACTGGAGTCGATCACTTATCAAGTGCGAAATTCACTTAAGTACTCCTGACGATGCGATTTCAGACAAGATCATAAACATAATATCCAACTCAAAAGAACAAAGTGATTGGTGCAAATTAACCTGCAACGAGAGTGTGCTTGGGTCCAAGGGGGTAGATAAATCAGGCATATGAACCTTAGATCAGGTAGACACTTAGGCCGAGACAGACAAAGCCTCAGATCTTCTGAAGCTAGTGTCAATCACACTGCCAGGTCTTGGGCCCAGCAGTTGAGTGATTACCCATACACTCCCAGATCAGAAACAAGTGATTCTGAGATGTCCTATCACAGGGAGAGACCAGTAGGTAGTTCAGGGGTGGCTTATCTAGAAAAGCCAGAGGGACCTTACAAGACTCAATTGGAATACATCAGGACGAATCGTCTAGGTGCTCGCATCTACGAAGACGGACTGAGAAGATCTGTGGTCCAGATTAAGAACCCCGATCAACCCCATGGACTAGAACACCCGGTAGTGAAGTTTGAGAATGGAGCATACCTAGATAAAGAAGGGACTATATATGTAGTCACCACTCTTCCTGATAGAACTGATGAGTTTGGAAATGTGATTGCAGAAACCGATATGGGTGATATAGAGCAAGGAAATTTAGAGAAAGAGCCGAGAACTCCCCGCGGTAAATCTGTCTTGACCAGAATCATGACTCCTAAATTGATTCCACAGGATAATAAAAGCATAGATTTGCTTTTAAACCGAGAAACTGATGAGGCCTTTTGGAGGTATAAGCCTACCTTGTCTCATGAAGTAGGTGCTCTCACAATCTATGAGTTTAAAGACCCTGATAGCCCAGGCAAAGTAACCTACTTAGACAATACATCAGAGAGGATCTTCGTGGTCACCGAGCATGGCAGACATGCCTACACATGGAAGGGTGAATTTGTTTTTCCCCAACCTCGGACTAATGTGTCATACAGTCACCAAGGAGCTGGGACCTCCCAAGCTCATGGAGCTCAAAGAGATAGAAGTAGAGACAAACCTGAGGTAAGTTTTGCCAACTCCCTGGGAAGAGAAAGAATGGGAACGGAAAGGAATAGAGTGGAACCTGAAGGACATAGAACCCCATGGAATCAAAGGAATGCTGACGATCTTCCTTTGCCAAGGCCGAGAGAACACACTAGGACCCTGCGACCAACTCAACTGGTGAAGTCCATGAAGAATTACTTCGATGGCACTGGAGACCCTTATGACCATGTGGCAGAATTTCGGCAAGTATTGAAAGCTGAACAGGTAGAGCACCTATTCACACAATATAATGCTTTTGGTCTAACCCTTAGGAACACTTCCCTTACGTGGTTTCAACCACTGAACGAGAGGCATTTCAGAAACATAGACCAGCTCTTAGAGGCATTTATCATTGAGTTTTCTAAGAGTGGAATCAGGCACAACACTTCCTCACTAATTCATAGCTTCAAACAAACACCTCAAGAGACGGTCAAACTAGCTGGAAGAAGATTTAGGCAATACCTGGAGAGATGCCCCATGTCGGAGTTACCCACACCAGCCAAACAAGTGGCCTTGTTCTTAGATGGATTGTTGAGCGCCAAGCTCAGGTCATATGTGTATCTGAAGGACCCCAGAACGATAGAAGAGTGCGTGCGCATGTGCATAGACATTGAGGACAATCTAGGTGAGGAATTAGAACTATCAAAAATCTATAAGGATTCTGATAGCTCTAGTAGCCTCACATCTGGTCAATCCACATCCATTGAGGAACTTGCAGAGAAGGTAGCTCAAAAACTAGGTGTCTCTAGCAAACAAATTCCGAGATTTGCCCCAGTTAAGCGGTGTTACACTTGTGGCGGTGACCATATGGCAAATGTATGTCCCATTATGGCCCAACCCCACGCGAATCCTAGTAGCCAGTACTGCACCATAGAGCACAGGTACACCAACCACACTGCACAAGACTGCCCATATAACAAACAAACTGTTAGGCAAAATTACCCTCAACCATATCCACAACAGGGTAGATACCAGAATCAGTACCCACCACAACAGTACAACCGACCACAGCAAACTTATCAGCCACCTTATCAAGGGCAGCAGAGACCTCAACCAGTCCTAGTACAGCAACCCCCTGCTCCAACCAATGTGATCCCAGTGAAATATGCATCTGCTGAAGAAAATCCGAACAGAGCCATAGTTCCAGTCACCCCATTGCTATCAGACAGTGATCGAAGTGACCATAGTTTTGACTCCACACATGTTGATAGCCCACAGGCTTACTACATGCAGTCACCCGAGCATAATGAGTCATACTATTATGAGGACCCAAGTGAAAATAGTGGGGAGCCTGAGTATGCCAATGTCATGTACACAAACCCCAACTCCAGACCTCAACCTAGGCAGGTACGACCCCCATTTCCTAGAGGACCATGCTTCAGATGTCAGGGAGATCACCTTATACGTGATTGTCCACCGCCTGCCCCTACACAACCTCAACCAGTAACAATTCAGGGTTTCTGTCAAGACTGCGGAAAAGAGCATCTCCTACAAGATTGCCCAAAGAACCCTAATAACATGCCTAAAATCACTCCTATCAATGTTGTTGGGTTAGTTGTAGACTCCACAGGGAGTGTGACTTCCACTGCACCTGTGCAAGTGATCACAAGAGCCCAAGCACTACAGCAAAACCAAGGTGTTGGTCAGGAAAAGAGCCCCGAGGTGAGTGAAACAGAGAGCATAACCAAAAAGAGGACTAGAGCATGGAAGGATAGTCGTGAAAGAATGAAAAGGCAATGGGCAAAAAAGATGAGCGAACTTGAAGAAAGCTTGAGAGAAACCAAAGCAAAGATAAGTGAACTCGCATCTCAAAACCACTCTCACACCACCCCTCCACCACCTCTCCCTTTACCTGCCAATCCACCTTCTTCCATTCCCCAACCTTTCAATACACCACCCTTAACCCACCCACCACCTAGAGTAGCATCCATCCTAGCCGATCCCACTCCCGAGGACATAAACATGATGCTTAGAGCATATCAGGCCAGAATCCAAGAAGGGCCAAATGTAAATGATCATGAAAAGTGTTACCCTAGAGCAGAACTAGAGCTAGAATGAACCAAAATTTGTGCTAAGATGGTGGAATTGGCTCAGACTATGTTTGAAGCCAATCGCCTCTTTAACATCTCTAGTTCAGCTAAGACGCAGTTACACTTTGATGGACTACTAGAACGAATAGAGAGGCTAATTGCACAATCAGAAAAGGAACCCGCCTCTCAAAATAAGGGCAAGGCAAGTGAGAACGTGAGCCTACCTCCCCAGGAAGCCTACGTGCCTAACTCTACGGAGCCAGACACATCATCTTCTATGAATCGGTTCACACCAGAATTCCTACGAGAGATTCAAGAAGACAAATGGGCTAAAGAAGGTGAAGTCCCTCCTCCCATTGAACTTGTGGATGATGCACACAAGCAATTCCCACAGGACATCCCATCCATTTATGAGGAGCATGAGAGCATCCACTCTCAAGAGAGATTAGACTTTGAGTCTAATTCTCTACAAGAATTACCACATTTCACAGGCCCATGGGAAACCAAGTCTACTTGTCTGAGAGCGCCCACAGTCATGATAAGAAATGAAGCTTCTATCATACCTAGGAATATAGAGGTAGTAAAGAACACTAAAGTGCAGTGCAATCTCACTTTAGAAGAGCTACTCAAAGTTAAGCCAGAAGTGTGGAAACATGTAGCCAAACAAGTGCCAGACATAGCGAAATCGCGCTCCCAAGTAGGATCTCATAAAACTGTGCCTGAAATACCATTGGATAAGATAGGAGACATGAGTGAAGGAGAAGAAGGAAATACCTATCTCCCAGTTACCCATCAGGGTTACACAACCAAGGCCATTCTGGACTCAGGTGCAAGAGTTGCAATTGCCACCACTTCCTTATGGAAACGTTGGGGCAAGCCAGCACTCAGGCCAACAAGAATGAAATTGCAGATGGCCGATGGTCACATTGAAAGGCCATTAGGACTGCTAGAAGGAATAACTCTCACTACATGTGGTGTCGAGTTCGAGCATACATTTGCTATATGTGATTTTAGCAAAAATCATGCCTATGAAATGATCTTGGGAAGACCATTTATGCGATAGTTGCAAATGGTACAGGACTGGGGAACCAATTCTTTGTACCTGCAACACTTAGGTGTTACGACCAAAGTGAATCTCAAAGATTACTCTCATAGAGATGTCCCTCCTATCCAATGGAATCCCATCCATAGAGCCAAAGATGATACGGAATCTGTGCATTCCATAGGATCAGGATCCTCATGGATGCATGAAGACACCCACCTATGGATATGCAAAGTGGAAGTAGAAGAGGAGAAAAGAGAAAAGGCCAGAGAAATAGGTGCAAACGAAACACATAGACCCATTCAAGACCCAGCCTATGCACCTGTAGTATTTCCTGATGAAGAATTTGAACCCCATGGCTGGGCAGAAATCTTAGCAACAATGGATGTAGCCATCAATGAAGAACAATGGACACCCCACTGTGATGAGGATGGCTATGACATTTCAGTCTTCTCCATAGAGCCAATCATGGGAGAGGCAGTGTTAGAAGAGTGTGAGCCTAGCCCTGATGCATTCGAGGATGCAAGTGACTCCGATCTAGAGTCAATCATCATGGACCCACCTTTTGCATTAGATGAAGAATACTTCTATGAAGTAGAATTTCAGCCCCAGAGGCACGGAGAGCTTACGAATGATGTAAGGCTAGCCGCACATGTGACCCCGAAGGAGGAAGGAAAGAAAAGGAAGAAGAAAGAAGTCACACAAGCAGAGGAAGAATCTTTGTTTGAGGTCCCGGAAAATTTCAAGAAGTATGAGATAGATGATAGGAGAGTCATGATCAGAATGCCTAAACGAGAGGCGCAATCAGGCGAGGCCTATGACAACAAAGAAACCACCAAGAAAATAGTGGTAGCTGTGGAAGAAGGAGAAGAAAGATGCACATATATAGGCCATGACCTGACAGAAGAGGAAGAACAAGAGCTAATAGCTTTGCTAAGAGAATACAGAGATGTATTCGCTTGGAGTTACAAGGATTTGAAAGGAGTGGACCCTGACATATGCTCACACACTATCCCCATGACATCAGATGCCAAACCCTCTAAGCAAAAGCCATATACATATAATGATAATTATGCTGCCAAGATCAAAGAAGAGATAGATAGGCTGGTTGAAACTGGATTTATCTATGAAATTGAGCACACTGAGTGGGTATCCCCCATTGTAGTGGTGCCCAAGAAAAACGGAAAGCTACGTGTGTGCATTAACTTGAAGAAGGTAAATGCAGCCACAATTCGAGATAACTATCCGCTTCCTATCACAGAGCATCTCTTAGAAAGAGTAGCAGGCAAGGAAGTGTACAGCTTCCTCGATGGATTTTCGGGCTACAATCAAGTAGCCATAGCCCCAGAAGATCAGCATAAGACTGCATTTGCCACCGAATGGGGCATATTTGCCTTTAGAGTAATGCCATTTGGGCTTACCAATGCACCAACTACCTTCCAGAGGCTGATGTGCCATGTGTTTAAAGAGTTCTTAAGGAAAAATTTGGAAGTCTATGTTGATCACCTCTGTGTGCATTCCAACATTAGACAGACAGATATACCAGAACTCAGACAAATCTTTGACAAATGTAGAGAATATCAAGTCTGCCTAAACCCAGAAAAATGTGTTTTTATGGTCAGGCAAGGCAAGATTCTAGGACACATAGTGTCAAAGAATGGCATATCCACTGATGAAGAGAAAGTGAGGGCCATAGCCAAGTTACCTAGGCCAAAGAACGTCAAGGAAGTGCAGGCTTTCATGGGGCATTGTGGTTACTACCGCCGGTTCATTCACATGTATGCTGTCATTGCAAAGCCCATGTACGGACTTCTGACTAACTTTGAGTGGACTGATGAATGTGAGAATTCCTTCAATGAGCTTAAACGACGATTATGTTCTGCACCAATCTTAACTACACCAGATTGGAATAAGCCCTTCCATGTGCATGTAGATGCATCCAATTATGCCATTGGATGTGTGCTTGCTCAACCTAATGGTGAAGGTAATATGGATCTGCCAATTGCCTATGCGAGTAGACAACTGAATGTAGCTGAACGAAACTATACCACTACCGAACGAGAGGGATTAGGCATGGTGTACGCAGTCAAAAAGTTTAAGCATTATTTGCTTGCAAATAAGTTTAAATTTTTTACTGATCATCAAGCTCTACTATACTTGGTTAACAAGCCTTGTAATACTGGCAGATTAGTAAGATGGTTTCTCTTACTAATGGAATATGACTTTGAGGTAGTAGTGAGGAAAGGCAGGACTCATTTGAGAGCAGACCATCTCTCTAGGCTCACATCTGGAGAAGCCCCACAAGGAGTATCAGATGACCTTCCTGATGCTTACTTGTTTAATTTGGAAGTGGTGCCGCAGTGGGCTAAGCCATTAGTGCCAGTATTGACATACGGGCCTAACCATCCAGTAATAACCACACAAGATCGAGAAGTTGTAAAAGCCCAAAGGTATCATATCTTGGCAGGAAGTATGTACAAGCACACAGATCAAGGGATCTTGGCTTGTTGTGTGGAAGAGGATGAGTACACCAAATGGTTGCAATTAGCACATGTAGGTGCATTAGAGCAACACTACTCAAAGCAACGAACCTTACAGACACTAAGGAGACTCGGAGTGCATTGGCCGACGATGGAAGCTGATGTCCAAAAGTTGTGTAAAGAATGCCCAATCTGTTGCACTAAACCACCTGTGGAACATGCCATACTTTATCAAGTGTCCATAGTGCCAGATTGGAGTGAACCACTAGTATCTTTCTTGAGGACGAAAACATTCCCTCCAGACATGACCCTGGCTAGGAAAAGAAGTCTAGAACAAGAAGCCCTAGATTACTCACTCATTGGTGATAATCTATACAAGCGGGGTAAAGATGATTACCTGAGACTATGTGTTCATGAGAGTGAATACCTAAAAGTCTTGGAAACTGCCCACCAGGGCGTAGCAGGAGGCCACTTTGGACCAGATCGGGTGATCAAGGCAGTACTATTTGCGGGCTTCTGGTGGCCTACCCTTCATATGGATGCACATACCTATGTGAAGAGGTGTGATGTATGTCAGCGAGCTCAGCCTCCTACACGTAAAGATGAGATGCCACTGAAACCCATGATGGGAGGACAAGCATTCTCTAAGTGGGGAATAGACTTTGTTGGTCCTATTAATCCCCCAGCTATGGGCTCCCATGCAGAATATATCATTGTTGCCACAGACTATCTAACCAAGTGGGTAGAGGTAAAAGCCACAACAAAGAACGATGCACAAACAACAGCTAAGTTCTTATTTGAGAATGTATTCACAAGATATGGGCTACCTATAGAGCTGGTAAGTGATAGAGGCACTTACTTCTTGAATGAAGTTATTGAAAACCTGCTCCAAGAGTTCTTGGTAGTACATAAGAAGTCTGCCCCCTATCACCCCCAAGCTAATGGCCAGGCTGAGAGCACAAACAAGATCTTGTGTAATGTATTGACCAAACTAGTGAATAATAAACGCTCTGATTGGGACAAACAGCTACACCACGCTGTTTGGGCATACCGAGTGGCCTATAAAATGGTACTTCAAGCCACACCCTTTCAGCTGGTGTTCGGTCAGAATGCGGTGCTACCCTTGGACTTCTTGATACCTACATTGAAAGTAGCACAAGAGCACGACTAGACAGGCCATGAACTCTCTTCGAGACTGTTTGATCTTGAGCGATTAGGTGAAACTAGACTAAGAGCAGCTGTAGGAATATATGCAGCAAAGAAACGACAAAAGGCATACTTTGATGCCCATGTGAAGGACAAAGGTTTGAAAGCTGGAGATCTAGTTTTAGTCTACACATTGAAACAACACGCAAGGAAACTAGAAAAGAGAGGCTACGGACCTATGATAATAAATAGGATCTCCACAAGTGGAGCAGTGCAACTAGCCACATTAGAGGGTGATGTTCTCCCAAACTATATTAGCGGATGCAGAGTCAAGTTGTATCAGGAACCCCTCACAGAGGAAATGCTCAGTCAACTCAAGACGGCTAAGGAACGTAAAGAGGAGGAAAAACGAATTCGAGAAGAAGCACAGGCAGAGGCCTTAGAGCGCATCAGACGAATGAAGCTGAGGAGACAAGGGAGGGATTAGCCTATGCCTGACCCTCAAGAGTCCCCAGGTTATCACATGGCCATGTGTGAGGTTTCCGGTGAACATTCTCATAGAATAATCGATCGAAGACCTTTTGTAACCCTAGAAATAGGACAAGGAGACAATCCAACTAGTGTGAGAGCTTTAATTGATTCAGGAGCCGCCACTAGTGCAGTTTGGCTTTCTTACTGCCAACAACTACAATTGGAGACAAAACCCCTGGAAGCATATCTGATAGGTTTAGGAGGTGTCGAAACCCCTTGCATGGGAGAGGTGGAGCTTCCTCTCTACATTTAGGAGGTACTAATGCCAGTAAAAGTGCTAGTATGTGAAGACGAGGATCTTACCGAACCTCTTATCTTAGGCCAAGACTGGATCTATGATCACGCGGTCAACCTCAACCTAAGAAGTGGATTTCTTCAGGCTTGGGTAGGCCAAAGTCGTCTTACGATTGAATTAGAAAATCAAGCACTCAAATCCTTAAAATGGATACCAACTCCTGGTCCCTCCAGGAATCCACATGAAGTTAATAATGTTGTTCCTGTCTCGAGTTCTATGGTGCAGAGGAGTGTCCAGCTTACTGAAGGTACAGGAGCCAATAGGAAGTTCCCAGTTGATCCAAAGAAGAATCTAAACTGGCAGACCAAACATCATTCGACACGAAGGAGACCGCTGATCAAGAAGCAAGAGCGCCAACCATTGCAATACAGAGCACCTTGTGGGGTGAAGTAGATCGAGATACGCAAAGGGGAGAACACCACAGCTCCAGAGACAGGCTCTCAAATAAGCATCAGGCGAGCCTCACCATCAAGGAACAAAGTGAAGAAGCCCCCTAGGATAACTCCTAGGCATACCATTTCTATTTGGGTTCCTAAGCGGTCAATGAAGGCCATCCCTAATGCTAGACAGATATGGGTGCCCAAGGCCTGCTTACAAACCCAAATTACTTCACCTTCAGGCACTAGGATGAAGCAACTTTCACAACCACTCGTGGCCAACAACTCAGAAAAGATACCTACACCTCTCACTGTCTCCACTCCAATCAACCCTAGGAATGTCTGGAAATGGGTACCCAAAAGGTCCCAAATACATCACACTCTCATCCAGAAATCTTCACCTGTCTTTAGTTCTAAGAGTTACAAATCCTCTATCAAAGTTTGGAGAATTAAACTGTGTATCAAACCCCTGACCCAATTTTGTAAATCCGTCCACTCTAACACAGGAGCATTTTGAGCCCATTGCATAACCAAAGTATGCATCTAGGATGACACTGACCTCTAATCACCACTCACACCTATCACAAACACTTCACCACTAACCACTGACCTCCGGGATTGTCATGTTAGTATTGTGAAGGGAACACCAAAACATCTTGTTTCCTATGCAACACTAATGTGCCTTTCTTCTTCCAGCAGATAAGCTCCTACTCTCATGGCAGCAACAGCAGGCACAAGCTCTCAGGCAGGCTCTGGTGCTCAAATCAATTGGGATGCCATGCCGGTGGAGGCCCCACCAACAGCTCGGCCTGAAGAGTTCGTGAACGTGCGAAGAATTCCTATTCCAGATCCACCAAATGGCCTAACCGAAAGAGTAAAAGGGCACTCTCATTGGTTCAATGAGATGCCAGGAGACTTGGGAGACGCAGATCATATATGGGAGTCCAAGATGGAGTGTGGAGGAGTATGGTGGACCTTCCAGTTCTTTTCAAGAGAATTCGAAACCTTACAGAATGCAGCTCCACTTCAAGATATCTGGCAAAAAGCAGGATTAAAAACTTATTTTAGTGCAGCTCTACCTAAACCCGATTTCCTCAGGTGCTACTACCTAATTGCCACACTGAAGCCGACAGGTGATAAAGATCATTCAGGCACATTTTGGGTGCCCTCCTTATCAAACCGAGAAGAAATGAGGAAGTTTGAATTGAATATTACCTTAATCAGGGAAGCCCTTCAAATGTATGGCACTCACGTACCGTCAGATCACGATCCCTTGATACCAGACTCGATGAAGAGCAACAGAATCAAAAAGTTAAAGGAAATGTGTGCCCTCACCCCTAACATCGCCATACCTCTGTGAATGTGCCTACAACACTTCGCATTTCCAGCTCAAGACCGCTTCACCCAACCACACAAGAAAATATGGTATGGGTTATATCTAGCAGAGACTGGAAGCTTGCCCATTAAGATGCCTGTATGGATCTTGGACCAAGTGTATGAAGCAGGCAAGCGGGGTGTGAGGAAGCCTACTTTACACGGCTGTTGTGTGCTTACAAGGATTATCTATCGATGTCTTGCATATGACATGCCGGTTGCCAGAGCCCTAAAATATTCACAGCTGGAGTTTTTCAAAGGACGGAAGTCAGGGAGCCAGCCTGCGAAACGAATGCGTGGATCACTCTCCCAGGTTATGATCCCTCACGAGGCCACGACCGAAGCTTCCCCCAGAGAAGAAGCCCAGGTTGCACCTTTCACGATCCATCTTCAAGGAGTTCAAGCAAGGGACGTGGTACAGCCCACCCCATCCGCCCCTCCACTACCTACTGAGGCCGAGTTTGCATCTATGGCCGCTTTAACTGAGGATCCCAATTTTGATTTTGAAAGATTCTTGCAGACGGCCCACTTATCTGATAGTGAAGATTTTCCTGACAATGCCGATCCGGGATCATCATTCCAAGGAGAACATCCACAGGGCGAGACAAGCAGGGTACATTTGGGAGAAGAGGCACCACATACTCATGGTCCTAGCACACAAAATCAGGAAGAAGAACGGGGGAATGAACCAGAGGAGAGTGAAGAGGAGGCCCCTGCTTACACAGCACAACTCAAGCGGCTATACAAGACAATCAAGCAGGTACAGAGAAGACATAAGATGACAGAAGAGGCGAACAGAGCCCTAGTGAACCAAATGCTGCAGGCCGAGAATGTAGACCCACATTTTGTTGAATCATTGAATCTGTTGGCGGACACATGTGGGATCGGGGAAGCAATGAGGACAATGGTCTATCGGGAGAAGCCTACCTATGATCAACGAAGGATTGATACACGACCTCGGCGAGGAAAAATGATTCAAATGGAAGTCTCTACTGCCTTGCCTACCACAATTTCAGAGGATGTTCACATGACTAGCCCAAGTCCCACTGATGAACACGATGTAAATACACAGGTACCATCTCCACCGTCACCTTCCATTCAACCCTCAGCACCCTTCTCCACTAGTCTTTCTGAACAACCGATATCCACCCATCATGAAACCATTGTACACACCTCCGTTTTTACATCCTCCCCGTTACCCACATCCATCACTTCCGCCCAAATTTGTGAATCTCACACAGGACATCCTGCCACCGATCAAACCATAATAGGTCACCGTTCCTATCTCCCCGCCCTTGGACAACCACTTGCCACTAGCCAGACCTTATCCCATCCTTTTCCATTCACCCACACATTTCCCCTCTCCCAAACCCTATCCACCACTTCCCTTGTAACTGCCTCAGGCTCAACCCAAGTCACACAACCATCATTCTGGACAAACCTTGTAAATATACTCCAACAGGTGGAGAATTATAATAAAAAGTCCCTTCCCCAACCCCACTCCCCCACATTCACTGCCACCACTAACACACCACCTACCGTTCCCGTATTCACAATTCACACTTCACACACTATCACATCCGATCCCATGGATATTTCACCATCCACAGGAGCACCCACCGCCACGTCTGTCCCACCATCATCACATCTCACTTCACTCATAGGCACATCATCCACTTTTCCCTTCCCCATTTCCCGACCCTTTGCATGTTCCACCTCTACCCATGCATCCACATCATTTAGTAATGCACTAGACACCATGGTTGAAGCAGCCACTCAGCTTAAACAAGAGTATAAGCTATTAGAAGAAAATAACACAGAGCTGTGCAATCTCTCCGCTCAACTCCAGGCACGAGTCGATGCCTTGGAACTAGGTAATACAGCACTACAACACCAGGTGACTGACCTCCAACAATCGAAGACAGAACTCGAAGCTAAGTATGCAGAGACAGGCAAAGCTATGGAGGAACAACTCAGAGAACAAATGGGACGCAATGCGAGACTTCAACGCAACATGGCTCTACTACGTCGCCATCTAGTAGCGGCTCAAGAAGAGAATAGAAGGCTACAACAACAAAACCAGGAGAACCTAGAAGCGGCCATGGAAAACACCCCGGGAGCACCCATCGACCCTGCTAAATTCCAAGCCATCCCCTGAGAAAACATACAACAAATATTGGAAACCTATGCCAATCTCTTAGAAGCACATGATCAGCTTGCTGACCAAGTCAAAGACCTACAGAAATCCCAAGTGCCTGCACCACACCAACGAGAACCTAAAGAGATGGCCAACGCTGCAACCTCACAAGAGCCGGAATTATCAATAACCAATGAAGTACTAGAGCTACGTCAGCAGGTGGTCGAGTTAAAAATTAAATTATTACAATATGAACGACCCCCCTCCCCACCTGATCAGCCAAGTGAAGAGGAGACCATTGCCATTCCGGTGGAAAAAACATTCGAAGATAATTATGAGCCACAACCTCTTCCAGATGGTAGGATCACTGAAGAGGGACAGGATACATATGAGGAACCCCCGTCAGCATGGATGAAGCAGGTAGAGGAGATGGGCCACACTCACGAAGAGCGGGTTGCAACCCAGATGCTAGCCATGAAAACCATAGAGGAGACCATACTCAAGTCTGAATATTTCTCGAACTTGGCTCCTAGGCGGTTGATAACTAGCTCAGAGTTACAATATAAACCTTATTTTGTATTGTTGGCGGACTACAATGCTGAGATCAAACGCATAACCAACAAGTATCCCTCTTTCGCAACACAGTTCGAACCCGAGGACATCCCAGAGGCAGCCAAAAAAGGGGCCATATTCCAGCCCATATCACTACAAGGAATACGGGCGTGTAGCGACGGTTAACGCGACAGAATTTCGTCGCTATAAAATTGCAACTTGCATCGGAATTACCGTCGAGCACGGACCGTCGATTATACGACACAAAAAACGACGGTATTTGCGACGGTATTTGCCTAACGTCGCTTGTCAAAGGCGTCGCTTAAGCGACGCTTTTTTGCGTCGCTTAAGCGACGGTTTTTAGCGTCGCATAAGCGACGGTCCATAAGTGACGGTCCATTATGCGACGGTCCATTATGCGACGGTCCACACTGTCGTATAAGCGACGGTGCAGACCGTTGTATACGCGACGCTAAGCAAATGTCGCTTATACGACGACGTGTTGCATCGCTTATACGACGATCTGTTGACGGACAAAAATTAAAACGTTGGAGGCTCTGCAATCGGCATTTTCACGCATCCGATCGAAGAGCTCTCCAACGTTCGCAATTGCGCTGCGCTTACGAGCTGAAGCAACTATATGCAGAATTGTTGTTTTGCTTAAGCTCTCTGTTATTGTCTCCCTCTGTCTTTGTTTCTCTCTTTCTACATCTTTCTCTCTTTGAATTTTCTCTCTCTCTCTAGATCTCTCTCTCTCTAGATCTCACTCTCTCTCTCTCTAGATCTCTCTCTCTCTCTCTCTAGATCTCTCTCTCTCTCTCTCTCTCTCTCTCTCTCTCTCTCTCTTCTCTCTCTTTATTGCAGGTTATTCAAGAAGCTAACCAAGCAAAAACTATGGATCACAATTGTAAGTACAATTTCTATTATTTGTAGATCATTTGAATTGTGTTATTTTCATTACATACCATACTCACACTTATTGATATGCACTCATACACTTATACATGATGAAGAAGCACACACACACATGCATATACCTACATATACACATATACATGCACATACACACACATACACATAGAGTTATACATATACACACACATACACAAGAACATGCACATATTGATACATACATATACACTTATACATGCACATGCATATACATACATATACGCACACATACACATGCACATATACACATATACATGCACATACACACACATACACATAGAGTTATACATATACATGCAAATACATATACACACATACACATGCACATGCACATACTCATACACACATATACACTTATACATGCACATGCACATACATACATATACACACACATACACATGCACATACATACATATACACACACATACATATACACTTAGGTACACACATATGAATGAATTATATAATTAAAGTATTAAAACACATGCTTAATATAAACAATAATAACAATCAATAGAACAAAACTCTTCATTACTTAATACCATACACACAATTCAAAACATGACTGAAATGAAAAATATATAGATAAATATATGTATATATCAATGTAAATACATATAATCCAATGTCATAATCAACGTCTAAAATCCTAATCATCATCATCATGATCATCATCATCATCAGCAATATCATGATCATCCTGATCTTCCTCATCCTCATCCTCATGATCACCCTGTGACGATCGAGATCGTCCCTCCTGTGTCTGTCTCTCCACCTCATCCATATTTGTCTCCCCATAATACTCCTGTATTACATATAACAAACATAAATCAATAAAATAATTAAAACATTCATAACAACAAAATAATTATATAAAATTTAAAAATACTCACAAAGGCATCAGGATGATCTTGTATATACTCGCTCAAACGCCGATATCCAAAATGTGTAGCATACTCGATCTCGTGTTTCGTAGGATATCGGCCATAATCCTTTCGCTGCAATGAAACAAATAAAAAACATTAGTTGCTTGCATTTTAACTAAAATAAAAAATATACTCACAATAACACATATACTTACAAACGTAGCTACAAAACCATTATGGCCCATTTGGCCTAAGTGCGATGTGTGGCCCGACTCCACTCTCTTCTTTGCAGCAGCCTGTTTATTCAAGGAAAAAAATACATAAATTAAATTAAAAAATTACTAAAATATCTAAAAATTATAAATATAAACTATTAATTTGTGTACCTTCTGCTGAGGAAATGACTCCTGAAGACGTAGCTGTCTACGAAAAAACTGCCACGACTCAGGTGGTATGTTAGCTCGCCTCTTATTTTTTTTGACCATACAATATCTCCTGTTAATTTAATCTCAAACAGAAAAAAAAGTCAGAATACATACACATATATACACACATATACACATACACATACACATACACATACCCACATACACATATACATGCAAACATATACGCATGCATATATGTATATATATACACATATACATACATATAACATAAACACACATATACATATCCACATATATACGTACACACACATGCATGCATATACACTCATTCATACAAAATACATGCATTTATCCCATAATAATATGTGTTGTGTATATGTGAATATGTGTGTATGTATAAATGTGTATATGTGAATATGTGTGTATGTGTAAATATGTATATGTGAATGTTTTATTTATGTAGATAATCAAATTATTAATATCAAATACCATTATTTGTAGATTCTGATCAATCAGATGGAACTCCACCACCGTCTCCTCATCGTGCAACGACTTTATACTGTAAGTATATGAAATATTTAATTTTAACTATATTTGATGGATACATAACTTATATATTTTTTTTATGTTTCTTATGATGTGCAGATTCTGATCAATCAGAGGGTACTCCACCACCTCCTACCCATGCAACGACTTCACATGTGTCCTCTGATAGGAATTATGATGAATTTTACTATCAAGAGCATATTATATGTTGGTGTAACTCTTGTTATGGCACGTATCGAAGACCACGATTGGAATGTATTGAACATGAGGCAGAGTATGGTACTTTTGAGCATGCACCATCACCTAGTCAACGTGATAATGCTTGGGTATGTATTTTCTATATATATTAATGTCATTTTTTTATTTAAAAACCATGTATAAAATCAAATTATTATTGATATACAGGAATACTTGCTCAATGATGATGATGATGATGATTTTTCTCATAATGTTAATATACCTCGTACACGTCATGGACTTGCTGTTCATCAATTACAAGCAGAGGTTTCTAGAAATCCTCTACCTCCTGGTTTAGAGAATGAAACGGCTGGAGATTATCCATTGCCAGCTCGTGATCGTTCTTTAGTACAAACATATGATAGAAGAAGATATGGAGGATGGAATAGAGGACCACTTCCTTTAGATGGAGAGGTTTTCAACTTTTGGGGTCATCGCTATATGATTGCTCCATCCACTATTACTAATGCTGGTCATGGTCTCTTTATTGTAGAGGATTTGTATGTGCCTCCGAACTCTGAAGTCACTCTTATGTCATTTTGTGGTCCTATATATGGATGGGGAGATTGGCATCGACTTTCACGTTATGTTCAAAGCATGAGTACTTATGGAATATGCTTGAACGCAGCATCTCTTACTAGTAGAAGGATTTTACATGAAGAAAATGAAAGATTATATATTGATGGAAGACCTTACACACATGGAAATATAGCAGGTTTAATAAATAGTAGTCGAGGGTTACATAATAGTTCAAGGACTAATTGCACATTTGAGGAGCGTGAAAATAGTCATGAATCACCATACATGATTAGAGATGTATCAAGATACATAGTTGTCAATGCTATTACTACATTACATGCTGGTGATGAACTATTAGTGAATTATGGATGGCGTAGACCTCCAAGAGCACCTTTTAGCTTGAGAGAATAAAAATTTTCTATCCATATTTAATAAGTTATATACTTAATTTTATATTTGAAGTTTAATTTTTATTCATTTATGGAATACTAATGAGTTTTATTTATATGTGTAGATTCCAACGTATGATGTTGATGATATTCGTCCACAACATTCACAATTACCAATAAGACCTCATTTATCAGAAGCTTCCATGAGGAGGCTACGCAAAACTAAGCCTATGCAATATGCAAAGTTGAAAGATCTATATTCAAAAGATGATAAAGTACAAGATTTGTGTGACAATGATGAAGATGATGGCATGGCAGATTTTATTGAGGATTGGTATCAAAATGACAGTGAGAGCATGGATATTTCTAAAAATGAGAAATATCTTCGAGAGGAATGTCTAAAGCATGTATATGAAGGAAGTCGTTTGACACGACTAAGTGCGAGCTTACTTATTCTCAACCTTCAAAATCGTTTTGGATGGAGTAATGTATTTGTTTCGACACTATTAAGGTATAATTTTCAATTTTCTATCTATTTATATATATGTGCATATATATATATATATATATATATATATATATATATACATATATATATATATATATATACATATATATATATATATATATATATATATATATATATATATATATATATATATATATATATATATATATATATATATATATATATATATATATATATATATATATATATATATGCAGGTTTTTATTCTTACTATAGATAAGGTAAGAACAAGAACTTGAATTGAATGGACACTTTTTGTCCGCGCATCTTTTAAAACTATTAATGCATCTTTCAAAATATTCGTAAAAAATTTGATTGTTTGGATGGCAGGATACGATTGTTTGTTTTGGAGGATATGAAGTATGTACCTTCATTGAATAATTTGTCGATTCACGCATATGTTCAGTTTGAAAGTGTGAGAAGCGGATTTATAATTTGTATTCAAAGAATTTGGTACTGTTTATAGGCCATACAATGGTGACCTGGATGCATCGCATGCACAGAGGTTACTCAAGATAGAGCAATCTGATTATAATGGACTAGTGCAAGCAAGATTCCTAGGGTATGCAGTAAACCTCTTGCATGTCAATGATGAGCATTTGAACTTTAGGATACAAAGTGGAAATCATGGTGGCTTGAGAGGATCACTTTTATACATGCAAGAGGTTTACTGCATACCCCAGGAATCCTGCTAGTACTAGTCCCTTATAATCAGGTTGCTCTATCTTGAGTAACCTCTGTGCATGCAATTCATCCAGGTCACCATCGTATGGCCTATAAACAGTGCCAAATTCTTTGAATAGCAATTATAAACTCGCTTCTCGCACTTTCAAACTGAACATATGATAGAATCGACAAATCATTCAATGAAGGTATATACTTCATATCCTCCAAAACAAACAATCATATCCTGCCATCCAAAACAATCAAATTTTGCGGAAATATTTTGAAAGATGCACATAAGCATACACATATATAAAATTATATGCATATATATATGTATATTTATTTATTTACTTTCTTTAATATATCATTTTTTTGATAAACTTACAGGTTATTATCTGAAAAGTTTTTACCAAGTCAAAATATTCTTCCTACCTCACATGATGAAATGAAGAAGATAATCAACAATCTTGGTATAGATTATCAATGTATACATGCATGTCCTCACAATTGTATTTTATATAGAGGTGAATATGCAGACTCTTTGACATGTCCCAAATGTCAATCTCCTCGATATAAGGGTGAAGAAGGTAAAATCCCGAATAAGGTATTGAGACATTTTCCATTGGCTCCACGGATTAGACATATGTTTCAAAGCCCCGAATTATCAAAGCTTTTGACTTGGGGACATGATCACAAAAGTACTGATGGAATAATCAGAATTCCTCATGATAGTGTTGCTTTTCAGCATATTGATTCTACATGGCCTGAATTTGCACAAAATCCACGGAATCTAAAGTTAGGAGTTGCATTAGATGGGGTTAATCCATTCTCCATGAAATCCAGTAAATGGTCAACATGGCCAGTGGTAGTCATAAACTACAATCTTCTGCCATATCTTAGCATTAAAAAGGAACATTTAATGCTTTCACTTTTAATCCCAGGCAAAAGACAAGTTAAAGATATGAATGTATATCTTGCTCCTCTCATTGACGATCTTCAAGAGTTATGGAGAGGTATTAATGTCATTGATATATCAAAAAGCATCAATGAAAGACATATTACGATTCGTGGTATTGTGGCTTGGACTATTCACGATTTTCCTGGATATGGCGTTTGTTCAGGTATTGATGTAAATTTTTTATTCAATATGCATGTAAATAAATGTGATTTAATCTAATTATATTTTTATCCTTTTCCATGATGCAGGAATATCTACTAAGGGTTATAAAGCTTGTCCATATTGTGGTGATTGGTTGAGATCAATCGATAGTAAGAATCTCAACAAAAATATTTATCTTCGACATCGACGATTCTTGCCTGATGATCATCCATTAAGATCTAAAAGAGAAGCGATACATTTTAATGGAAAGCTTGAAACAGGCCAGTATCCAAAACCTATGACGCCTATGGATTGGTATAAAAAATGGACAGATGGACCTCTGATAGATCCAGAAGCAGAAATCTTCAGTGATGATTCAAATAATGAGTATGTGAACAAAGGTAAAGGGAAATTGGCACTCGCAGAGAACATATCAATATGGTATTCTTTGGAGTATTGGAAAGAGTTAAAAGTATGTCATCTTCTTGATCCTATGCATATATTCAAAAATATTGGTTATTCACTATGGCAGCATCTTCTTGGACTAAAAGATACCACAACATCAAGGAATGATTTGAAAGATCAAAAATCCAAACCAAAGTTATGGCCAGTTTTTGATAGACATCGACAAGAAACGACTTATGCATCTGCTCCTTGGGTACTTACGACAAAAGAGATACAGACTATCAACAATAGAATTCAATTGATCAAGACTCCTACAGGATATGGAGCATCGTTTCAAAACATGTTTACTATGGATGATAAGAGCTTATCTGGATTAAAGACCCATGACTGGCATAACTTTTTGAAACATATTTTACCTTTGGTTATCGATGGATGTACAACGAAAGGAGTACGAGATGTGATCTATCGTCTTGGATCACTTATAAGGTAATTATGATACTTTTATATTTAATATGTATGAATATTGGATATCTTTTATTTTTTAATTAACTTCTTTACAATTGTTTTTATGATTTGTATAGGTGGATTACATCCAAAGAGATCGATAAAAATTCGATCCCACAAAAAAAACGTGAATGCAAAGAGCTACTATGTTTGATGGAAAAAGAACTTCCTACTTCATTTTTTGATATTCAAGTTCATTTACTAGTCCATCTTGTAGATGAGATAGAGATTGCCGGTGTTGTCAACACTCGATGGATGTTTTGGGTCGAGCGATTTATGGGAATACTAAAAGGTTATGTGCGACAAAGAGCAAAACCAGAAGGATCCATGGCAAAGGGTTGGATGCTTGAAGAGTGCATGTATTACGTTAGTGAGTACCTTGAAAGAGTTCATGAAGAAGCTCCACGTGCATGGACCAACGAGTCTTCTTCAAAAATAACAGATGAGGTATTATCAGGTAAGGGGGTTCCATTCTTATTTACATTTCAAGAAAAAAATGATGTTTCTACTTTTGTAGCATATAATAGCGAATGCATGCAAGCATTCGTTAGCTAGTACGAGGAACTTCAAAGTCTCCAAAGTAAAAGGCGAAAAAACAAAAGATCTAGACGTAATATCGATAATAATGAGATTACAGATATACCTTCTTTCACGGATTGGCTATATAGTCGTTTGCAACGCGCCAACGCAAATAATGAAGAAATCTCAGATGAGCAAAGAGAGTTAATGATAGGTTGTGAACAAAAGGTAATTTTATTAAAATATATATTTTATTTTTTTCATATATGTATGTTAGTTTCTATTTACTAATTGAATTTATTTTGCAGGCTCGAATGTTCACTAATATGTGGGCTTTTGGACAACATATTAGAATCAAATACATTGATTCTTTACGTAAAACAGAGGATTCTAGTATTGTTGCTTGTTTCAAGCAACTATCACGTGCTAGCTCAAAAGACACGAACCTTATAGATAGCGAACTTGGTTACGTAGGAACTATTGTTGGTATCTACGAAATTTCATTTCGTACATTCAAACAGGTAGAAAAAAGTTTATATATTTTTTTTAGAGTTAGTTATTTTTTTAAGCACCTAATAATGGGACGTTTTTGTTGTTATATATTTTGATAGGTCATTTTGAAGGTTGACTGGTATCGAGCGGAGTATAAAGGTAGTAATTCTACAATAAAAAAGGAATTATCTGGGTTTTGGGCAATTGATTCTTCCAAGGTAATGCGATCTACTAAAGAACCATATATTCTTCCTAGGAATATTGAGCAAGCATTTTTTTATAAAAACCCAGATGCTCATCCTTGGTGGCAAGTCATTCATGTGCAACCTAGAGGTAGGTCATTGTTTGAACAGTTTATTGTTAGAGAGATTGAAGAAAGTCCTCTTGATGATTCAGCATCAGATACTGATACATCAACATCTGGAATAGAAATTAGACTCATTATACGTGATAATGATACTAATCTTTTTGATGAAGAGGATAATTCTCTACATGCTGATTCTACTGATGAGGAAGAGGAATTACCAAAAATAGATATTAATCCACCAATAGATGATGTGATTCATGAGAACATAGATTTAACAATAGAAGAAATAAATGAAATCAATAAGGATAATGAAGATGAGACTATATTGATGTCTTACCAAAATGATGGCAATAATGAAAACATATGAGCAGATTAGATAGTAACTTGAAGCTTCTGAATGGATATCAGATAATAGGTTTTTTTTATTAACTTGAATAACGATGAATCCTACTAGAGAGATGAAATCATGTTCTTCTAAGTTAGAACATGAAGCTCGGGGGTATGCCTAATTATTTTATATATAGCTTTATCTTCGAGGAGTAAATTTTTATCATGTATGTATGCATATGTGTGTGTATTCATGTGTATTATATGTATACATATATTAGTATGCATATATATGTATTTCATGTATATGTATGTGTTTGCATGTGTGTGATATATGTATACATGTATTCATGTACGTAATATATGCAAGTGTTTATAATTGTGTACATGTATATATGTATATGTGTCTATGTGTAAATATGTACATGTAAATATGTATGCATGTATATATATGTTTATGTGTGCATGTAGGCATGTACATGTATGTGTAAATATGTACATGTAAATATGTTAGTATGTATATATATATTTATGTGTGCATTTAGGCATGTATGTGTGAAGCATAATATATCTACTCCATTTTATATTTATGTATCCTATCTACATGATGTGTATATATCTTTACATATATTATGAATCATGATCCTCGTTGATTCGAGTAGCTATATATAGAGGCATAAGGTTGGGAGGAGAGACATCTCTCTAGTAGGACGTCGGAGGTGTACATATACTTCAAACATATGGCTAAAAGGTTGAATTAGAGTTTTTAAATTAGGGATTTCAAAACCCTAATATCGAGATTAGTACTCTCTGTCTCTCTCATAGTGGTTAGCAACGGGATGGCAACGTCGTAGGCAACGGGTTGCTAACACGTTAGCAACGGGTTCAAGTTGCGAACCCCAAGTTGCGATAAAGTTGTGTACAAATCAATTTTTATTTTAGATTTTTTTATATGTATATGTGTGTGTGTGTATATATATATATATATATATATATATATATATATATATATATATATATATATATATATATATATATATATATATAGATACATAGATACATACATACATATATACACACACACATACATACATACATGGATTATATTATATTACATACATAGCAGTAAATATATACTACATACATACGTGTAATGTAATACACACATTTTTATGTATATATACACATAGTATATACATATTACATTTATACACAACACATAGATGTATACATACATGATACACATGCATACATACATACTACAAAAATAGAAACATGTATATTAGATACATATATAAGTTAATATACATGCCTTTCAGTAAACATAGAGTAATAGATTTTAGGAATGACATCATACATACATAGATGCATATATAGATACATACATACGTACATACATACATAGCTAAATAAATAAACATATCTTTGGGTAAACATACAAAAATAGGAATATACATCATAGATTACACATATAGTTAGTACATACATACATACATATTACATAACCACACACACACACACACACACACACACACATATATATATATATATATATATATATATATATATATATATATATATATATATATATATATATATATATATATATATATATATATATATATATATATATATATATATATATATATATATATATATATATATATATATATATATATATATATATATATATATGCACTTCTCTTTTCCACCTTGAGGTATTGGTCTTTCTTCCTTGATCAACAACTTTTTTGTTCATAAGTTGTAAGGGTTAAGACTTAAAAGACGCTTGTGGACCATTTTTGGACTTTTGGGAAATATTTTTTTTTGAAAGATTAGCAACGCGTTGCGAACGTGTACGCAACGTGGAGTTGCGTTGCGAAAGTTGCGAACGTTCGCAACGTGTTGCGTATGCAACACTGGTCTCTCTCTCTCTCTCTCATATACATACATACCGTGCATTGTCGCGACGATGAGCCATAAGTGTCCGCATCTCTTTTAAACACCACTTAAGGGACCATCCTGTCCCAAACTCTGTCTCAAGTGAACTAAGCACGTACTTTTTATCCCTCTCATCATGCTCACTACAAAAATAAAAAACATAATGTAAATAAAACATAAGATATACATTTCAATTTATATGTAAAACTTTTACTTACTTCCATGGTAAGTGGATAAAGCGCAGGTAAGAGTCGCATAGTGCCCGCATTCTTCTCTTGAACTCCAATCCATTCCCTATGTACACAATGTTCCCCTCCGGCTCTATGTCGCACTCTAGTCCTAAGGTGCCTATGCATGTCCTCATAGGCAACTCTGCTCTGCTATCACGTGCTGGAGGTGGTATAGGTGTCCTAAAAATAGATAGATAGAAATAAATAAAAATATGTGCTATAATATCATTAAAAAAATTTATGAAAAAAAACATACCTATGAGCAGATAGCTCTCTTCCTGCATGTGGATCCGCAGAAGAGCCCTCGTCTGATCGCGTAAGCATCTGGATCGTATAATCCAGCTCCTCATCGGACATCTCTGCGTAGTCCCGCATTATGGCCCCTAGAGTATCTAACGGAACTCTTGCTCTCATAAGACTTTTTATGAGAGTGAGTTTCGCCTTTCTCTCTTTACTGGGATCCATAATACCTAACATATAAAACAAAATGGTTAGAAATCAATATATATATACGTGTATGTGTGTGTATGCATGTGTATGTGTGTGCATGCATGTGTATGTGTGTGTATGCATCATTATGTGTGTATGTGTGTAGGTATATGTGTGTGTTGTCTATGTGTATGTGTGTGTGCCTATGAGTGTGTATGTGTTTATGTATATGTATGTATCTACGTGTG
Organism: Ceratopteris richardii; assembly: GCA_020310875.1. Classification (NCBI taxonomy): domain Eukaryota; kingdom Viridiplantae; phylum Streptophyta; class Polypodiopsida; order Polypodiales; family Pteridaceae; genus Ceratopteris; species Ceratopteris richardii. The sequence goes on along the minus strand of CM035417.1, from coordinate 48,594,292 downwards.
TGTATGTATCTATGTGTGTATGTGTATGCATGTATGTATGCATGTGTGTGTATGCATATGTATGTGTGTGTATGCATCATTATGTGTGTCTATGTATGCATTTGTACGTGTGTATGCATCATTGCATGTGCATGTGTCTATGTGTGTATGTGTGTGTATATGTGTGCGTGTCTATGTGTATGTGTGTGTGTTTATGAGTGTGTATGTGTTTATGTGTATGTATGTATCTATGTGTGTCTATGTGTCTAAGTGTGTATGTGTATGCATGTATGTATGCATATGTATGTGTGTGTATGCATTATTATGTGTGTCTATGTATGCATGTGTATGTGTGTATGCATCATTACGTGTGTATGTATCTATGTGTGTATGTGTGTGTGTATATGTGTTTGTATGTGTGTATGCATGTGTGTGTGTATGCATGTGTATGTGTATATGTGTATATGTGTGTGTATATGTGTGTATGCATGTGTGTGTGTATATGTGTGTATATGTTTGTATGCATGTGTGGTATGCATATGTATGTGTGTGTATGCATTATTATGTGTGTCTATGTATGCATGTGTATGTGTGTATGCATCATTACGTGTGCATGTGTCTATGTGTGTATGTGTGTGTATATGTGTGTGTGTCTATGTGTATGTGTGTGTGTCTATGAGTGTGTATGTATTTATGTGTATGTATGTATCTATGTGTGTGTATGTGTATGCATGTATGTATGCATATGTGTGTGTATGCATATGTATGTGTGTGTATGCATAATTATGTGTGTATGTGTCTATGTGTGTATGTGTGTGTATACATTATGACAGTGTATGTAAGCATGTGCATTATGTATGCATATAAGTATGTATGTATGCATATGCATATGCATTATGTATGCATATGCATATGCATTATGTATGCATATGCATATGCATTATGTATGCATATGCATATGCATTATGTATGCATATGCATATGCATTATGTATGCATATGCATACGCATGTGTATGCATATGCATGTAAGTATGTATGTATGCATATGTGTGTGTGTATGCATATGCATGTAAGTATGTATGTATGCATATGCATATGCAATATGTATGCATGTATGTATATGTGTGTGAATGTGTGTGAATGTGTGTGTGAATGTGTGTGTACATGTGTCTGTTGTTGGTGCAAAACAAGCCTACACACATTGGCTTGGACAAGTGGAACCTTGGAAGGCTAAAGCTTGAACCCTTGAAGGATGCATTTACATGAACCATGAACCATAGGAACCAATGCTTAATTGGTTATTTCTTTTTATCCTATGTAAAAGTCTATATGACTTTAATCACTCATGTAATCACACCTACTAGTCTAAGTCGTGGAAAAAGCAGATGGTATGATTGAGGGAATATCTCCCTAAGTTTAGTGGAGAGATTGAAGGGAGCCAAAACTTGAATTCAAAATTCAAACTCCTTCAAAATTCTTATAAAAAAGCAATGTAAAAAGTGGCGGGTATGTGTCACTCTTCCCGAGGCATTTCTGAGAGAATTGTTGAGTGTGTATGAGCTACACCATAGCCTACACCTCTGAGTACCATTGAGCATCACATTACATGCCAATGGGAATGTACAATCATTAGATTTAATCAATATACATATATTCATATTCTCTGTTTTCTCTGAGTGACCACCTTCAACTCTGTCAACTTCAAAGGCGCATATCTCAAGATCTACTGAACCAAATTGGATGATTCAAAGTGCATTTGATTCAGCTCAAAGTCTACTACATTCCTACAAATTTTCAAGGCCATTGGATCTACCATCACAGAGAAATCTCAGTCGGGGTGCTCACTGGTCTGTGACTGTAAGTCTCCTAAAAAATCGGGGGTACACCTTATTTTGCTAAAGTGATTTCTCTGAGTGTGGTTTATCATTTCCCTTCATTCTACTTGCAAATGAAAGCTTGTTAAGCTAATTGAATATGTCCAAAAGCAATTAGATCAATTTTAAGTGTGCTGGTCACACTGAGCATAACTCTGAGCAGGTGTCAATACCAATATAGCAAGTTTTTCAGGATTCTTGAAATCACAAGTAGTCTGTTTTGATCTAATCATTACTCAACTCATTTCCAAAGTACATATAGCATATTTTGGTGTCATTTGGAAGCTCAAGGAGTCTACTAAGCATATCTGGAGTCAAAGGAGGGCAGGTGTGAAGCAGGTTTTGCAGCACCAGCTTGATCTTCTAAGTGTATCCAGCCATCACATCCAATAGTGGTATCAGAGCAAATAAGGTAATCATGGGTGATGGTTTCCCTTCCTTCATTGACAAATTGGACAGAAATAATTACCAGGCTTGGTCATTGAGAATGAAGACCTATCTACAAGGGAGAAGCTTGTATGGATACATTTTAGGAGATGAGGAGTTGCCCTCATTCAAGATCAGAGGCCTACCTACAAAGGATGAACATGAGAGGCTCAACCAATGGTGTGCAAAAGATGCTTTGGCAAGGTCATATCTTCTAAACTCTATTTCTGATTTCCTTCTACCTCATGTGAGGAATTGTAAGACTTCCCAAGAGACTTGGGAAACCTTGTCAACATATTTTTCATCAAGCACAAGGGCCAGAAAGAATCAGCTATGGATTGAGTTTACAACTCTTAGGAAGCAATCAAAACAATGTGTCTCAGATTTTGTCACCAAAGTCAAAGACATTGCAGATCAACTTGCAAGTGTTGGAGAAGAAATTGAGGAAGAGCAAATAGTCAGACAAGTGATCAATGGACTAAAGGCAGATGACAAGTGGGAGAGCTTTACCACAGCAATGGACTTGTACATGGACATCCAAGCACCTGATCTAACAACTCTGATTGGACAACTTTTTACACATGAAGCAAAGATCACAAAGAATGGAGAGCAATCAAAAGGTAACAATCCCTCTGCCCTATATACTGATAAGAAGACTAAAGACAAGGGTAAAAGCAAGAAGGTTGATGAAGAAGGCTCTACCTCCCAAGCAAACTATGCAGGGAGAGGTAGATCTTCTAGAGGTAGGGGCAGAGGAGGTAAGTCAGGTAGGGGGAGACCCTACAATCAATCTCCATGCAATATCTGTGGCTTGTCTAACCATACTACAGATGAATGCTACAAAAACTACAAGAACCAAAGAGGAAGAGGTCACCAAAGAGGAGGATACTCTCAAGGCAGAGGTAGATTCAACCAATCTCAAGGCTACCATGGCTACAACAATAATTACAACAATAGCTACAATCACAATGGCAATTATCAAGGTGGATACAAAAATAGGAAAGACTACAACAATTATGTAGAGGAGCAAGATGATTCCTTGTTGATTATGAACATGACATCTAAGTCAGGTATCAATGATGATCATTTGTTCTATATTGATTCAGGTTGCTCTAACCATGTAGCTGGAAATGTTGCCTTACTCTCTGATTTGGAAGAACCCAAAGGCAAGCACCAAGTGCAGACAGGTGATGACACTAAACATTCAGTTGTTAAAGTAGGCAATGTCAAAACAAGTGATGGTAATCAGAATTTACTAAGCAGAGTGTTGTATGTTCCAACAATCACCAAGAATCTGATGAGTGTAGGTCAGATTGTAGAAAAAGGTCTACAGGTCAGGTTCAATCAACATGGTGCATATGTGGAGGATCCAAGACATGGATTCAGAAGGATAGCCAAGGGAGAGAAATCAGGTAGATTGTTTACCTTTGAACTTGAAGACACTAAGAATATTGCTTTGTACAACTATAAGGACCAAACCCTATCAGAATTGGAGATTTGGCACAAGAGATTAGGTCACATTGGAGAAAGGACCATAAAACAAATAAGCAGGGATCAATGTGTGCTTGGGATACCTAATGTATCCAAGCAACACATGATATACAAGTGTGGGGCTTGTCAATTTGGTAAGTCACACAGATTGCCCTATACCAAGAAAGGTTTTATGCATGAAGATTATTTGGAATTGGTGCATACAGATGTTTGGGGACCTAGCAAGGAGCCATCCATATCTGGATCAAGGTACTATGTGTCCTTTATTGATGACTATTGCAGGTGGACTGTCTTATACTTCATGAAACATAAGGATGAAGTATTTAATTGTTTCAAAAGGTATCTTGCATTAGTTGAAAATCAAACAGGTAGACATTTGAAGAAGCTAAGGTCAGATGGTGGTGGAGAATACTTCTCCAATGACTTTGAAGATTTCTTGCAGGAAAGAGGCATCAAGAGGGAGATTACTACAAGGTACTCACCTGAACAAAATGGGGTAGCTGAAAGGAGGAATAGACTCATTGTAGAGACAGCTAGGTCTATGCTTAATGAGAAAAAATTGCCAAATTATCTTTGGGCAGAGAGTGTATCTACTGCCACATACTTAATCAACAGGTTGCCATCAAAGACACTTGATGGAATGACACCCTATGAGGCTTGGCATGGTAAGAGACCATCTCTAGATCATTGTAAAATCTTTGGATGTGTTGCATATGTGCATATTCCCTCACAGGTAAGGGGAAAGCTAGACCCTAAGGCTGAAAAGTGTATCTTCATTGGTTATGATTTGAATCAGAAGGGATACAGATTTTACAACCCCTCAAACAAAGGCTTCAAGGTAAGCAGAGATGTCATATTTGATGAGAATGATTCATGGTATGAAAATGAGTGCAGGAAAGTTAGCCTACCTTATGACATGGAAGAAGACTTTCCAAAGCTTATCAGGCAAGAACCAATTCAGAAAGAGGACACAAGTTCAGATGATGAAGACACCATCAACATTGAAGAGTTCAAGGCTTGGAAATCCAAAGGGAAGATGAAGATGAAGCAACTAGAAGACAATCCAGAATCCTCAACTCAAGCTATGAGGAGATCTCAAAGAGAAAAGAAGAAACCTATTAGGTATGGGTATGATACTTCATTTGTAACCAAGCACTCTGTATATCTTGCAAAGGATATCTTGAATGAAGAACCAGGTACATTTGAAGAAGCAATTACTAAACCAGAATGGAAGGAAGCAATGGATGAAGAAATGGAGGCTCTCAAGGAGAGTGATACTTGGGACTTGGTACCCAAGAAGGACTCCATGAAGGTGATAGGATCCAGATGGATCTACAAACTCAAAAGGAATTCAGATGGTACAATAAACAGGTATAAAGCTAGGTTGGTAACCAAGGGTTTTGCACAAACCCAAGGCATTGATTATGAGGAGACATTTTCTCCTGTGGCCAAGATGCCAACTATCAGAATTATGGTGAGTGTAGCTGCATCCAAGAATTGGAACATGTACCAATTGGATGTGAAGAATGCATTTTTGAATGGATGGATATCTGAAGAAGTCTACATTTCACAACCACCTGGCTATGAAGATCCCAATAAGGTAAATCATGTTTGTAAATTGAAGAAGGCTCTGTATGGATTGAAGCAGGCACCTAGAGCATGGAATTACAAGTTGACAACCTATCTCCTAGATCAAGGATTTGTGATGAGTAAAGCAGATACTTCATTGTTTATAAAGAGGAACAATTCAGAGGTAATATACTTGTGTGTCTATGTTGATGACATCATTATTACAGGAAATGATGTTCAGGGAATAAGACACATCAAAGGACAAATGATGAAGGAATTCAAGATCAATGATCTTGGATTATTGAAGTACTTCCTAGGACTTGAATTGGTCTACACAAATTCAGGTATCTTTATTACTCAGAAGAAGTACATTCAAGACATGGTCAAAAAGTTTAATTTGCAGGAAGCTAAAGTCTCAAACATTCCTATGGAGGTCAACCACAAACTCAGTGCACATGAAGGAGAAGAACTCAAAGATATTACACGTTACCAAAGTTTGGTAGGTAGTCTAAATTATGCTACCTTAACCAGGATTGATATATCATATGGTGTTAGTGTACTTAGCCAATTTATGCACAAACCAAGAGTACCTCATTTGGAGGCAGCAAAGAAGATAGTAAAGTACCTAAAGGGAACACAAAATCATGGTTTGTACTTTCCATATTCATCAGACATTGATATTAAGGTATACTCAGATGCAGATTGGGCAGGTTGCAAGGATGACAGGAGGAGTACATCTGGTTACATATGCTTTGCAGGTGATAAACCAATTTCTTGGTCATCCAAGAAACAACCCACAGTAGCTCTATCATCTACTGAGGCAGAGTACAGAGGACTAGCAAATGCCACTCAAGAAGCCATATGGTTGAAGCTATTATATTCAGAATTGGGCCTATACACAAGGCCACCAATCATATTTGGTGATAACACAAGTTCTCTTCACCTAGCAGCTAATCCAATTTATCATGCTAGGACAAAACACATAGAGGTTCACTACCACTATGTGAGGGAGAAGTTACTTAGCAAAGAAATTCAATTATCATATGTGTCTACTAATATACAATGTGCAGATTTGCTTACTAAAGCTCTGGATGGAAGCAAGCTATGCAGATTTAAATCCATGATTGGATTGCAGGAAATAATTGAAGACTAGAGATGAAGACTTGAGCCAAAGTGTTTGGCTTGAGGGGGAGCTGTTGGTGCAAAACAAGCCTACACACATTGGCTTGGACAAGTGGAACTGTAGCTCAATGATGAGTAGCACCTCCTTTAATGTCAATCCGGGAAGACGTGAGGATGGTATGAAGACCTCGAGCAAGTGGCGGCACAAGTGCGTGAGTGAGAAGCACACAAGCATGCACACACATACACACACACGCGCACACACGGCAAGACAAAGAGAGAGAATCAATGGAGTTCTTTAGATTACTTTCAAAAGCTCTTACCAGTTCGTTTCAATTACAATCTAACCTCAAAAATGAGCTCTCTAGCTCTTTTTATAGTTTTTGACTAGGTTCTGGCCCTGTTCAGACCTAGTGTCCGGCCTAGTTAAAAATTAGGTTCCAGGGCTTATTTGGGGGCTCAAACGAGATCCAAAAATTACAAAAATTGGCAGGTAGATACTTCTAATGCTCCTCAAGCTCAAGGACTCCTTGGCTTGCACAAAATGGAGCTACAAAAAGATGAAATGATATTTACAATGGTGCTTAGTGATGAGAATCACTTTTAGTTGGTGTAGAGGTTTTGAAAAATTAAGGTTGCCTTAGTGCTAAATCTGTGTGAATGTTCATAAGTGCTTCTTCCTGAAGAAATTTGTTGGCCTACTTGCCAGATCTTCGTTGACTCCCTTGTCTGCTTGTGCCTTCTCTCCCTTGTCCACTGCTAACACCCCCCCTCTCTCGCGTCTGTCGTCCCTGACAGACCCTTGTTGAGAGGGTTTTTGGATGTAGAACTCGACGACGTCCTGCGCTAAATGATGTTCAGCAATTCGCAAACCTTTGGCCAAATCTGTCAGAAGAGCATCCCAGTCTACCGGCCCAGGAACCTCTGGGTGTGGCATACGTAGCTTTTCGGAGTGGAGAGCTTGTTCCACTGCAAACAACTGCAAGAGATGGGATGGTCTGGGAATGAATATCTCGGAATGATATTCCCAGAATCCCGTGACAAACATCTCTTCAAACGTTTGTTTGAAGCAGGCCGGTAGATATTTGATGTGAGCGTGCCATGCATACACAACATTTATCGATGGAGTCGTGCTCATGTCGTATACAAGGTCCTGGTTCCCTTCATTAAATCCTAGTGCTAAGAGATGCGGTTCCTTGACATTTTTGAAGGTCCTGAAGGTGACCAGCATAAGTTCGAAAATTTTCAGGCACATCTGAGTCATGATATCAGGAACATTCTTGAAACGGAGCCCCCAATGTCGAATCGTTGAAATCATATAGCCAATTGTAGGTGCGCCTTTAGGGGGTGCGAAGTACACGTAATTTAGCCACTTCTCACATCCTTTAATCGTCAGCACTGTATGTGTGTACTCCGGCCAGGATCTCCTTCGAAATACAGGGCAATAACATGGATTATATTTGATGTACAATGGCATGTTGTTCCATGTTCTTACCATTTCCGGGTAGGTTTCGAGCAGCCGAATTCTCCACGTTGGTTGGCGGATATGTCCTTGCTTGGCACTCTCTGGGATGTCATCGGGTGCAAATTGGGTGGCAGAGGTGGGTTCCCTTGAGGTGTGGCGCTTGATCTCCGCATTATAATCCGTCATTAGCACGCAAAAAGGTACATACAGATCATCCGATGGGCCGATCCACCTATGGTGTGAAAGATTCTGAAAATAATCAGATTTTATTACCACCTCTTCCAATTTTGACATCAATGCGATTTGGACTGCCACCCTGTCGTCATGTGTCGTGGCTACTTTCTCTAACTTTTGCATCCATTCTGGTGCCTCAATCTCAATTGTGTCCATGCCCTGTTCTGTGCGCTTACCGCCGGGTGTTGGCATTGGTACATAGGGATCCTCAAATGTTTCTTCTACTTCAATTGGCACCAGGTCGTCAGGCTCGGGGTCTACCAGAGGGGAGGGTTGACGCTCATATTGCATAACCTTGCTGCGTAATTCCTCAAGTTCGGCCCGGAGTTTAGTGACCTCTTCAGCTGTTTCTTCTGCGGTTATGCTCTGGCTGGGTTCTGTCTGTCGGTTGGCCAACTGTCTTCGTAACTCATCTCTTTCTTTTTCTAAAGCGGCATGGGCCTCCATTAGATCTGCATGAGTTTCTAACACCACCTGCATATTCTCAGAGGGGATTGCCTTGAATCGTTCTGGGTCAATCTCTTGTGGGGAACCCTCCATGGCCGCTTCCAGGTTTTCTTCGTTCTGTTTCTGTAATCTTTTATTCTCTTCTAACGCGGTCGACATATGCTTGCGGAGGAGGCCCAAGTTCCGCCGAAGTTTCAGGTTTTCCGTGATCTGAGAATGTAGCAGCTCGTCCATATGTCGTCGTTCTTCATCATCTGCTTGAGGTGGGTTGGCTTCTAATTGTGCGTATTGCTCCTGTAATGTCACGTGCTGCTGTTCGAGTAGCTGCTTCTGCTCTTCAAGATCCCTACATCGTGCTTGGAGATCTTCGTGGCTTCGGAAGAGCATTGTATGTTGGTTGTCCAAGTGTTGGTAATGTTGCTGAAGTTGGGCCATGCATTGATGCATATTATTAAATAAGTTACTGAGAGGAATAGTGTTGAATGCAGAGGGGTAGGGAAAGGGAAAGGAGATTGTGGATGCAGTACTGGGGACGGGTGAGGGGGGAGGTGGGGGAATGGGAGATTGTGGGTACATGGGGGATGGGAGAGGTGCAGAGGTGGGTGACACCTCCATGAAAGTGGGGATCGTGGTGGGAGTGACTGTGAACATGGGGATTGTGGTAGCGGTGAGGGTTGTGAATGTGTATAGAGGTGTGTGTAATTGTGAACTTCTAGGAAGTGTGCTCGGGGTAGTGAGGTGTACCGTGGCTGTAGTTAGACTCGTGTTTTCAGTGGAAATAGAGTGTGGGGGTTGGCTGATGGTTTGTGCGTTGGTGTGTGTAGTGGTTTCAGAGGTGGTGACAGTGGAGGTTACAGTGGTAGAGGGAGGTGAGTGAGGTGGATGTGGGGGAGAAGGTGGCAAGGGAGGTGATGGGGGTGCACTCGATGTGTGGGCTTCCTCGGTGTCGTGAACTGTGTGTGCTGTGCCAGTGGTTGTGGGGGTGCCTTGTGGTCCTGAACCTAATACATTCATTCGTTTTCCTGTTCGTGGGGGGCGTCTTCCATATCTTCTCTCTGTCCTTCGAGATTGCGCTAGTGCGGTATGCACTGTTTCCGGTACTCCCAAAGCATCTGATATCATTTCCAAGGTGGCACGGTATTGCTCGTCCACACCTTCCTCCTCCAGAATCTGGTTCATGAGAGCTTTACCCGCAGCTAATGAGAGCCTGTGTTGCTCTTGAACTCGGTTCATGGTATCGTAAAGCTTCTTTAATGCGCTAGTGTAGGCGGGGGCACCTTCCAGTACTTGTAGGGCTTCTGGATCGTACTCTTGTTCTTCTGCTTCTGAGTGTCCGCCCTGTGTCTCCCCATGAGCTTCTTCTTCAGTGTCCACGTTGACTACGTCTGGTTGGCTGGGCTGTGCTTGGTCTGGGGCCGTTTGCTGTCCACTGGCTTGCTCTTCTTCAACCTCTGCATTTACAGCTTCTATGATTCTTGCAACTTCTTCGTCAGTTAAGTCCTCTAGAGTGAACCCATGCGGGAACTCCAGATCAGTCGGTACTGGTGGAAATACAAGGTTGGGGCCATCTGTGCTGTGCCTGGGTAGCCTGATGGTAAATGGTTGCACTCGTCGGGGGAGTCTTGGGGTTGTCTCAGGCGTCAGGGTTGCCCCGCGAGCTTGTGCACAAGGCATCTGGACAGTGCCTCGCATCTTCTTTGAGGGAGGCTCTACAGCTGACAATCTGCGTTGAAATTCCTGAGCTCTGGACCAGATCAGAGCCCTTTGCACCGGTACATCATAGGCAAGACATCTGTATACAATTCTTGTGAGTGCACAGCAACCATACAATACAGATTTTTGCTTCTTGTACCATCTCTGATGAGCCATATGAATCTGGTCGATAATCCAGTGGGGCATATTGATGGTCAACTCAAAAGCATCCGCCAGGTAGAGGCTAAACCAGATCTTTTTGGGAGGCATTGTAAACCTATCCTACGCTGGGAAGGCGAAATGTTGCATGACCATACGTAAGTGGATGGCGATCGTGGGTGTCATTGCAACCATGTCCTTCAGCTTTGTCAGATTCCTGTTCTTCATGTTGTCTGGAACCATTGTCTCTTTCTCTGTTGGAATGTGCATTCCCTGCATGTCGAGTGCTTCTCTTACCAGATTGATAGTTAAGCGGAAACGCTTCAGCTCGTTGCCCCTTGTGAGTGATGGGAGCACAAAAGAGCTGTATCCTTTCTTGTCTTTGCTGGGGGTGAGGGTACTAATTAGATATGAGCATCTTAGGAAATCTGGCTTTGGTAGTTGGGACTTGAAGTAGTCATAAAGCCCTGCCTTCTTCCAGATCGGCTTCAGTCCTTCGTTATTCTGTAGCCTTTCAAATTCCCTGGTAAAGAAATGGTATTGGCCCCATCGTCCATTGAATTCGACTTCGGACTCCCACATATACGTGCCTTCACCCAGGGGGCCAGCAACGTCACTGAACCAATGTGAGGTTTTGCCCACCGGCATTGTGTGACCCTGCGGAGGATTCTGAATTGGTATGGCGTGCAATGCCCGTAATGCCGCTGGTCTTTCCTTTAACTCCTCCTCGACTGGAAGACTTTCGATGTCCACCACTTGTGGGCTGGAGCCTGCCTGAGAGCTAGTTCCTACTGTATCTGCCATTTTACTTCTTGCTGTCTGTCTCTGTGAGAATATACAAACAGGTGTTAATATTGTACAGGACAAGGGAGGACCGTTGTTGTTCCCATCACAATATTAACATGAGGGTTGGGAGCGAATAATGGGTTAGTAAGTGTTCGGTGCATGTGTGTGTAGTTAATGCTTGGGTAGTCCTAGGAGACTAATGAAGTTAGTAAGTGGGAATGAATTTACAAATTGGGGTCGGGGGGTTTATTACAGTTCTTAGGCTGCCAAATGCAGTGGATGGGCTTTGCTTTCGGTTTCGTAGAGACTCTAGAGAGCTTTCTCGGTGGCGCGGTTTGAAAATGAGGCTTTTTAGGGACCCATCTACAATTGATTACATGCGCGCTCTTGGGTCTTGGTGTGTTCTTGAGTGTTGAGAACGAGTGAATACGGGCTGTACGCGTAGTTGGGTTATGCTGCATAGGTTGTGGCCTTGGCGTAGCTACTTGTGCCCTCAAGCAAGCCTTAGGCACCCAAATTTGTCTTGATTGTGGGCTAGCCTTCATCGACTTTTTGGGCACCCAAATGGATTTCACTTTAGCAGAAGAATTTCTGACAAACTTCCTAGTGGCGTCACGTTGTTGGTTACTAGTAAGAAGCTTTGCCCGTGTGGTTGTCGTGAGTGCAACCGGGTGTTCGCCTTTCCGCACCCACACTTGGTTTACTTTCTGGGACATTCTGCTGCGCAGGTACTTTTGATCTCGGACATAGGTAGTACTCTGCTTCTTCTGCCTTTGATCCACCTTTGGTTGCTGCCTCCTTCTGGCCTTTGGAAAAGAAGGGAGTTCCGTTGCATCCCTGACTCCTTTTTTGCAAATATCATTCCTCTGCAACACAGGGTTTTGAACAAGAACAGCATGGTCATCTTCATGTGTACCCCTGGAAGGACCAGGAGTCTGTGCCTTTCCTAGTTCCTTGAGTGCTCCATTGTCTAATTCTACTGTAACTCGACTATGATTGACCCAAATCTGGAGAAGTCCACTTCTTAGGTTTAGATTGACTGCTTGGTCATAGATCCAATCTTGACCCAAGACGAGAGGCTCAGTGAGATCCTCATCTTGACACACTAGTACTTTAACTGTCATTGCCTCATCGTGAATGTAGAGGGGAAGTTCCACCTCGCCCATGCAAGGGGTTTCCACGCCTCCCAATCCTATGAGATATGCTTCCACAGGATTGACAGTTAACTGCAACTCTTGACAGTAAGACACTCTAACAGCACTAGTGGCTGCACCTGAGTCAATCAAGGCTCTTACGGTCCTTGCACTCTTTCCTTGTCCTATCTCTAGGGTTACGAAAGGACGTCTATCAATTATCCTATGCGAGCTTGTTCCTGCAACTTCACACATGGCCATAGGAAATCCTTGATCTGCATAGTCATTCGCTCTAGGCTGATCTCTACCTTGCCTTCGTAATTTCATCCTTCTGATGCGTTCTAAAGCTTCTGCTTGAGCTTCTTCTCTAATTCGCTTTTCTTCCTCTTTGCGTTTCTTAGCAGTGTTGAGTCGGCTAAGCATTTCCTCTGTGAGGGGTTCTTGATACAACTTGACTCTGCAACCGCTGATATAGTTAGGGAGAACATCACCCTCTAACGTGGCCAGTTGTACTGCTCCACTAGTGGAGATCCTATTGATGATCATAGGTCCGTAGCCTCTCTTTTCTAGTTTCCTTGCGTGTTGTTTCAGTGTATAGACTAAGACTAGATCTCCTGCTTTCAAGCCTTTATCCTTCACATGGGCATCAAAGTATGCCTTCTGTCTCTTCTTGGCTGCATATATTCCTGCAGCTGCTCTCAGTCTTGTTTCTCCTAATCGTTCAAGGTCAAAGATCCTAGAGGAGAGCTCATGACCTATCCATTCATGCTCTTGTGATACTCTCAATGTAGGGATCAGGAAGTCCAAGGGCAGCACAGCGTTTTGGCCGAATACCATCTGAAAAGGGGTGGCTTGGAGTACCGTTTTGTAGGCAACTCGGTATGCCCAAACAGCATGGTGTAGTTGTTTGTCCCAATCAGAGCGTTTAGTGTTCACTAATTTTGTCAGTACATTGCATAAGATTTTATTAGTGCTCTCAGCTTGTCCATTAGCCTGAGGGTGATAAGGGGCAGACTTCTTGTGTATTACCAAGAATTCTTGGAGTAGATTTTCAATCACTTCATTCAAGAAATGAGTGCCTCTATCACTTACAAGCTCTATAGGTAGCCCATATCTCGTGAATACATTCTCAAACAAGAATTTGGCAGTTGTTTGAGCATCGTTCTTTGTCGTAGCCTTTACCTCTACCCACTTGGTGAGATAATCTGTTGCAACAATGATGTATTCCGCATGAGAACCTTTAGCTGGGGGATTAATAGGACCTACAAAATCTATTCCCCACTTAGAAAATGCACGTCCACCCATCATAGGTTTCAGTGGCATCTCATCTTTGCGTATAGGATACTGAGTCCTTTGACAGACATCACACCGTTTCACATAGGTATGTGCATCCATGTGAAGGGTAGGCCACTAGAAGCCCGCAAATAGTATCGCCTTGATCACCCGATCTGGTCCAAAGTGTCCTCCTGCTACACCTTGGTGAGCAGTTTCCAAGATCTTAAGATATTCACTCTCATGGACACACAGTCTCAGGTAACCATCCTTACCGCGTTTGTATAGATTATCACCAATGAGTGAGTAATCCAAGGCTTCCTGTTCTAAACTTCTTTTCCTAGCCAGAGTCATGTCTGGAGGGAATGTGTTTGTCCTTAGGAATGATACTAGTGGTTCGCTCCAATCTGGCACAATGGATACTTGATAAAGAGTGGCGTGTTCCACTGGTGGTTTAGTGCAACATATTGGGCATTCCTTGCACAACTTTTGGACATCCGCTTCCATAGTTGGCCAATGCACTCCGAATCTCTTTAGAGTCTGTAAAGTTTGTTGCTTTGAATGGTGTTGCTCTAACGCACCTACATGTGCTAATTGCAACCATTTAGCGTACTCATCCTCTTCTACGCAACAAGCCAAGATCCCTTGATCTGTGTGCTTGTACATGCTTCCTGCCATGATGTGGTATTTTTGGGCTTTTACAACCTCTCTATTCCGTGTGTTTACCACTGGATGGTTAGGCCCGTATGTCAATACTGGTACCAATGGCTTAGCCCACTACGGTACAACTTCCAAATTAAACAAGTAAGCATCAGGAAGGTCATCTGATACTCCTTGTGGGGCCTCTCCCGATGTGAGCCTAGAGAGATGATCAGCTCTCAAATGAGTCCTACCTTTCCTTACCACAACCTCAAAATCATATTCCATTAGCAAGAGAAACCATCTCACTAATCTTCCTGTATTGCATGGCTTGTTTACAAGATATAACAATGCCTGATGATCAATAAAAAATTTAAACTTATTTGCAAGCAAATAGTGTCTAAATTTCTTAACTGCATATACCATGCCTAATCCTTCTCGTTCAGTAGTGGTATAATTTCGTTCAGCAGCATTCAATTGTCTACTAGCATAGGCAATTGGAAGATCCATATTACCTTCACCAGTAGGTTGTGCAAGCACACATCCAATGGCATAATTGGATGCATCCACATGAACATGGAATGGCTTATTCCAATCTGGTGTGGTCAAGATTGGTGCTGAACATAATCTTCGTTTAAGCTCTTGGAAGGAATTCTCGCATTCATCAGTCCACTCAAAGTTAGTCAAGAGTCCGTACATGGGCTTTGCGATGACCGCATACATGTGTATAAATCGTCTGTAATAGCCACAATGCCCCATGAAAGCTTGTACTTCCTTGACATTCTTAGGCCTAGGTAGCTCTGCTATGGCTCTCACTTTTTCTTCGTCGGTAGATATGCCATTCTTTGACACTATATGTCCTAGAATCTTGCCTTGCCTGACCATAAAAACACACTTTTCTGGGTTCAGGCAGACTTGGTACTCTCTACATTTGTCAAAGATTTGTCTGAGTTCCGGAATATGGGTTTCTCTAACATTGGAATGAGCACAGAGATCATCAACATAGACTTCTAAACTCTTCCTTAGGAACTCCTTAAACACATGGCACATCAGCCTCTGGAAGGTGGCTGGTGCATTGGTAAGCCCAAATGGCATTACTCTAAAAGCAAAAATGCCCCATTCCGTGGCAAAGGCTGTCTTATGCTGATCCTCTGGAGCTATGGCTACTTGATTGTAGCTCGAAAATCCATCAAGGAAGCTGTACACTTCCTTGCCTACCACTCTTTCTAAGAGATGTTCTGTGATGGGAAGCGGATAGTTATCTCGAATCGTGGCGGCATTAACCTTTTTCAAGTTAATGCACACACGCAGCTTGCCATTCTTCTTGGGCACCACTACGATGGGTGATACCCACTCAGTGTGCTCAATTTCATAGATAAATCCAGCTTCGACCAGTCTATCTATCTCTTCTTTGATCTTAGCAGCGTAATTATCGTTATATGTATAAGGCTTTTGCTTAGAGGGTTTGGCATCTGAGGTCATGGGGATAGTATGTGAGCATATATTAGGGTCAACACCTTTCAAGTCCTTGTAACTCCAAGCGAATACATCTCTGTATTCTCTTAGCAAGGCAATCAATTCGTACTCTTCTTCTTCTGTTAGGTCATGGCCTATGTACGTACATCTCTCCTCTCCTTCTTCTAGGGCCACTACGATTTTCTTGGTAGTTTCTTTGTTATCATAGGCCTCTCCTGATTGTGCCTCTCGTTTAGGCATTCTAATCATGACTCTCCTGTCATCTATCTCATACTTCTTAAAATTTTCTGGGACCTCAAACAAAGATTCTTCCTCTTTTGGTGAGGCTTCCCTCTTCTTTCGTTTCTTTCCTTCTTCCGTCGGGGTCACATGTGTTGCTAATCTTACATTAGTCGTAACCTCTCCATGCCTCTGGGGTTGAAATTCTACTTCATAGAAGTATTCTTCATCTGATGCAAATGGTGGGTCCATAATGATTGACTCGAGATCGGAGTCACTTGCATCCTCATATGCATCAGGGATAGGCTCGCATTCTTCTAGAACTGCCTCTCCCCTGATTGGCTCTATGGAGAAGACTGAAATGTCATAGCCATCCTCATCACAGTGAGGTGTCCATTGTTCTTCATTGATGGCTACGTCCATTGTTGCTAAAATTTCTGCCCAGCCATGGGGTTCAAATTCCTCGTCTGGAAAAACTACAGGTGCATAGGCTGGGTCTTGAATGGGTCTATGGGTTTCGTTTGCACCTATTTCTCTGGCCTTTTCTCTCTTCTCTTCCTCTACTGCTACTTTGCACATCCATAAGTGGGTGTCTTCATGCATCCATGAGGATCCTGACCCTATGGAATGCACGGATTCTGTATCATCTTTGGCTCTATGGATGGGATTCCACTGGATCGGAGGTACATCTCTATGAGAGTAATCTTTGAGATTCACTTTGGTCGTAACACCTAAGTGCTGCAGGTACAAAGAATTGGTCCCCCAATCCTGTACCACTTGCAACTGCCGCATGAATGGTCTTCCCAAAATCATCTCATAGGCATGATTTTTGCTGAAGTCACATATAGCAAAACTATGCTCAAACTCGACACCACAAGTGGTGAGAGTTATTCCTTCTAGCAATCCTAGGGGTCTCTCTATGTGACCGTCGGCCATCTGCAATTTCATCCTCGTTGGCCTGAGTGCTGGCTTGCCCCAACGCTTCCAAAGGGAAGTAGTGGCAATTGCAACTCCTGCACCTGAGTCCAAAATTGCCTTGGTGGTGTACTCCTGATAGGTGATGGGAAGATAGGTGTTCCCTTCTTCACCTTCACACATATCTCCTATCTTGTCCAAGGGAATTTCTAGCACTGTCCTCTGGGATCCTATTCGGGAACGTGGTTCTGCAACTTCAGTCACTTGACTGGCTACACCTTTCCGCGCTTTTGGTCTATTCTTAGGCAGTTCTTCCAAAGTGAGATCGCGCTGCGCCTTGGTGTTCTTTACTACCTCCGTGTTCCTTGATATGACTGAGTCGTCGTTCCTTACCATGACTGTGGGTGCTCTCATACACGTGGACTTTGCTTCCCAAGGGCCTGTGAAGTGGGGTAGCTCTTGTATGGAATTAGACTCAAAGTCCAATCTCTCGTGGGACTGAGTACTCTCATGTTCCCCGTAAATAGATGGGATGTCTTGTGGGAATTGGTCGTGTGCATCATCCACAAGTTCAAAGGGAGGGGCGACTTCACTTTCGTTATCCCATTTGTCTTCTTGAATCTCTCGTAGGAAGTCTGGTGCAAACCGATTCATAGAAGAAGAAGTGTCTGGCTCCGTAGAATTAGGCACATAAGCAACCTGGGAAGGAGGGCTTATTCTATCGTTGACTCTCTCCTTGTTCTCATAGATGGCTGGAGCACAAGCTTCCTGGGGAGGATTACTTATTCTATTACTCTTCCGAGCAGGCTCATACGCTCCCTGAGAAGGAATGTAGGCAACCTGTGGAGGTACGTAAGCTTTCTAGGGAGGTTCATCTGCCTTTTGGGGGGGAAGATAAGCTACTTGAGGAGGCACATGGGCTTCCTGAAGAGGCTAGCTTATCCGTTCTCTTGCCCTGTCCTTTCTTTGAAGGGTAGGTTCCTTTTCTGATTGTGCAATTAGCCTCTCTATTCTTTCGAGCAGTCCATCAAAGTGTAACTGCGTCTTAGCTGAACTAGAAATGTTAAATAGGCGGCTGGCCTCAAACATGGTCTGAGCCAATTCCACCATTTTGGCACAAATCTTAGTTCGTTCAAGCTCTAGCTCGGCTCTAGGGTAGCATTTTTCATGATCGGTTATGGTTGGCCCTTCTTGGATTCTGGCCTGATATGCTTTAAGCATCATGTTTAGGTCCTCGGGAGTGGGATCAGCTAATACTGATCCTGCTTGGGGTGGTGGGTGGGTTACGTGGGGTGTATTAGAGGGTGGAGGGATAGAGGGTGATGGGGATGGTAGCGGCGGGATTGTGTGAGAGTGCGGTTGGGATGTGATCCCTATGATTTTAGCCTTGGTTTCGCGTAAACTTTCCTCAAGTTCACTCATCTTCTTTGCCCATTGCCTTTTCATACGTTCACGGCTATCTCTCCAAGCTCTAGTCCTTTTCTTGGTTATGCTCTCAGTTTCACTAGCTGTTGGGCTCTTTTCCTGGTCTACCCCTTGGTTTTGCTGCAATGCTTGAGCTCTAGTGACTACCTGTACGGGAGCAGTGGAAGTGACACTTCCTGTGGAATCTACTACTAACCCAATAACGTTGATAGGCGTGATTTTTGGCATATTATTGGGGTTCTTTGGGCAATCTCGTAAGAGATGCTCTTTTCCACAATCTTGGCAAAAGCCTTGGATTGCCACTGACTGGGGTTGTGTAGGTGGAGGTAGGGGACAATCACGAATGAAGTGATCTCCCTGACATCGGTAGCATGGTCCTCTAGGAAATGGTGGTCGTACCTGTCTAGGTTGAGGCCTAGGGTTGGGGTTTGCATACATGACGTTTGTGTAGTCTGACTCCCAACTAGGTTCACTCGGTTCTTCACTATAGTAGGACTCACCATGTTCTGGAGACTGCATGTAGTAAGCCTGGGGACTATCGACATGTGTAGAATCAAAGCTATGGTCACTTGGATCACTTTCAGAAAGCAAGGATGTTACCGGAACTAAGGCTCTATTCGTGTTCTCTTCTGCGGCAGTATACTTTACCGGGATCACGTTAGCGGGGTTTGGAGGCTGTTGAGCTAGCACTGGTTGGGGTCTCAGTTGGGTCTGATATGGTTGCGGATAGGGTTGCTGTTGCCTGCCATATGGCTGTGGAGGGTACTGGTTCTGGTATCTTCCCTGTTGAGGGTATGGCTGAGGGCAGGGTTGCCTAACCGCCTGCCTGTTGTATGGGCAATCTTGCGCAGTGTGATTGGTGTACTTCCGTTCTATGGTGCAGTACTGGCTACTAGGATTAACTTGGGGTTGAGCCATAATGGGACATACATTAGCCATGTGGTCGCCACCACAAGTATAGCATCTTTTCACAGGGGCAAACCTCGGAATTTGTTTGCTAGAGACGCCTAGTTTTTGTGCCACTTTCTCTGCGAGTTCCTCAATTGATGTGGACTGCGTGGAAGAGTGACTAGAAGCACTATCTGAATCTTTGTAGATTTTGGAAAGCTCTAGTTCTTCCCCTAGGTTATCTTCAATGTCAATGCACATGCGGACACACTCTTCTATAGTCCTAGGGTCCTTCAGATACACATAGGATCTCAATTTCGTACTCAGCAATCCATCGAGGAACAAGGCTACCTGTTTGGCAGATGTGGGTAGCTCCGAAACAGGACATCTTTCAAGGTATTGCCTAAATCTTCTTCCTGCAAGTCTCACGGTCTCTTGAGGGGTTTGCTTGAAGCTGTGAATCAGTGAGGAGGTATTGTGTCTTATGCCACTCTTAGAGAACTCTACAATGAAGGCTTCTAGGAGTTGGTCTATACACCTGAATTGTCGCTCATCCAATGGCTGAAACCATGTAAGTGCTGTGTTCCTAAGGGTTAGACCGAAGGCATTGTACTGCGTGAATAGATCCTCCACTTGTTCAGCTCTCAAGACTTGCTTGAACTCCGCCACATGATCATAGGGATCTCCTGTGCCATCAAAGTAATTCTTCATGGACTTAACTAGCTGGGTAGGTCTCAAAGTTCTTGTGTGCTCTCTAGGCCTCGGCAGCGGGAATCCATCCACATTTCTTTGATTCCTGTGAGCTCTAAGCATCTCAGGTTCTACCCTATTCGTCTTTGTCCTCGTTCTTTCTCTGCCCACTGGGTTGGCAAAACTTACTTCTGGTCTATCTTTACTTCTGTCTCTTTGCATACCATGAGCTTGGGATGTTCCAGCTCCAGGGTGACCATAGGATACGTTCGATCTTGGTTGGGGGAAAATGAATTCGCCCTTCCAAGTGTAAGCATGCCTATCATTTTCCGTAACCGCAAAGATCCGTTCTGAAACGTGATCTAAGTAGCTCACCCTGCCTGGACTGTCTGGATCCTTAAACTCATAGATCATGATATTTCCTATATCAGTTGGCTGATTGGATTTATACCTCCAGAAGGCTTCGTCGGTTTCTCGATTGAGGAGCAACTCTATGCTCTTGTTGTCTTGGGGTACCCACTCAGGCATGATAATCCTAGTGAGAACTGATTTACCTCGGGGGGTTCTAGGTTCTACTCCCATGTTTCCTTGTTCTAAGTCACCTAAGTCCGCCTCTGAGATTACATTTCCAAATTCATCCGTCCTATCTGGGTGACTGGTGACTACGTATATGGTTCCTTCTTTGTCCAGGTATGCACCGTTTTCAAACTTGACAGCTGGGTGCTCTAGTCCAATGGATTGATCAGGATTCTTAATCTGGACCACGGATCTTCCTAGGCCGTCCTCATAGATGCTAGCACCTAATCGGTTGGTCCTAAGGTATTCCAACTGTGTTTTGTAAGGGCCTTCTACCCTGTACAAGTAAGGCACACCTGAACTTCCCGTAGGTCTGTCCATGCCTTGAGACATCTCTGACTCACTGGTCTCAGAGCTAGGGTAGTACGAGTGGTGGCTCAACTGCTGGCCCCAAGACCTAGCAGTGTGGTTAACACTAGCCTCTGAAGATCTAAGGCTCTGTCTCTCCCTTACTAGATGTCGTCCCGATCTAAGGTTCATATGCCTAACTAGGTAGCCCAATTCTTTGCCAGAGTACAACCTCGTTGCCGATCAATTGGTACCGGTCACTTGATTCTTTTTAGTTATTTTATCGTGTTTGAGTTCTTGTCTGATATCACGTCGTCAGGAATATTTGAATGTTGTTTCGCACTTACAGTTGACCGTTCTACGTTAAGTTCTTTCCCTTTAAAATTCTCGACAGTACAAGGATTATGCCCTTAGCTTGAACTTGAGTTTTTAGGTGTCTTCAACTTGATAGTGGCCTATCGTCGCCCTGACTTACTCCTACTTCTAATCGTTCTTAGCCTAAGCTAGGAATTGACGAAGAGGAGTTGAGAGTATTCCAACCTTTCTTGCCGAACCTTGCTCTTTAGTGCTCGAGAAGTTGATTCTCAAGCTTGTGCAAAACCCTTGCTTGGACGCTCTCAATTGCTTCTCAATAGACCTGCATAAGTCCCAAGATTAGCTCCAAGTAGACCTTTCAATTGACAGACAATTCATTTCAGACACTTTTTTAATGACCCTTGTTCCCCCTTTTGTATTGCTAAAAATTTCCTCTAGAGCTCCCTTGGTGTTTCTACCCTTCTGTGTGTCAACTTCCAAATATCCTATCTGAAAATCAACACGTTATTCTTATAAAAAACAGTTGAAGGCGTGTAGTATATGCCACGAGCTTTCCGACAAGTCCTAGAGCTCAGAAAATGGATTCCGCATGATAAAGTTATGACCGTTCAGGGTTTAGGGGGTTAACTAGACAAACAGAAACTTTCAGGGGTTTTAATGCATTTTCTAAGGCCTTTGTAAGTATATGAGTACTTGAGAGTGCAAATATGCCCAAAATTTAGTCTAAATTTCCACAAATTTACCCCTTAATTTTTGCCGAAAATGTCTGTCTGTCGCGATAGACGGTGTCTGTCGCGATAGACACAAACTATCGTGGGGGCTGTCTGTCGCGATAGACGGTGTCTGTCGCGATAGACGGTGTCTGTCGCGATAGACGGTGTCTATCGTGGAATTTCGGTGTGTGTCGCGATAGACGGTGTCTGTCGCGATAGACGGTGTCTGTCGCGATAGACGGTGTCTGTCGCGAAATTTCGGTCTGTCGCGATAGACGGTGTCTATCTTGGAATTTCGGTGTCTGTCGCGATAGACGGTGTCTGTCGCGATAGACGGTGTCTGTCGCGATAGACGGTGTCTGTCGCGAAATTTCGGTCTGTCGCGATAGACGGTGTCTGTCGCGATAGACGGTGTCTGTCGCGATAGACGGTGTCTATCGTGGAATTTCGGTGTCTGTCGCGATAGACGGTGTCTGTCGCGATAGACGGTGTCTGTTGCGAAATTGTCTGTCGCGATAGACGGTGTCTGTCGCGATAGACGGTGTCTGTCGCGATAGACGGTGTCTGTCGCGATAGACTGAAAAAATGCAAATTTTTGAGAAACTTCTAGTGCTTTAGAGTGCTCTAATGGTGTAGGTTACAATGCTAAACATGCATTCACAAAATTTAAAGTTTTTCTGTCTGTCGCGACAGACAGAGGTCGTCGTCCCGGGACCTGTGCAGAGCCTGTCGTACCTGCGCACACTGCTGGGGATGATGGTACAGCAAAAAACCTGCAAAATAACTCAAGAAACAAGCAAAAACAGCACACGCAATTTCGCTCTCTCGCTCTCTCTCACAAGTGAAATGAGGGAAATGAGGTGGAGATGGGGATATAGTCAAAAAACTAAAATTTTCGCGATGATGGAGATGGAGGTGGGAGATGGTGATGATGATGATGATGATGATGGTGATGAAGATGGTGAACAAAGTAAAAGAAAATCGATGAGAGTGAAGAAAATACCTACAACTCCAACGCGTCAACTCTACGTCTTACCATCACACGCTCGTCCTCAAAGCTCGATCCCCGGCAACAGCGCCAAAATTTGGTGTAGCTCAATGATGAGTAGCACCTCCTTTAATGTCAATCCGGGAAGACGTGAGGATGGTATGAAGACCTCGAGCAAGTGGCGGCACAAGTGCGTGAGTGAGAAGCACACAAGCATGCACACACATACACACACACGCGCACACACGGCAAGACAAAGAGAGAGAATCAATGGAGTTCTTTAGATTACTTTCAAAAGCTCTTACCAGTTCGTTTCAATTACAATCTAACCTCAAAAATGACTCTCTAGCTCTTTTTATAGTTTTTGACTAGGTTCTGGCCCTGTTCAGACCTAGTGTCCGGCCTAGTTAAAAATTAGGTTCCAGGGCTTATTTGGGGGCTCAAACGAGATCCAAAAATTACAAAAATTGGCAGGTAGATACTTCTAATGCTCCTCAAGCTCAAGGACTCCTTGGCTTGCACAAAATGGAGCTACAAAAAGATGAAATGATATTTACAATGGTGCTTAGTGATGAGAATCACTTTTAGTTGGTGTAGAGGTTTTGAAAAATTAAGGTTGCCTTAGTGCTAAATCTGTGTGAATGTTCATAAGTGCTTCTTCCTGAAGAAATTTGTTGGCCTACTTGCCAGATCTTCGTTGACTCCCTTGTCTGCTTGTGCTTTCTCTCCCTTGTCCACTGCTAACAGGAACCTTGGAAGGCTAAAGCTTGAACCCTTGAAGGATGCATTTACATGAACCATGAACCATAGGAACCAATGCTTAATTGGTTATTTCTTTTTATCCTATGTAAAAGTCTATATGACTTTAATCACTCATGTAATCACACCTACTAGTCTAAGTCGTGGAAAAAGCAGATGGTATGATTGAGGGAATATCTCCCTAAGTTTAGTGGAGAGATTGAAGGGAGCCAAAACTTGAATTCAAAATTCAAACTCCTTCAAAATTCTTATAAAAAAGCAATGTAAAAAGTGGCGGGTATGTGTCACTCTTCCCGAGGCATTTCTGAGAGAATTGTTGAGTGTGTATGAGCTACACCATAGCCTACACCTCTGAGTACCATTGAGCATCACATTACATGCCAATGGGAATGTACAATCATTAGATTTAATCAATATACATATATTCATATTCTCTGTTTTCTCTGAGTGACCACCTTCAACTCTGTCAACTTCAAAGGAGCATATCTCAAGATCTACTGAACCAAATTGGATGATTCAAAGTGAATTTGATTCAGCTCAAAGTCTACTACACTCCTACAAATTTTCAAGGCCATTGGATCTACCATCACAGAGAAATCTCAGTCAGGGTGCTCACTGGTCTGTGACTGTAAGTCTCCTAAAAAATCGGGGGTACACCTTATTTTGCTAAAGTGATTTCTCTGAGTGTGGTTTATCATTTCCCTTCATTCCACTTGCAAATGAAAGCTTGTTAAGCTAATTGAATATGTCCAAAAGCAATTAGATCAATTTTAAGTGTGCTGGTCACACTGAGCATAACTCTGAGCAGGTGTCAATACCAATATAGCAAGTTTTTCAGGATTCTTGAAATCACAAGTAGTCTGTTTTGATCTAATCATTACTCAACTCATTTCCAAAGTACATATAGCATATTTTGGTGTCATTTGGAAGCTCAAGGAGTCTACTAAGCATATCTGGAGTCAAAGGAGGGCAGGTGTGAAGCAGGTTTTGCAGCACCAGCTTGATCTTCTAAGTGTATCCAGCCATCACATCCAACATCTGTATGTGTGTATGCATGTGTATGTGTGTGTATGCATCATTATGTGTGTATGTGTGTGTACATGTGTCTGTATGTGTGTATGCATGTGTATGTGTTTGTATGCATCATTATGTGTGTATGTGTGTGTATGTGTGTGTGTCTATGTGTATGTGTGTGTATCTATGAGTATGTATGTGTTCATGTGTGTGTATGTGTCTATGTGTGTATGTATCTGTGTGTGTCTATGTATCTATGCATGTGCATTATGTATGCATGTAAGTATGTATGTACATTATATGCATATGCATATGCATTATGTATGCAAATGTATGCATGTATGTGTTTATGTGTGTATGTCTCTCTATGTGTGTGTATGCATATATGTGTGTGTATGTGTGTGTATATGTGTCTGTATGTGTGTATGCATGTGTATGTGTGTGTATGCATGTGTATGTGTGTATGTGTCTATGTGTGCATGTGTGTGTATATACTATATGTGTGTGTGTCTATGTGTATGTGTGTGTACCTATGAGTGTGTATGTGTTTATGTGTGTATGTGTCTATGTGTGTGTATGTGTTTATGTGTGTATGCGTATGCATGTATGTGTATGTGTGTGTATGTCTCTCTATGTGTGTGTGTATGCATATGTGTGTGTGTGTATATGTGTGTCTATGTGTGTATGCATGTGTATGTGTGTGGATGCATCATTATGTGTGTATGTGTCTGTGAGTGTATATGTGTGTGTATGTGTGTGAGCGTCTATGTGTGTGTATGTGTGTGCGCATCTATGTGTATGTGTGTCTGTGTGTGTATGTGTGTGTATCTATGAGTATGTATGTGTTCATGTGTGTGTATGTGTCTATGTCTGTATGTATCTGTGTGTGTGTATGTGTCTATGCATGTGCATTATGTATGCATGTAAGTATGTATGTACATTATATGCATATGCATATGCATTATGTATGCAAATGTATGCATGTATGTGTTTATGTGTGTATGTCTCTCTATGTGTGTGTATGCATATATGTGTGTGTATGTGTGTGTATATGTGTCTGTATGTGTGTATGCATGTGTATGTGTGTGTATGCATGTGTATGTGTGTATGTGTCTATGTGTGCATGTGTGTGTATATACTATATGTGTGTGTGTCTATGTGTATGTGTGTGTACCTATGAGTGTGTATGTGTTTATGTGTGTATGTGTCTATGTGTGTGTATGTGTTTATGTGTGTATGTGTATGCATGTATGTGTATGTGTGTGTATGTCTCTCTATGTGTGTGTGTATGCATATGTGTGTGTGTATATGTGTGTCTATGTGTGTATGCATGTGTATGTGTGTGGATGCATCATTATGTGTGTATGTGTCTGTGAGTGTATATGTGTGTGTATGTGTGTGAGCGTCTATGTGTGTGTATGTGTGTGTGCGTCTTGTGTATGTGTGTCTATGTGTGTATTTGTGTGTATGTGTGTGTGTGTCTGCGTATGTGTGTGTGTGTCTATGCGTGTATATGTGTGTGTACATATGTGTGTGTGTGAGTGTGTGTGTGCGCATACCTTGTGTATGTCTCGCTTCTCTCTCTCCCTCTCGCGTGCTGTATGTCTCTCTCTCTCTCTCTCTCTCTCTCTCTCTCGGTCTTTGTGTTCTTCCTCGCGTTCAAGGCCCGGCACAAATGTGCCGGGAGAATTGAATTTTTTTTTTTACATTCCAGAGTGTTGCATATGCGACGCTCTACAGTTTGCCATCGTCGTTAAGTGCGTCGCTAACCTGCGATGCTACTAGCGACGCTTCTGTTCTAGCGTTGCTTATGCGACGCTATCGTCGCTTATGCGACGAGGCTCGGCCAAAGAAAAAAATCCGAAATTTTTACCGTCGCTTATGCGACGGTTTCGTCGCATAAGCGACGGTTTTGGTTTTTTTCCCGATTCGGGGGCGTCGCTACGCCCCCCTTTTTCTTGTAGTGTATGGAGGCAAAAGTTGCTGGAGACCTATCCGAAAATGTTACAAACATGGGATCATGCTCCCATGCATTTGAAATATAACCCATGCTTTGGACCGGTACAAAGAAGACGCTCCTGGAAAGCATTCGCCATCAAGGTTCAGAACAATGTGAATTGCAAACAGTGGCTGAACTACCCCAAAATCGCACCACCAACAGGCCCACCTACAACAGCGTACATGATGGCTACCATCCGATATTGGCTTCCACGCCTGCACTACATGCCAGATGTAGCTGCACAGATGCTACTCAAGATATTTTATATGATGCAGGTTGTGCTCAAAACCTTCCGCAACGTATGTAACATTCAGCCTCCGATTCCCGGCTTCATCAATGGTAATTATGACCTCGTGTATGATATGAGCACAACCCCAAGCATACGAGTTGCTTATGCATGGCACGCACGCATCAGATATCTCCCTGCCTGCTATAAGCAAACTTTCGACGACATGTTCACCACGGGATTTTGGGAAGCACATTCAGAGGTATTTGCACCACGACCAACCCACCTGCTGCAACTATTTGCATGCGAGCAAACAATGCATTCAGAGCTCTACACTACGCCACAACCTAACATGCCTGGAGCAGTGAATTGGGATGCCCTCCAGAGCGATTTGGTCCGGGGACTACGTATAAAAGAACAAGAATTGGCAACCGACCTCCTGCAAAAGTACATCGATCAAACAGTGGAGCAGAGGTCTGTCAGAGGCGACAGACACTAGGGGGGGGAGAGTGTTGACAATATACGGGAAGAAGCAAGTACGGACACACATGCAGATCTAGCACTAAGGCAACCCTTCATTTTTTTCAAAACCCTTACATCATTTTAAAGTGATTCTCATCACTAAAAACCCCTGTAAATACCATTTTCACCTTTTTGTAGCCGCATTTTGTACAAGCCGAGGAGTCCTCAAGCTTGAGGAGCCTTAGAAGTAGTTGCCTATCAATTTTCGTATTTTTTAGATCTCGTTTGAGCCCTCAATTAAACCCTGGAACCTAATTTTGAACTAGGCCGGACACTAGGTCTGGACAGGACCAAAGCTAGGCAAAAACTATAAATAGAGCTAGAGAGCTCATTTTTGGGTTGGCTTCTTGTAGTTTTGAGCTTGTATGAGAACTTTGTTGTAATAGAAGTGATTCCATTGTCTTTCTCTCTTTGTTCTTGACGTGTGTGCACGTGTGTGTGTATGTGTGTGCATGTTAGTGTGCTTCTCACTCACACATTTGTGCCTTCATTTGCTCGAGGTCTTCATACCATCCTCATGTCTTCCCGGATTGACATTAAAGGAGGTGCTACTCATCACTGAGCTACAGGCACTCCAACTAAAAATAATTGTCTTCCATACACATATCTTATAGATACCATAGCAGACATCTTTTGTGACAAAAGGCACTCCAACTAAAAATAAGACATATGTGTCGACATTGACATCCAGCAGATCTCACAGAGATGTTGATAAAGATGTTTGAATGTTTTGTCCCAAGTTCCAACGTCTAATAATGTTGATCAGATATAGGGGACAACATACAGAAAGCTAATCAAAGATGGAACTGAATTACAACAACAAAGAAAGGTGCTATAGGGTCAACTGCAAAATGCTACTACCTCAGATCTTTATTGTCCACTTGAACTATTGAATGAAAAATAATAAATGACATGGATGCAGCCAAAAGTTCATGAAAATGGTTTCCACTCTACTTGGAAACGCTTCAACAAGAATAAATATCAATGGTGAACTCTCTGAACCCATACGTTTAAAAAGATCTACCAGACAAGGTTGCCCACTGGCTCCACTTCTCTTCGCTATCGCCTCTGATGGCCTCAACCGCCTTCTTAAGCATCACTTGGATGCTGGAAATCTCAAGGGTCTTTCCCTTCCTCTTGGTCATGGCCAAATGATTGTTAGACTCTTTGCCGATGACATGAATGCCTTTGTTCTTAACGATAGCAACTGCATTGAGGTGTTTTGGAGTTGCCTCGACACCTTTTGTATGGCATCAGGGTCAAAAATCAACCATGCTAAAACTGCTTTCAGAGCAATCCATGGGCCTCCACTCCAACTTTTGATTGATCAGGGGTGTCAAGTTATCCCTAGTGGCCAAGTCTTTCGTCTCCTCAGGATTCTGATGGGCTTCAACATCTCGATGGACCAACAGTGGAACTGGGTGCTAACCAAACTGGATAGCAAACTAAATCATTGGAAAGGTATGCAAGCTAACTTGGCAGGGCATGCTATGGTTGTCAACACCTTTATGCTTTCTACAATTATTTACTATATCTCATGTTGGAGACCTAAGGAGAAAGAATTGGCCAAAGTGGAAAGGATCTGTAGAAACTTCCTATGGACTAGGGACCCCAATAGGAGGGGGATTCCCAAAATCAAATGGGAAACGTGTATTAACTCGAAAGACTCAGGGGGATTGGGTATCTTGGATATTGCTGGATTGGCTGCCAAGTTGGCAGTAAAGTGGTTTATCAAGGCTTGGTGCAATAGCGAGTCCTCTTGGGCTAAATTGATCTTCAGAAATTTGAAAGACCTTACCCTCGTTGGTCTTCCCGATTGGAAGGACATTGGGGCCCTCACGCTGTTGTTCTCCCCCCACCCAGTGTCCCCTAAAGGCTCTAACCTCGTGTGTTCCTTATGGAATAAGGGGTTCAAACAGTGGAAACAACTCTGGAAACAGGAGACCGACCAGTGGATCAGGTTCGAAGACTTAGACCCGAGACATAGAGTTTCCCCCGAGGAATGGACCCTTCTTCAAAACAGGTGTTTAGCATGGGACCAATCAACTACCTGCATTCTCTATGGACAGGATCTTCCTTACCTTGAGGGCCTCAAATGGTAAGAAACAATCCAGAATTCCCAACTTCAAAGAAAACTTAGATGGTCATCACACTCTTAACAAGGTATGGTGCCCTTCTTGGACCACACTTCGTTGGGAACTTAAGTTCATGTCTATTTGGCACCCCCTTATTGAGATCAAGAAATCTGTTCACATGTGGCAAATCTTACATAAGTTGGGTGAGGCGGTTGGTTGCTCTTCGAGGATGTGGAATGCCATCAGGGGCGAGAATCTTTGGAAGATTTGGAGGGAGCGTTGTGCTGTCAACTATGGCCAAACCCCAAAGGAATGGTCGATTGAGAAATCTTTGTTTCTTCTAGGTAAAAGAATCTCCCGAGATAAGAGATCTCCACAATTTAGACACCATTGTATTTATCTCCTCGTAGACAACAAATTGAAACCAAACCCAAATGGGTCTTGCATGAGGGAGATGATAGTTTTGTACGCCTCATTTGTAATGCCTTATAGCTTACCGAACTTGTCCCCTGCTTTGTGGGATATGGGGGGTCCCATGGGCATTAGTCCGATTCACGTGTAACTTTTCTTCTTTATTTTAATTAAAGTCCGGGAGAATAGGCCAAGGCCGAACTTCCTTTTATAAAAAAAAAAATTGATAATTAGAGAATATCATTCATAGCTCCGCTACCTCTCTGACACCGGCAGAAAAGTTTACGTATATTACAGGAAACTCATTCTATTTGTAATGACGATAAAGGGAGGAACAAGATGTAAAGATTTCTTGGCAGTTACAAATGTGGAGGTTTGGAAATTGGGAAAGATGATCATTCTATCCGCTTTCCTCTGATATAACAGAAAGAGAAGTTATATGTAATATGGCTAACTGTTGATTCAGCTTCTACATGTGTTGAAATTCATTGCCTTGCACAGCAATACCGGTCCAGAACATACACGGAACGAGAACACAGCTGTACCGATTGACTCCTACGCGAGGCCGCTAATCAGAGAAGATGCGGGCCACGCATCCAGGTGTGCTAGGGACGGCAACTTATGTACTACAGCCTCCTTCCCCCGCTGCTGCTGGTTCTGCTTGATGAGAAGTCGCTGCACAGCAGACTTCCTGGTTGATTCCTTCTCCTCGTAATTGGGTTCTCCCACTCTCAAGGTCGCTGTTTCCACATTCTTCTCCCTCTGTCCGCGTAGTTTTCCATCCCGATTTGCCTCAATCGACCTGCCCTCCTCGTGTCTCGAAACTTCTGCGGCACTGTCGGGCTTTCGCCCGTCCCTGCACAATACCCTCTCTGTAGCCATGAAGCTGTACGCCTCCGCCTCCAGTTCAGCAAGACGTGATGCCAATGCCTCTTCCGCGTGCATGGCTGCTTGAAGCCGTTTCGAAAGCGCCGTTTCCATGGCCTTACTCTCCTCCAGTTGCGCCTCCAGCACTCGACATCGAGTGCATGCGTCTGTTTCTACCATTTTCAGCTTCGTTTCAAGCTCTTCGACCCTTCTTCGGCTGGCTTCCTCGACTTCCGTAATCCTGGAGTGCGCCTCCCCCTCGAGATGCCAGATTTGCGATGCCAGCGCCTCTTCTCCTGCTTCTGCTATCTCAGCTCTCCTAAGCAGCCTAGCCTCCCTCTCCCTTCCCTCTTCCAGCTCCTTCATAGCTCTCTGAAGCTGCCTGTTCAAGTCCTGTAAATGCCATGTCCTTAGCTTGCGCCATCAAACTCATCTCTTCCAATTTCACTGCCAATTCCTCCGAGACGGAAGAATTTTCCGTTCCCCCCCTTGTTACTAATGGTCCTCGACTCCCTCGTCTTCCCTGAATGCTTCCACCTATCTCATCAGAGAGAATACCTTTTAAAACCTCCCAACCTCCCCATGTTAGCGGGGCTTCAAGGAAGTCCATTGGCTCAGACAAATGCGTACGAGTCACTAGTGTGCGGATTGCGCTGTACTGCTCTCGTGTCGCTTGCCACAGGGAAACCCTGGCTGATGCTTCCCAGTTCCCGCGCTTCAGGATAGGAAACGTGAGCGCTTGTAAGTTGTGCGTCTTCGCTGCGTTTCGTATCGTCCTTTTGTAGCCTGCGATATGTCTAGGTACAATGTATCTGCCAAGTGCAGAGCAAATGCCTATACGTCATTCGAAAAATGTGCACCTCAAGAAAATATCTTTAACTCGAAGACGATTGGTCAAGACATGTGTGGCGGCCTTCATCACGAATTCCTCAGATCATCAGATGTTTTCCCCATGACTCTCTGATGTGCAAGGTCCAATATTCGAAAAGGGCGCGCGGCGGAAACCTGACGTATAAGCGTAGGAAAGTCGGTTAGAACTTAGAACAATCCATTCATATTTAATTTGAGTATAAATAATGAATAAAAGATTGAGAAGACATTGATAACACTTTAAAGATCGATTCAATTCTCGTATGAAATCTTGAATGTGATGGATAAATGCAAGACTTTAGAGTGTATATGCTCTTGTTGCGAATTTCAGACTTTGGGTGTGTATGTTGTTTTTTTTAAATTCCAAACTTATATGGGATAATATGTGAAAGAAAAAACTTAAAAAACAAAAAAAAGGAATATGTTGAGAAAACTACATGTGATCTAGTTTCTTCCGTTGAGTCCCAAAAGTCTAATTTCTAGGTGACTCTTAGATCGATTTTAGGCCAACTTTATGGGTAGATGCAAATTGATGCAGACTTACGTTTGATGACGTTCTTAATTTAAGAAGACCATTTTTTCTCTATGTGAAGGTTGATGTTTGATTACTTTTTTACGTTGGATATATTGTCATCTGGATGTTATGTATTTGATGTGGGTTATACATGTACCTCTTGATAGTTTATCAAGTTTGCTTTTGGTTCGTGATCTCTTTGTGACTTTTGAGACGTAAATGTCTAACTTGTTGGCATCGAGACTATTTGTATGTATTTTTCCTTTCTTTGTAACATTGAGGGCTCCTTAGCTAATACCTCCATTCACTTGCATAATCAATCTCATTCATTGAGGTTCAAAAAGGGATTGTGCAATGAATCCTAATTTTGTTACAATTATCGTGAGGAGAAGTTACTTAACTACTTGTGGGCACAGGTAGTATCTACGATTCACTTGCATAATCAATCTCATTCATTGAGGTTCAAAAAGAGATTGTGCAATGAATCCTACTTTTCTTACAATTATTGTGAGGAGAAGTTGCTTAACTACTTGTGGGCACAGGTAGTATTTGTTATCATGAGTGTTCATGTGAAAGTCCAAATGGCTACCAGACACTTTTGTATATGTTCTTTAATAAAACATATAGTGGCCTTGTTAGCCACAGACTAGAAGTTTGATCGCAGTCGTATGACCTAAGAAATCTGTGTTCGTGGTTTGTTTGTGTGTTTTTTTGTGTACTCTGCACTGCCTATGCGGATTACTGTGTGCAGCACTAGAGTTCGGGTTTCTACTACAAGGGTATCGTTGTGGAGCTCTTGAGAAGGAGAGTCCACCATCGTGCACTACCAAAGAAATACTTTACTGATATCATAGCATTGTGATTGCTATAATTTGCAAGGCAAAGACCATTTTGAGATCTTGAAATTTGGTGGCACAAACTTTTCTCTATGCAAGAATCAAATTAAAGACTCATTGATTCAGAGGAGATAGTGGGAGCCAGTAAATGGAATCTCAAAGAAGTCTATTGATAAAGATGATGATGATGATTGGGATGAGTTGGATGAAATGGCCAGGTCTACCATTTAATTGCACTAGGCAGATAATATTTACTTTACAATATTGGGCTGTGAAAGTGTAGAGGAATTTTGAAAGAAGTTATACAATACATATAAAAAAGAATCGACATCAAATAAAGTGTATCTCATGAGAGAGTTATATGACTTCTGCATGAAGTACATAGATATTGTTGTTGCCCCTAAATGAGTTGATATTCTCCCATTTACAAGCTCAAAAATGGAGATTGATAATGAAATGAAAGTAGTCTTGTTGTTATGCACCTTGCCATTATCGTGGGATAAATTTTGCAAGTTATTAGCAATAGTGCACCTCGTGGTAAACTATTCTATGATGACATATGTGGAGCATTCTTCAGTGAGGAGATTCATAAAAAATCTATGGTTGGCACTCAGAGTGGAGATGCATCTAAGAGTGTTTGTGATTCTTACCAAGGAAAGAATCAACAACGTGGTAGGAGCAAGAATAAGGAAAAG
Source organism: Ceratopteris richardii (assembly GCA_020310875.1). Taxonomy (NCBI): domain Eukaryota; kingdom Viridiplantae; phylum Streptophyta; class Polypodiopsida; order Polypodiales; family Pteridaceae; genus Ceratopteris; species Ceratopteris richardii. Next base: position 48,560,722 of record CM035417.1, on the reverse strand, counting down.
AATGGTCAATGCAATAAGAATAGAAGTAATCAAGGAAGATGGATATCGAATGCCATGATTTTCATAATAAACGACACATGAAAGAATATTGCTATGCTTTAAAGAATGCTAAACGTAAAGAGCAGAATGTTGATGGGCAGGTTAAAAAACTACCTGCATCATCTACTTCAACTATGAAGATTGAAGGAATGAATGCTATTTCTGATGATGTTGATGTGTTGACATTTGATAGTATTGTGGCTACTGAGGCGCTTATGGATGATTCTCTTTCCCACATGTGGCTCCTAGATTTTGGTGCTTCTTTCTATGTGACACCACATAGGGAATGGTTCTCTACTTATGCAGCAAAGTCTCTTGGTAGTGTAAGACTTGGTGACTCTTAAAAGTGTGATATTGTTGGATTTGGAGATATGGTTGTGCAATTCATTGATGGTTCAAAATTTACCATGCATAATATATGTCATGTACCTCAATTATCACGTAGTTTGATGTTAGTTGGTCAACTTGATGACCTTGTTTACAAGGTGGTTTCTATTCTCAGCCCTTTCTCATATCAAAGGGAAATATGGTTATTGCAAAAGGAAGCAAAGTTGGCTCACTTTATCCTTTATTTGTATCACTGAAATAACACTTGTTAGTTGTTATTGAACAACCTGTGGCTTGTATTTGGCATGACTATTTGGGCCACATAACTCATAGTGGGATGGAAAATCTTTTCCATTTTGACTACTTACCTATTTTATCTTTCGTTGATTTTTTATTTTTTGAGCATTGCCCATATGGAAAGCAAACTAGGAATGTGCATAAAATGCACATTGAATCTTTCGTTCGACCTTTAGATCTCGTTCATATAGATGTATGTGGTCCTTTACCCACAAGGTCATTAGGTGGTTCTCTTTACTTTGTCACTTTCATAGATGATCCTGCTAAAAATTTTTGGGTATATCCTACCAAATCGAAGGATAAGGTATTCCCTATTTTAAGAAAATGTCTTGCCTCAGTTGAGACTGAAAAAGGAACTAAGATTAAGGCTTTCTGTTCAGATAATGGGGGTGAGTATAGCTCGCATGAATTCAGCCTTTTCTATGAGTCTAGAGGAATTCATAGAGAGCTTACAACTCCTTATACCCTAGTATAGAATGGTCTAGCTGAAATGATGAATAGAACTATTTAGGATTGATTAGTTTCTATGCCACATCATGGAAATTACCTTTCACAAAGCTTTTGGGCAGAAGCATTACTAACTATAGTTTATGTGATTCACCTTTCACCTAGTACTGCCAAAGGTCTAAAAGTGGCACAAGAGTTATGGACAGGGAAGCCACCATATTATGATAATCTTTGATTTTTTGGTTGTAAAGCATATGTTCATATACCCAAGAATCTTAGACAAAAGCTAGACTATAAGTCAAAGAAATGCATTTTTCTTGGATATGGTCGAGAAGGAAAATTTGGATATCACTTATGGGATCTTGAAACATGGTCATTGATCAGAAGTAGTGATGTCATTTTCAATGAGTCTAACATGCATAAGTATCCTATTAAGGGGTTGAAGTGAGAAAACTGGTGTTTGCGGATACTATTCCTCTAGTTCACATGCATAAAAATGTTACACATAGGGATGGTCAAGAAAATTTCCAATCAGATCAGTTCCACATTTGGATTTTGTTATGCTAACAGATGTTGGTGAGCCTTCTTGCTAGAAAGAGGCTATGTAGATAGAAGATCATGTCAACTGGGAGTGTGCCATGAGGAATGAATTGGATTCTATTCACAATAATGGTACTTGGTATTTAATACCTTTTCCAAAGAGCAAAAAAGCTTTACCATGTAAATGGGTATATAAGTTGAAATTCACATCAAATAGTGCTTCTCCAAAGTATAAAGCATGACTCATTGCCAAGGGTTTTAAGCAACAACATGGCATTGATTTTGAGTAAATCTTCTCTCCAATAGTCATTATTGTTGGTGCATTTTTTATCCACGCCTAGTGCTTGATCACTCATCATTTATTATGTATACTCTCAATGAAGAAGCCATAAAAAATAACTCTTGTAAAAGTCATTACTAGAAAAGTAATCACATCAAAAGGTAAAATCCTTGAGAATCTCGCAACCTAGATTGGCATGAATCATGAGGTTAATTAGGAGAAATTGATCAACCAAATATTTCCTTAACTTGTGGAATCTTTTAGGTGGAATCCCACCAAGCCTTCAATTCAAATTTCTCTATCTATACACCCAAAATTAGTCGCGATTTAGAGCAGACTTTTGTGCTACATTCAGAGGAGATTCTGATCAAGTATTATGCCATTATTGAACCCAAGCATCGTCTCCAATCGGTTCATGTATCATATGTGCAATACAAATTGATTTGCAAGACACATCTTGGAGTTTTCTTCATCTACTACTAGAGGTCTATTTTCATATTTTCAATCAACTTTGATCACTTTCTCTGTGTATACTTAGTGTTTTGATCAAATTTAAATTCCTATAGGTAGATTGATAAGTCTATTTGCATTAGATCAATTTTCATCATCATTGGTTCAATATTCTATGAGCTACATCTATTTGAAGTGACCTATGTATGCAGGCAGATGTTCCTTGAAATATTGGGATGACACCGCAATGTTCCTAAATTAAATTCTCTCAGTATGGTTCATCAAAATTTATCAAATTTGTTGCTTTAGATTCATCACATAGATAATTTAAAGTCTGCAAAATATCTTTGGACAATTCTTAGCAGGCTGTGAACTCTAAGTGAAATTCCAGAGTGCACCTCATCCCAAAATAGCAAGTTTTGAGTCATTTGTTTTGATTTAAGTTATCTATTTTGATGTATCAATTAGAGAATGATATTCCAAAGCACTAAGGTGGTCTATATGCATTCTTAGCAAGCACAATGTGTTTACTTACTATTTCTAAAGCTATCTTGGCAGGTGTAGAGCAGGTTTTTTGCAACACCAGACTCATCTTTGGAGGTATCCACCATCTCTTCTCACAGTGGTATCAGAGCATAGTTGAATCATCAACATGGGAGATGATTTTTCTTCTACCATTGACAAATTGGATAGAAACAACTACTTAACTTGGTCTCTGAGGATGGAGGCCTACCTTCAAGGAAGAAATCTATTTGGATACATATATGAAGATTAAGTCATGCCAACAATGAGAAGCAAAGGGCAACCATCACATGAAGAGCAAGAGAGGCTTACAACTTGGTGTTCAAAGGATGCACTAGCTAGGTCTTATATTCTAAACTCAATTTTTGATTTTCTCTTACCTCATGTGAAACTACGCAAGAACTCAAGAGAGACCTAGAATGCACTTGTTGCCTTCTTCTCTTCAAATACTAGAGCTAGGAAGAGCTAGGTATGGATGGTGTTCACTACCTTGAAGAAAAATCCCAAGAATACTATGATTGATTATGTCACCAAGATGAAGGAAATTTTTGATCAATTGGGAAGCATTGGAGAAGTTATTGAAGAAGAGCAAATCATAAGGCAAATCATCAATGGCATCAAAGCTGATGCCAAGTGGGAATCATTCACAACTGCCATGGATCTATACATCGACATGCAAGTACTTAACCTCAACACCTTGATGGGCCAACTCTTCACACATGAAGGAAAGATAAACAAGAATGGTGAATCCTCAAGAGGTAATCAATTTTCTACCTTATACTCTGATAGAGCTAAAGCTAAGGATAAGTCAAAGACTAAGAAAAATGAAGATGAAGGTAGCTCTTTGCAAGCCAAATTCACAGGTAGAGGAAGAGCTAGAGGAAGAGGTAGAGTAGGAAAGCAAGGCAAGGGTAGAACCCGAACATCTCAACCTTGTAATATATGTGCTTATTCTAATCACACTACTGAAGAATCTTACACGAACCAAGAATTTCCAGAGGAAGAGGATTCAATAGAGGTGGCTATGGATCAAATAGAGGCAAATACAATGGAGGATACAACAATAACTATTACAACAACAATAACAACCATCAAAGTGGATATAGAGGAAGGAAGGATTACAACTACACTAAGGATCAAAGTCAAGAAGATTCACTCCATCTCATGAACCTATCGTTGAAGTAGGGCAAGGATGATGATCATGTCTTCTATATTGATTCAGGATGCTCAAATAATGTATCAGGAAATGTAGCATTGCTTTCTCACTTAGAAGATCCCAAAAATAAATATGAAGGGCAAACAGGTGATGATACAAGGCATTCAATGGAAAAGATAGGTGATGTCAAAACATCAGATTGCAATATGAATCTTCTAAGCAAAGTGTTGTATGTACCTACAATAAACAAAAATTTGATAAGTGTTGGACAAATTGTGGAGAAAGGATTGCAGGTTAGGTTTACAAGACATGGAGCATATGTGGAAGACCCCAAGCAAGGATTTAGAAGGATTGCCAAAGGAGATAAGACAGGAAGGCTCTTCTATATTGAAGTGGAGGACACCAAGAACATAGCATTGTTTAGCTATGGATCTCAAACACTCCCTAAATTGGAGGTATGGCATAAAAGCCTTGCTCATTTTGGTGAAAGAACCTTGAAACAAATATGCAGGGATCAAAGTGTACTTGGATTGCCCAACATCACAAAGCAACATATGATCTACAAGTGTGGAGCTTGTCAATTGGGCAAGGCACATAGACAACCTTTCAACAAAAAGGTATATATCCATCAGGAGCTATTGGATCTTGCTCACAAATATGTGTGGGGTCCAAGCAAAGAATCTTCCATTTCGGGTTCAAGATATTATGTATCTTTTATTGATGATTGTAGTAAGTGGACAATTTTGTACTTTATGAAGCATTAAGGTATCTTGCTCTTGTAGAGAACCAAACAAGTAGATGTCTCAAGAGACTCGGATAAGATGGTGGTGGAGAATACTTCTCGATTGACTTTGATGCCTTCCTACAAGAAAGAGGCATCAAAAGAGAAGTAACAACCAGATACACACCTGAACTCAATGGAGTAGCTGAAAGGAGGAATAGGACTATAGTAGAAGTAGCCAGATCTATGCTAAATGAAAAGAGTCTACCTAATTATCTTTGGATAGAGGATGTATCAACAGCCACATACCTTACAAATAGAATTCCATCAAAGTCCTTAGAAGGTATGACTCCTTATGAAATGTGGAATGGAAGAAGACCCAACTTAGAGCATTGCAAAATCTTTGGATTTCAAGCTTATGCTCATATTCCTTCTCAAGTAGGAGGGAAATTAGATCCCAAGGTAGAGAAGTGTGTCTTTATTGGTTATGATCAAAATAAAAAAGGATACAGATTGTATGATCCCACTAACAAAGGTTTCTTAGTTAGTAGGGATGTAGTCTTTAATGAAAATAAATCTTGGTTTGATGACGATAGGAAAAAGAAGCTACCCTATGACTTGGAAGAAGACTTTCCATCTCTTCGAACAAAGGAATCAAAGAATCTTGAAGATACTGATTCTGAAGATGACTTGTCAAAGTTGGAGAAATTGAAGCTATGGAAGAAAAAAGGGAAAGCTACGGTGCAAGACCTAGCTCAAGGTTCAGAAATCTCTCTTCAACCAATTAGAAGTTCAATGAGAGAGAAGAAGAAAACAGAAAGATATGGATTTGATACCTCTTTGGTCACAACACATTCAATATATATGGCTAAGGACTCCAACAATGAAGAACCAACCACTTATAAAGAAGCTCAAAGCAAGAACGAGTGGCAAGAAGCAATGGATGAAGAAATGGAATTTCTTATGGACAATGAGACATGGGAACTTGTTCCACATAAACCATCAATGAAGGTAATTGGATCAAGGTGGATCTATAAAGTTACCAAGAATCCAGATGGTAGTATTAATAGAAGGCAAGCTTAGTAGCCAAGGGGTTTGCACATGGTTGAATATGAAGAAACCTTCTCACATGTTGCTAAAATGCCTACCATTAGAGTAGTTGTTAGCATTTTTGCATCTAGGAATTGGAAGCTATACCAATCAGATGTAAAAAATGCATTTCTCAATGGAAGGATCTCAGAAGAAGTTTATATAGCACAACCACCAAGATATGGAGATGCACACCATCCAAATTATGTGTGAAAATTAAGGAAGGATTTGTATGGTTTGAAGCAAGCTCCAAGTGCTTGGAATCACAGATTAGTTTTTATCTCTGTGTATATGTTGATGACATTATAATCACAAGGAATGACATCAATGGAATCAAACAGGTAAAGGCTAGAATGAAAGATGAATTCAAGGTCAGTGATCTTGGACCTCTCACTTACTTTCTAGGAATTGAACTTGTCTATATAGATTCTGGTATCTATATCACTCAAAGGAAGTATGTACATGACATGCTTTCTAAGTTTAAAATGGAAAATACTAAGTGTGCAGGTACACCCATGGAGTTGAACCATAAGCTTAGTGGTTATGAAGGAGAACCCATTGACAATATCACAAGCTATCAAAGCTTGGTAGGAAGCTTGAACTATGCAACTCTTACAAATGTGGACATATGCTATAGTGTTAGTATACTCAATCAATTCATGCACAAGCCAAGGAAGCCACACATGGAAGCAGCCAAGAGATTGCTCAAATACTTGAAGCGTACCATCAATGAAGGAATTTTCTACCCCTTTACTTCAAAAATTGATATCAAACTCTATTGAGATTCAGATTGGGTTGGATCAAAGGATGATACGAAAAGTACATTAGGATATTTATCTTTTGCAGGTTCAAAGTTAATCTCATGGTCTTCAAAGAAGCAACCAACTATTGCTCTATCATCTATTGAGGCTGAATGCAGAGGATTGGCTAATGCAACACAGGAAGGAATGTGGTTGAAAGGTCTATACTTAGATTTGGGGTTACATACTCTAACTCCTCACATCTTGGGTGATAATACAAGCTCACTCCACTTAGTAGCTAATCCTGTCTACCATGCTAGAACCAAGCATATTGAAGTCCATTATCACTACGTAAGAGAGAAGTTGTTGAGCAAGGACATTCAATTGTCCTATGTGTCTACAAATCTTCAATGTGCAAACATGTTGACAAAACCTCTCGATGGTATCAAGCTAAGCAGATTCAAAGGAATGATTGGATTGCTAGAAATCAAGGAAGAATCAAGACTCAAGCATGCTAGGATTGAGGGGGAGTTGTTGGTGCATTCTTTTATCCAAGCCTACTGCTTGATCACTCATCATCTATTATGTATACTCTCAATGAAGAAGCCATAAAAAATAACTCTTGTAAAAGTCATTACTTGAAAAGTAATCACATCAAAAGGTAACATCCTTGAGAATGTCATCACCTAACTTGGCATAAATCACGAGGTTAGTTAGGAGAAATTGATGAACCAAATATTTCCTTAACTTGTGAAATCTTTTAGGTGGAATCCATCCAAGCCTTGAATTCAAATTTCTCTATATATACACCCAAAACTAGTTGTAGTTCACAACAGAGTTTTGTGTTACATTCAGAGGAGATTCTAATAAGGTATTATGCTATTATGAAGCACACATTGTGCTCCTCCTTATCAAGCCTCATATTCAATCAATTCATGTATCATATGTACAATACAAATTGATTTGCAAGACACATCTTGGAATTTTCTTCATCTACTACTGTAGGTATATTTTCATATTTTCAGTCAAGTTTGATCATTGATTTTTTTGTGTATACTAAGTCTTTTGATGACATTTACATTGGTATAGGTACATTGCATCATATCAATTTTCATTATCATTGGTTCAATATTCTATAAGATACATCTATTTGAAGTGACCTATGTATGCAGGTAGATGTTCCTGGAAATGTCAAGATGACACCCCAATGTTCCTAAATTAAATTCTCTCAGTATGGGTCGTCTACATTCATCAAATTTGTTGCTTTAGATTCATCATATATCTAATTTAAAGTGTGCAAAATATCTCTAGACAATTCTCATCAGGTTGTGAGCTCTGCGTGAAATTCCAGAGTGCACCTCATCCCAAAATAATAAGTTTTGAGTCATCTGCTTTGATTTAAGTTATCTATTTTGATGTATCATTTTGAAAATGATCTTCCAAAGCACTAAGGTGGTCTATATGCATTCTTAGTACTATCCCTGAAGCTATCTTGGTAGGTCTAGAGCAGGTTTTTGCAACACTAGGCTCATCTTTGGAGGTATCCACCATCTCTTCTCACAATTATGACTACCTTGTTCATGTTTCTTGGATTCTTTGCAATGGATGAGTTAGAGATAGTACCAAATGAAAAATACTTTCTTACATGGAGATCTTACATATGAATCCATATGGAACAACTAGAGGGTTATGCAACTCCTAGCAAACAAAGTCTAGTTTGTAAGCTCAAGAAGAGCTTATATGGACTTAAACAATCTCCTAGAAAATGGTATCAAAATTTTGATGTTTTTATGAAGTCGCAAGGCTTTTCTTGAAGCAATGAGGATCACTGTCTCTACACAAAGAGATGCTCAAATGGTAGCTAGAGATTGAAGAGCTTACTCCATAGCTCTATCATTCTACTCCCATTGTGCAATTATTCATTGCCAATATGGTTGTAATTGTATGTGAATATATACATTCATCATTTATTTCTTTTCTGTTTTATTCTTTGATAGACTTACTCAGAACAGTAACTTTAGAAGCTCATGTCTCGGGCTATACGTACCTTTTTTCAAAGTTTTAAAGTGCATTGCATTGCTCTCTAAGTCTAGGTTATGCTTACAAAAGTTCATGGTAATTGACATTACCATTTGTGAGAAATCTATGTTTTTTTGCTCATTGGTGGAATCTTTGGAGAGCCCCGAAAATGGCGGGAGTGTTCCAGATTTTTCTACATCTTGTTCTCCATGATCAGTTGATCAATTGACGTGTTTTAACTTGTCTTAGCAAGCTATCTAAGGCTATTTGGTATGTCCAAAAGGAATTTTTCTAATTTCCACTAGGTTGTGAGAAATGTTCATTTTTTGCAGCAGGTGTATGTATAAAAATAGCAAGTTTTGGGAGCTAGTCATTTTGGGTGATTTTTTTGTGAATTTAGGAAGCTCAAAGGGTCTACTAACCAACTCTGAAGTCTCACTTGGCTGGTGTGAAGTTGGTTGTAGCAGCACCAATCATATTTGGATTGCATCCACCATCTCTCTTTACAGTGGTATCAAAACATAATCAATCAACATGAAAGGATGGAGGCTTATCTTCAAGGGAGGAATCTATTTGGATACACATCTGGAGATGAAGTTATGCCAACCATGAGGAACAAAGGGCAGCCATCACATGAAGAAGAGGAAAGACTTCCAAATTGGTGTTCAAAGGATGCATTTGCAAGGTCCTATATTCTAAAATGAATCTCTGATCTTCTTTTACCTCATGTCAAGGGATGCAAGACATCAAGAGAGACTTGGAATGCACTTGCTTCTTTCTTCTCCTCCAACACTCGAGCAAGGAAGAACCAATTGTGGATAGAGTTCACAACAATGAAGAAAAGCCCCAAGCAAAGTGTGAGTGATTATGTCACAAAGATGAAGGAGATTTTAGATCAACTTGGAAGCATTGGAGAGGTAATTGAAGAGGAACAATCATTAGACAAATCATAAATGGAATCAAAAGCAGATGACAAGTGGGAGTCCTTCACAACAACCATGGACTTGTACATGGATATGCATGTACCCGACCTCAACACACTCATGGGCCAACTCTTCACTCATGAAGCAAAGATTAGCAAAGGTGGTGAGTCCTCAAGAGGTAATCAAACTTCTACCTTATATTCTAATAAAGCTAAGGTCAAGGAAAAGTCAAAGAATAAGAAGAATGAAGATGAAGGTAGTTCTTTCCAAGAAAACTTTGCAGGTAAAGGAAGAGGTAGAGATGGAAAGCAAGGCAGGGGGAGATTCCAATCATCTCAAACTTGCAATATATGTGGCTTATCTAATCATACTACTCAATAATGTTTCAGGAACCCCACGGACTCAAGAGGAAGAGGATTCAATAGAGGTGGCTATGGATCAAATAGAGGCAGATACAATGGAGGCTGCAACAAGAACAACTACAACAACAATAACTATCAAAGTGGCCATAGAGGAAGAAGAGATTACAATAACTATGCAGAGGACCAAAGTCAAGAAGATTCATTATTGATTATGAATCTATCAGTGAAAAAGGGTAAGGATGATGATCACATCTTTTACATTGATTCAGGATGCTCAAATCATGTAGCAAGAAATGTGGCTTTACTTTTTGATTTGAAAGATCCTCACAACAAACATGAAGTGCAAATGGGAGATGATACAAAGCGCTCGATGGAGAAGATAGGGAATGTGAAGACATCATATGGGAATATGAACCTCTTAAGCAAAGTCTTGTATGTCCCTACAATTGCCAAAAATTTAATAAGTGTTGGGCAGATTGTTGAAAACGGATTGCAAGTTAGATTCAATTGATTAAGAGCATATATTGAAGACCCAAGGCAAGGCTTTAGAAGGATTGCCACAGAAGAAACAACAGGAAGGTTTTTCACTTTTGAAGTGGAAGATACAAAGAACATAGATTTATTTAGCTATGGATCTCAAACTCTCACAGAGTTGGAGATATGGCGTAAAAGGCTTGCTCACATTGGTGAGAGGACACTCAAACAAATTTGTAGGGACCAAAGTGTACTTGGTTTGTCTAATATCACAAGGCAACACATGATTTATAAGTGTGAAGTTGTCAATTCGGCAAGGATTATAGACAACCTTTCAATAGGAAGGGATATGTGTATCAAAATCTTTTGGATCTAGTGCACACGGATGTGTGGCGTCCTAGTAAGGAGCCATCTATATCAGGCTCAAGATATTATGTATCTTTCATAGATGATTGTAGCAGGTGCACCATTCTATTTTTCATGAAGCACAAGGATGAAGTTTTTAATTGCTTTAAGAAGTATGTTGCTCTTGTTGAAAACCAAATTGGTAGGACTTTGAAAAGACTCAGATCAGATGGTGGAGGAAAATACTTCTCTTTTGAATTTGATGCTTACTTGCATGAAAGAGGTATTAAAAGGGAAGTCAATGAAAAGGTATTGACAAACTACCTATGGGCAGAGGTTGTGTCTACAGCCACATATCTCATAAATGAACTTCCATCTAAGTCACTACATGGAACTGTTGATATATTTAGGTAGTGATGTGTGTAAACACACTAGGACTGCTGGGGCACTTTTTTCCCTCTTTAGGAGGTTTTTTTTCCCCTGGCTTGTATATACACCTATTGCCCTAATGGGCTACTTATCTTTGTACATTCTCTAGTAATACATTCAGTATTCTGTGTTGTGCTCTAATCCTCTTGTTCCTTGTGTTGTTCGCGTGCTTCCGCAGACGTCTAACTCCAATAATTGGTATCAGAGCAGGTCGTCGCTTCATCTAGCACGCCATCGACACTCCTCCGTTTGTAGTCTCAAAATAGCACGAATTTTGGTGCGCATACTCAGGGTGTTTCCGAGATCAAAACTGCTTCGCTTTGTGGTACCGAAATCGCGATCTGAGCTCGTTTTGGATCTCGAATACACTATCGTAGCGCTTGTGCAGGCTATTTTGTCTTTTTGTGCCAAAGGTATATACCTATTTCTATTTGCCAATATAAGCGTCTGGAAGTCTGCTAAAGGTTTAGCAGAACTCGTCTAGGTAGTTCTGTTCTGTTTGCCAATATAAGAGTCTCGAAGTCTGCTATAGGTTTAGCAGAACTTGTCTGGGTATTTTAGTCACCGGCCATGGCTGAAAGCAGTGATGTATTCCGTATGTTGGCTGTTGAGGATAAGTTGGATGGTACCAACTACCCATTACGGGCTCATATGATGCAACATGTATTGGTTGCAGAAGGATTGTGGAACATTGTGCATGGTGTTGAAAGACGTCGTGTTACACCTGTAACAACAGGTACTGCGAATACAGGTGCTGGAGCTGATGAAGATGGTGTCGAAGATGATATTATGCAGATTCTTGTTCGTGCTGCTGTTTCTGCTACACCTACTGCAGAGTAGATTCGTTGGGATGGCAGAGATGCCCAGGCACATGCATTGATAGCTTTGTCTGTCAAACGTGCCATTATTCCTCATATTTGCTCTTGTAGAACAGCTAAGGATGCTTGGGATACACTTACCACATTGTACCAAGCTAGGAATGAGGCTCGTGTTGCTTACCTCCGAAAACAGTTGGAGAGTGAGCACATGAATGAAGATGACTCTATGGACAGTTTCCTAACAAAGATCAAAGACTTGAAAGAACAGTTGGTTTGTGCTGATGAGGTTATACCAGATAGCTCACTTTTGCAAACCGTTTTGAATGGTCTTCCTGATTCATATCAGAGTTTTGCTTCTACTCTTTGGTTGATGATGAAAGGCAATCCAAATGCCTTGTCATTTGAGGAGTTAGTCTCTGTTCTGTTGCAGGAAGATCAGTCCAGGTAGAACAAGTCCATTATGCGTGTTGTAGATCAAGCTTTCTTGGCTAGTCAGAAGGGCAAAGGAAAATGGAGTTCTTCTACTAGTAAGCAGAAATCTGCAAATGCTGCACATTCGAAGAACCAAGACAAAGATGAGAAAAAATCAGAAAAGAAGAAATTGTTTTGTAAGTACTGTAAAGGGAATGATCATATCATAAAGAATTGTCCAAAACTGGCTGCAAAAGAGGCAAAGAAGAAAGAGGCTGGAATGGTTGTTGTAGAAGCCTCTACACCAAAAACGGAGTCTGCTTATCTTGTGCAGGAAGAAGAATGGGCATTCACTACTCTTTGCAGTTTTGACCCATCTTCTCATGAGCACTGCATGTCTGCAGTAGACTCAGATGTTTGGTACTTTGACAGTGGGGCGACCAAATATATTACCTTGCAGCGCAGTTTCTTCTCTTCACTCGAGCCTGCCCTTACAGAGAATACTGTTACATGCGCCAAAAACTCCTCTTATCCTGTTCTGGGAGTTGGTAAGATCATTTTGACTACTGCTGATGGTAGTTCTTTCACTTTGTCAGATGCTTTATTTGTGCCAAGGATCAAGAAGAATCTGTTATCAATTTCTACATTAGCCAAGATTGGCTTGGTTGTGAAATTTGTTGATGACAGATGTACAGTTCATGATCTGTCAAATGGCGATGTTATTATTGCTTCTGATGGTCACGAGGCACAACGGCTTGAGCCAATCGTGATGGTTCAACTTTCGAGGCATCGCGATGGTGTACCTGGGACAGTCACGATGGCGTGACTAGGGAACGATCGCGATGGTCTGGCTTGACACGTGGCAGTGTCGACGTGATGGCATGAGCCAATGATGGTGTAGGGTCGACTGGATCATCGCGATGGTCAGGGACCGTCGCGATGGCTCAAGTGAACCATCACGATGGTCCAACTGAGCCGTCGTGATGGCTTGAGCCAATTGCGATGGTGTGACACAATCGCGATGGCGTGAGCCAATCGCGATGGTCCACCAAAATGCAAATTTTTGAAATGCAAGTGTGGATTCGTGTATGCGCTTGTGTCGTCTACCTCGTGCTGTGGTCCCTTACCAAAAATGCCGAAGTTGGCAGACCATCGCGATGGTCTGACACACACGGCAAATTTCTGACAGAAAGTGATTTTTTACCTTTTGGAAGCTTTCCTGATGCACTGGAGCTCTGTACCTGCAAGAAAACTCAAAAACACACAAGTACATACAAGCACAAAAGCTCTCTCTCTCTCTCTCGCATGCACAAATGAGGGGAAATGAAGAGAATGGGTGGATATGGTGAAATTTTTGATTTTTTTGGAGTGGAAGAAGATGATGCGGCGGTGAAGGAGGAGTGTAGGGGAGGTGAAAAACACAAAAAAATAATTAAAAACAACAACAAAAGCTGAATTTTTTACCTTCCAATGCCACTTCTTGCTATACTCATACCATCACACATTCGTCCTAGACTCGATCCCCGGCAGTGGCACCAAATTTGGCGTTGCTCTAGCACAAAGGTGAGAACCACATTAAGAAGCTCCACCTCCTTAATGTCAATCCGAAGAAGAGATAGGAGTGATATGAAGATCGTGAATGTGAGATGTAGTGAGAGTGAAGGTGAGAAGCATAGAGATGCACACACACATACACACACACAATGAAGAGACAAGCAAGAAACAATGGAAGGTAGGAAAATAGACTCTATTGCTTAAGATCAATTACAAGCTCAAAATAGCTCTAAGCTCTTCTCTACTCATACAAGCTCTCCTCAAAAATGAGCTCTCTAGCTCTTTTTATAGATTCTAGACTAATTTTGACCGGTTTCACATCTAGTGGTCGGCATAGTTAAAAAATAGGTTCTAGGTGCTATTTGAAAGGGTAAACGGTGTCTAAAAATAGCCAAAATTGGTATGCTCGTTCTACCTAAGCTCCTCAAGCTCGAGGACTCCTCGGCTTGCACAAAATGGAGCATATAATTACAAAAAGGTTTTTTCTATGTCACATATGGTACAAAAGTGATGAAAATCACTATTGGAGGTTTTTGAAAAGTATTTTGAAATATATTTGTTTGAAAAAATGATTCAACTGGCTCCCCACTACTTTGTTGTGCTCTGTCTCTACATGCTTCCTCGACATCTATGCCTCTGGCTACTGCCAACAGTATGCATCATTATGTGTGTATGTGTCTATGTGTGTATGTGTTTGTGTATATGTGTGTGTATGTGTATGTGTGTGTGTCTATGTGTATGTGTGTGTATCTATGAGTGTGTATGTGTGTGTATGTGTGTGTGTGTCTATGTGTATGTGTGTGTATCTATGAGTGTGTATGTGTTTATGTGTATGTATGTGTCTATGTCTATGTGTGTATGTGTATGCATGTATGTATGCATATGTATGTGTATGCATGTGTATGTGTGTGTATGCATCATTATGTGTGTATGTGTCTATGTGTGTATGTGTGTGTGTATGTGTGTGTGTCTATGTGTATGTGTGTGCGTCTATGAGTGTGTATGTGTTTATGTGTGTGTATGTGTCTATGTGTGTGTATGTGTCTATGTGTGTATGTGTATGCATGTATGTATGCATATGTGTGTGTATGTGTGTGTATGCATTATTTATGCATTATGTATGCATATATGTGTGTATGCATTATGTATGTGTATGTATGCATGTAAGTATGTATGTATGCATATGCATATGCATTATGTATGCATATGTATGCATGCATGTGTATGTGTGTGTATGTCTCTCTATGTCTGTGTGTATGCATATATGTGTGTGTATGTGTGTATGTGTGTATGTGTGTGTGTGTATGTGTCTGTATGTGTGTATGCATGTGTATGTGTGTGTATGCATCATTATGTGTGTATGTGTCTATGTGTGTATGTGTGTGTGTATATGTGTGTGTATGTGTGTGTGTGTATGTGTATGTGTGTGTCTATGAGTGTGTATATGTTTATGTGTGTGTATGTGTGTGTATGTGTCTATGTGTGTGTATGTGTCTATGTGTGTATGTGTATGCATGTATGTATGCATATGTGTGTGTATGCATGTGTATGTGTGTGTATGCATCATTATGTGTGTATGTGTCTATGTGTGTATGTTTGTGTGTGTGTTATGTGTGTGTGTATGTGTATGTGTCTATGTGTATGTGTTGCTACGCGTCTATGAGTGTGTATGTGTTTATGTGTGTGTATGTGTCTATGTGTGTGTATGTGTGTATGTGTATGCATGTATGTATGCATATGTGTGTATGCGTGTGTATGCATATGTGTGTGTATGCATTATGTATGTGTATGTATGCATGTGCATTATGTATGCATGTAAGTATGTATGTATGCATATGCAATATGCATGTATGTGTATGTGTGTGTATGTCTCTCTATGTGTGTGTGTATGCATATATGTGTGTGTATGTGTGTATGTGTGTGTATATGTGTCTGTATGTGTGTATGCATGTGTATGTGTGTGTATGCATCATTATGTGTGTATGTGTCTATGTGTGCATGTGTGTGTGTATATGTGTGTGTATTTATGCGTGTGTCTATGTGTATGTGTGTATAACAATGAGTGTGTATGTGTTTATGTGTGTGTATGTGTCTATGTGTGCATGTGTATGCATGTGTATGTGTATGTATGCATCATTATGTGTGTATGTGTCTATGTGTGTATGTGTGTGTATATGTGTGTGTATGTGTGTGTGTCTATGTGTATGTGTCGCTACGTGTCTATGAGTGTGTATGTGTTTATGTGTGTGTATGTGTCTATGTGTGTGTCTGTGTCTATGTGTGTATGTGTATGCATGTATGTATGCATATGTGTGTGTATGTGTGTGTATGCATTATGTATGCATATGTGTGTGTATGCATTATGTATGTGTATGTATGCATGTGCATTATGTATGCATGTATGTATGTATGCATATGCATATGCATTATGGATGCATATGTATGCATGTATGTGTATGTGTGTGTATGTCTCTCTATGTGTGTGTGTATGTATATATGTGTGTGTATGTGTGTATGTGTGTGTATATGTGTAAGTGTGTATGCATGTATATGTGTGTGAATGCATCATTATGTGTGTATGTGTCTATGTGTGTATGTGTCTATGTGTCTATCTGTGTATGTGTGTGTATGTGTGTGCACGTCTGTGTATGTGTGTGTGTCTATGAGTGTGTATCTGTTTATGTGTGTATGTGTCTATGTGTGTGTATGTGTGTATGTGTCTATGTGTGTGTATGTGTGTATGTGTCTATGTGTGTATGTGTCTATGTGTGTATGTGTATGCATGTATGTATGCATATGTGTGTGTATGTGTGTGTATGCATTATGTATGCATATGTGTGTGTATGCATTATGTATGTGTATGTATGCATGTGCATTATGTATGCATATGCATTATGTATGCATATGCATTATGTATGTGTATGTATGCATGTGCATTATGTATGCATATGTGTGTGTATGCATGTAAGTATGTATGTATGTATGTATGCATATGCATATGCATTATGTATGCATATGTATGCATGTATGTGTATGTGTGTGTATGCATATATGTGTGTGTATGTGTTTGTGTGTATGTGTGTCGTGTTTGTATGTGTGTGTATGTGTGTATGTGTGTGTATGTGTGTATGTGTGTGTATGTGTATGTATATATGTGTGTGCATGTGTATGCATTATGTGTGCATGTGTGTATGCAACATTATGTGTGTATGTGTGTATATGTGTGTGTATTTGTGTGTGTATGTGTGCGTGTGTCTATGTGTATGTGTGTGTGCGTCTATGTGTGTATATGTGTGTGTATGCATATGTATGTGTGTGTAAGTGTGTGTGTGTGTGTGTGCATACCTGGCTTCAACGAGATGCGTCTCTCTCTCTCTCTCTCTCGTTCTCTTCTTGCTCTCGCGTGTTAATCCCGACACAAATGTGCCCGGAGAAATCAACTTTTTTTTTTTAACATTCCAGAGTGTCGCATATGCAACACTATCCAGTTTGCCAACGTCGCAAATAGCATCACTAATTAGCGACACTATTTGCGATGCACTCATTTAGCATCGCATAAGTGACGCAGGCATCGCTTATGCGACAAATGCCCGTAAAAAAAAATCCAAAAACAGGACGGTCGCTTATGTGACGCTAGTGTCACATAAGCGACGGTGCTCGTTTTTTTTCAATTCGGGGGCATCGCTATGCCACCCTATTTCTTGTAGTGAGAGGATTGCAAAAGGTGAGAAATCTGGTAGAATCATTACATTTGAAGTTGAGGATACAGAAAACATTGCACTCTTTAATTACAAGGATCAAAACCTATCTAAACTAGAGATATGGCATAAAAGGCTAGGTCATATAGGTGAAAGAACAGTAAAGCAAATATGCAGGGATCAGAGTGTGCTTGGCATTCCAAATGTGTTCAAGCAACACATGATTTAAAAATGTGGAGCATGCCAATTTGGCAAATCTCAGAGGCAACCATTCAATAGAAAATGATATATGTATGAAGACTACTTGGAGCTTGTGCACATAGATGTGTGGGGTCCTAACACAGAGCCATCAATCTCAGGGTCAAGGTACTATGTTTCATTCATAGATGATTATAGTAGATGCACAATTCTTTACTTCATGAAGCATATAGGTGAAGTCTTCACTTGTTTCAAAAAATATTTGGCATTAGTTGAGAACCAAACGGGTAGAATCTTGAGGAGGATCAGATTTTATGGAGGTGGTGAGTATTTCTCACATGAATTTGACTCATTCTTACATGATAGAGGTATAAAGAGAGAGGTTAGAATAAGATACAACTCTTGAACAAAATGGAGTGGTAGAGAGGAGGAATAGACTAATAGTACATGCTACGAAATCAATGTTGAATGAAAAGAAACTAGCAAATTACCTATGGCCAGAGGTTGTTTCCATAGCCACATACTTGATTAATAGGATCCCATCCAAATTCTTGGATGGAATGACACCTTATGAGGCATGGAATGGTAGGAGACCCTCATTGGACCATTTACAGATGTATGGGGACCAACCCAAGAGGCATCAATGGTTAGTAATAGATTTTTTGTCACCTTCATTGATGATCACTCAAGAAAGGTATGGCTGTTTTGTATGAAGAAAAAATCAGAGGTGTTTTCTATATTCAAAAGATTCAAAGTTGAAGTTGAAAAAGAAACAGGAAGGTCTATCAAAACCTTAAGGTCCGATGGTGGAGGAGAATACTTCTCCAAAGAATTTTCAGATTTTCTACAAGAGAATGGGATCAAAAGGTAGTTCACTTGTAGGTATACACCACAACAAAATGGAGTAGCTAAGAGGAAAAATAGGCAAATTGCTGAAATTGCAAGATGCATGCTCAATGAGATGGAGGTACCATTGTACTATTGGGCTGAAGCTACCACAACCGCCATTTACTTGATGAATAGGTGCACAACATTGGGAATACATCACTTGACTCCAGAGGAGGTATATTCTGGTAAGAAACCTGATCTTACACACCTCAAAGTGTTTGGATGTGTTTACTTTGTTCACGTTGCACAAGAAGTTAGAACAAAGATGGAACCAAGGTCAGAAAAATGCATTTTTCATTGGTTAGTTGATGGAACAAAAAGGATACAAGTGTTACAACCCTAGAGCAAAGGAATTAAGAGTCTCGCGAGATGTAGTCTTTGATGAACTAAGAGCATGGTATGAAGATAAAGGAAAGGAAAAGATTCTTGAAGAAGATTGTGATGATTATGCAGGAACAAATCAAAGAGAAGTTCAACAATCAAGCACAAAGGTTTCATGTCCAGAGGCATCTACATGAAATGAAGAATGTTCAACATGGAGGGGGAGTCATTATGTGTCTCCAAAATTCAGCTCATAGTAGAATGGAAGAAGCGAGTGCTATTCCAAATAGTGAGATAGATGCAAGTGAAGAACAATATGAAGAGGTAATCACTCCAATGGTAAAGCTAAATAGGTTAAAGAAGCAACTTTCTAAAGGCAATGAAAGAAGATCTTCGAGGACAAGGTATCCAACTCGAAGGTTGAGTTATGATAGTTTTATGGCGACACATTTTGCATACATGATGCAGGTTATCAAAGGCAAAGAGCCTGAGACATATGAAGAAGATTGCACACAAAAGGAATGGAAGCAAGCTATGAAAGAGGAGATCAAAGCTCTCAAAGATAATCACACATGGGAGCTAGTGCCAAAGAAAGAAGGTATGAAGATTGTTCCAAACAAATGGGTGTTTAGAGTAAAGAGGAATGCTAATGGTTCACTAGCTAGATATAAAGCTAGATTAGTTGCCAAAGGATTTAAACAAACACAAGGCATAGATTATGATGAATTTTTCAGCCTTGTTGCAAAGATGAACTATCAGAACATTAATAGCAATTGGTGCTTCAAGGAGATGGCCATTATATCAGCTCGACATCAAAAATGCTTTTCTTAATGGAGAACTACAAGAAGAGGTATACATGAGTCAACCGGTTGGATTTGAAGATGAAAACCATCCACACTTTGTTTGCAGGTTCAAAAAGGCACTTTATGGCTTGAAGCAAGCACCAAGGGCATGGAATCAGAGATTGGTAAAATATCTAACTAAGTGTGGATACAACCCAAGTAGTACATATCCTTCATTGTACATGAAGAAGGAAGAAAATAGAGAGGTATATATTTGCATATACATCGATGAACTCATCATAACAGGAAATGATGTTACAGGGATTAAGGATATCAAAAGAAAGCTTGATAAGGAGTTTAAATTTTTAGGTCTTGGAGAGCTAAAATGTTTTTTAGGAATTGAAGTTTTTTATGGAACAAGTAGCATCTACTTGATGCAAAGGAAGTACTTGTTGGATGTTCTTTTCAGATTTGGAATGAGTGAATGCAAACCACTCACTCAACTCGAATATTCCTGTTAAGCATCATTAGCGCACATGACTACAGAAAATACACCTTCAACTGATCAGTACGGTTAGACTGGAATCCTAAACTGTCATATCGTTGTTTCCTTCTACCTTCCTCAATCTTCAGTCGTTGTTCCACCTTATAATCTGATTCCTCAGTGCTTATTCAATTGCTTTCCATATCTGCTCATCGAGCTCTGTCTGCCTATTCTGCCGCCAAACTCCAGAGGCGTCCTCACATTAGATACCCAAGAGTGATGTTCTTCCACCGCTCGTAATTTCTCCCCATCAGCCTCAGTCTTCAGATGTGTGATCCCCCGTGAATTGCCAAATGAAGCCCTGCATTGGCCTCCTATCCTCCTCAGATCTGTGCGCTCTTCCTCCTCTCACCTCCTATTTGAGTGCGCGCTACCTCCTCTCCTCTGCATGCGCGCCCTTTAGTCCTTTACATGCGCCTCTTTTATTCCCCCCCTATCGAGTTCATGCACCCCCTTTCCAATAGCCGGAGATGCCAGGTGTCAAATCCCACAACTACAGTGTGGTAGCTAGTGGTGAGATCCCAGAAGGGGAAGTAAGGCAGCATCATGATTTCCAACAATTCTCTTTAGATGTTTCACTTTTGTTACTGAATGGTTGAATCCTCTTTCACAATACCATACATAACTGAACTGTGCTCCTCCCAATGTATACACGAAGCAAAAGACTAACAAGAACTTGCTTCCCTTATTTGTTTCTCGAAGGAAAGGGATGGAAATAACTATAGTTTCTAAGGTTAATCCTCATCACGCTTCTTCTTTCCTCACTAAAATTGCCTCCGATCCTGAAAAACTTCAGACTTGTTGCATCAGCTCCCATCTCTTTTTCCACTATCTATTATGATCTCCCTCTCTTCAAGTTATGTTTGCCCTTAGATTCTCAAAATCTCTTGCCTTAGTTGCCGTTACCATGCCTTTCACAAGCCCTTTTCAAGAAGGACAAAGGAATCCACATATTTGCTAAAAAGGACAACCTTCTCCTTCATTGACGTAGCTACATGCAAAAGGTCTAGAATAAACATGATGGTTGAACTATTTTGTGGGTTCGCATCAATATTATTCCATTGAAGATCATTTCTTTATTTCTGACGATAATCGTGAAGACAATTTCTTCATGACAACGTCATGCATATATGTTCATCTAACATTTTGCATATTTGTTGCAGGAGTTGGAAGTGGGTCATCCTCTGACACGAATCGTGGAGGCTTATGGATATCGTCATGGATTGGTTGCATTGTTGGAGAGCTTGAACGGACGCGGTGCGGTCGTTTCATGGGAGTATCTACGATGAGGTGAGCTTATAAACTTAATTTGATATTTTTAGTTGTTGTTTCTAAATATCAGGTCAATTTGTCTCATTTCATGAATGTTCTTTGTTATACGGCTGCAGATATAAATGTTTTGATCCCTTTGGGCATGTGTATGTCACTGGTATGTCATAATTTTGTATTTGGCTCATATATGGCAGTGGTGCATCAAAATTTTATATTTGGTTCCTATATGGGAGTGCTTTGCCACATTTTGTATTTGGTTGATATATGGGAGTGGTTTGCCACACTTTTGTACATGCTTCATTTATGCAACATATATCTTTTTTGTACATAATTCATGGTTCATTTTGCTCATCTCGTTTGTGTCCCACACTGTTTTGCTTTATCAAATCATGTTTTGGTTGCCAGTAGAGTACATGTCACATGTACTCGATTTTTTTTGGGAAGAGTGTATTGTCTTTTGCTACAGAACAGCATGGTAATGTTGTTGCAATAAGAGACATAACACTCTGCACAAAAAAAAATTTGGAGATATGATCACCGGTATAGGTTTTGTTATGCACATCGGTATGCCTAGCCACATACCGATGCACATACCGGAACTTATGCCCAAAGGATTACCGACGCTTATACCAATGCTTATATTGACACATATATCGGTGCATATAACAATGCTTATACCAGCGATTTTGTACCGAGGCCTATGCCGAAGCGTACAACGACATTGAAGCAAAATAATTCCCGTGTATTCATCCCAGTAGAAACCTCGGTATACCTTTGATATGTTCTAGTAGCATCCGTTTGTAGAAGCGATGGTAACTCCTCTACTCCATCCTCCTTTTCTAGCTCTTGTTGCTGCTTGAAGCGTCACTCAACCTGCCCTCCTCGAGGCCCGATACTTCTGCAGCACGTCGCGCTTTTGCTGATCTCCACGTATTACCTTCGATGTTCCCATGGAATCCACCTCCAATTCAGAAAACGTGATGCCAATGGCTCTTCCACATGCATGGCGGCTTGAAGCCGTTTCGAAAGCGACCCCTTCCATGGCCATACTTACCTCCAGTTGCGCATCCAGTGCTCGGCATCGAGTGCTTGTGTCTTCTAACATTTTGAGTTTCGTTTCAAGCTCTTAAACCCTTCTTCAGCTAGCTTCCTCGACTTTCCTAATTCTGGAGTGCGTCTCCCCCCTCGAGATGCGAGATTTGCAACAGCCAGCACCTCTTCTCCTACCTCTTCTAGTATCTCAGCTCTCCTACACAAGCCAGCCTCCCTCTACCGTCCCTTCTCCAGTTCCGCTAGAGCTGTGTGAAGCTGCCTATTCAAGTTTCGTAATTTCATGTCCTTAGCTTCTGCCATCCAACTCATCTCTTCCATTTTCACTGCGAATTCCTCTAAGACAGAAGAATTTTTCATTTCCCCCCTTGTTAGTGATGGTCTCCGTCTCCGACCTCTTGCCTGAAGGATTCCACCTATCTCATCAGAGTAAATCCGTTAGAAAACCTCCCATGTTAGTGGGCACTGGGGCTTCAACTAAGTCCATGTGCTCAGACATATGTGCAATATGGTCATTAGTTGGCTGTGTGTATTGCGCTGCAGTGCTCGTTTGTCGCATGCCACAGAGAAAATCTGGCTGATGCTTTCAGCGCTTCAGGAAAGCGATTGCGTCTCTTCTCTAGATTCTGGGACGGTGGCGAATCTCTACATGTTATTCAAAAAACCACTTTTCAAGAAGGGCTAGCTCCAAAAGATTGGTTAAGACATGACCACAGTTTGTTCGAGAAGTTGTCAAACGTGCCCCTTGCAGTCTGGACCGTGAGGTGAAGGAATAAAAAAATAGCAGATCCTGACGTATAAGTATGGAAAAGTCACGTATGGCGGTGCATGACTTGTTATACTTCATGGTTAAATGGAATTTGTTATACTTCATGGTTAAATGGAAGATTAGATTTATGTTGAAGTTCTAAAAAACATATGAATAAAAAAGACAACTCGGAGGAAATATACAACAACAAAGTTTTGTGAATAAAAATTGAAGATTCAAGTCTCATAGATGGACTTGCTGTGCATGCTTGAATGTGAGGGATAAAAGCACACTCTTCGATGTCTAAGTTTTTTCTTCCATGTCTAAGTTTTTTTTCATAAAAGGAAGTTTGGCCATCGCCTAATCTCTCCGGGGTGAAGCGCGGTGGAAAGGACTCGAAAAATTCTCATCAGGATTCAAAAGGCTATAAGAGATATCCGGAAAAAAAGAAGAGAAACGGTGTACCGGAGGCTCTCACAGCTTGAAGAAGAGGTGAACAAAGGTAAGTTACATTACCAACAAGGTCTTTTGAAAATCAGGGGAAGACTAAGATTAGAGGAGGAGGTTCAAAGGAAAAATCTTCAAATTTTCTTCACAGATTGGTGGGCGGGGAAGGCCGACAAACCATCGAAAGAGATGTGTAACATCCTCAAAAGGAAACAAGCTAGGGAATCCATCCCCCTATTGGTCGACAACAATGGAACCGAATGTTGCATGGAAGTTGAGAATAGATCTATCATCGTCGAGCACTTTACCAATCTTCTCGGGGTCTCGACTCCTTCCCCCCACAGGCGTGACTCCATGGCAACCATCTCAAGGGTTGCTCAATCTAGTATCCCACAAAACCTGATTGCTCTGCTGGATGCTAACATTTTCGAGAATGAAATTATCGAGGTTATTGATGCCCTTCCCAATGGGAAAAGTCCGGGTCCAGATGGCCTCACCAATGAGTTTTTCAAGTCCTTCAAACATGTGCTGGCCACCTCACTGCGTCTAGTGTGGCAAGAGGCTCTCTCCTTCGGTGCCCTCCCTAAGTGTCTTAATAATGGCGTCATCAAGTTAATCCATAAAAGGGGAGATAAGAACAAAATTGAAAACTACGTCCGATTACCATGCTCCAAACAGGATACAAGATAATTACAAAAGTTATCGCCAATAGAATCTCTTGTCATTTAAAGTCATGAGTGTGTGAGGACCAGAAAGGCTTTATCAAGGGTAGATCTATACTTGAAGAAATTATCGATATTTGGGAAGGTCTTACTTTTGCTGAGGAGTCTATTCAAGATCTGGTATTCATTAAGATCGACTTCGACAAAGCGTATGACAGATTGGAGTGGGACTTTATTCTTCAATCATTGAAAGACCTTGGGTGAAGCCAAAAGTTCACAAAGATGGTTTCCACTCTTCTTGGAAACACTTCAACTAGAATAAATATCAACGGTAAGCTCTCTGAGCCCATTCGTTTAAAAAGATCAATTAGACAAGGCTGCCCTCTGGCTCCATTACTCTTCTGGATCGCCTCGAATGGGCTCAGTCGCCTATTAAAGCATCACATGGATGCTGGCAATCTCAAGGGTCTTTCCCTACCTCTAAAGCATGAACAAATGATTGCGAGACTTTTTGTTGATGCCATGATTGCCTTTGTGCATAACGATATAAACAGCATTGCCTCGACACCTTTTGTGTGGCGTCAGGTTCAAAAATCAACCATGCTAAAACTCCTTTTAGAGCAATCAGCGGACCTACTCCCCAATTGTTGGTGGATCAAGGGTGTCAAGTTATCCCTAGTGGTCAAGTCTTCTGTCTCCTTGGCATTCCGATGGGATTCGACATCTCAATGGACCAACGCTAGAACTGGATGCTATCCAAGCTGGATACCAAGCTCAATCATTGGAAAGGTATGCAAGTCAAGTTGGCAGGGCGTGCTATGGTTGTTAACACATTTATGTTGTCTACAACTATTTGCTTTATCTCGTGTTAGAGACCTAAGGAGAAAGACTTGGCCAAAGTGGAAAGAATCTGCAGAAACTTCCTTTGGACTCGGGACCCCAATAGGAGGGGGATTCCCAAAATCAAATGGGAAACTTGCATTAGCCCTAAAGACTCAGGGGGCTTGGGAATTTTAGATATCGTTGGGTTGGCTGACAAGCTGGCGGCAAAGTGGCTTATCAAGGCTTGGAGCAATACTCTTGGGCTAAATTGATCTTCAGAAACATGGAAGACCTTACCTTAGTTGGCCTTCCGGGTTGGAAGCACATAGGGATTCTGATGCTTTTGTTCTCCCCCCACCTGGTGTCCCCTAAAGGCTCTAGCCTCGTGTGTTCGTTATGGAAGAATTGGAACAAGGCCAAACAGTTCATGAGAATCAATGATGAGTGGAAGTGGGCGGCTGGGATAAGATAAAATGACTCTATCTGGTTCCTGATCTGCGGCATTAGGGGGGTGGAGTCTTGGAACCTCCAAACTGCAATATGGAACAAGGGGTTCAAACAATGGAAACAACTCTGGAAACAAGAGACCAGCCAGTGGATTAGGTTCGAAGAACTGGATCCGAGACTTAGAGTTACCCTTGAGGAATGGAGTCTTCTTCAAAGCAGATGTTTAGCATGGGACCGCTCAACTACCCGCCTTCTCTGTGGTCAGGATCTTCCTTGCCTGGAGGGCCTCAAAAATGGAGTAATGGTAAGAAGCTATCCAGAACCCCCAACTTCAAAGAGAACTTAGATGTTCACCACAATCTTAATAAGAGATGGTGCCTTTCTTGAACCAAAGTACGGTGGGAACTAAAATTCATGTCTATTTGGCACCCCCTAATTGAGGCCAAAACGTCCGTTCTCATGTAACATATCTTGCATAAAGGTATCTGGTCCAATGCAAGGGCTAACAAAATCTGTGGTTTGACGCCATGGTGCAAGCATTGTCATCAATGCATCGAAGATTTAGTTCACCTATTCTTCGACTGCCCCAAGTCTCGTGTTATCTGGCATCAGGTGACCCAAGTATTGAGACTCTCGAACCAAATCAATTGGCAACAGGTGATGTTGGGTGAGGTGGTCGGATGCTCATCGAGGCTATGGAATGCCATCAGGGGTGAGACTCTCTGGAAGATTTGGAGAGCGATGTGCTGTCAATTTTGGTCAAACTCCCAAGGAATGGTTGATCGAGAAATCCTTGTTTCTTCTAGGTAAAAGAATCTCCCGAGATAAGAGATCTCCGTCGTTTAGACATCACTATATTTATCTCCTCGAAAACAACAAGTTGAAACCCAAATGGGTCCCACACGAGGGTGATGATGAATTTATCCGCCTCATTTGTAATGACCTCTAGGCTGCCATATTCCTCCCCTGCATTGTGGGATTTGGAGGGTCCCATGGGCACTAGTCCCATCCACTTGTAACCTTTTTTCTTTATTTTAATTAAAGTCTGGGAAACTAAGCCAAGGCCGAACTTCCTTTATTAAAAAAAAAATAAATCGAGTGGGCATCCCATAATGCAGGACAATCATTAGAAACGATCAAGATTTGGCAGAAAAATTAAGTTTTAGCAAAATTTATATAAGAATTTAATGAGTTTTTCGTCATCCTCATGTGCATCACATTTGCTTTTGATCTTTTCCATGAAGAGGCACTACAACAGATCAATGGTATACCGAGGTTTTTACCGAGGAAAATGAACGCGGCTTTATTTGCCGCGACACCGGTGTAAAGGTCGGTCTTCGCGTCGGTACCAAAGAGTCGGTATAGGCATCGGTCTAGACATCGGTAAAAGCATCAGTATATGCGTCGGTATATGCGTTGGTATATGCGCCAGTATAAACGTCGGTATACGCATCGGTAATTGGTTTCTGCTGCATAGCCTCCTGGGTGTACCCTCGGTTATTCCGATGACACTACTGGGAGTACCGTCGCTTATACCGACGACCATACCTGCAAAATTTTTTTTGGGCAGAATGTTTTGTCTTTTGCTACAGCAACATTACCATGACGTTGCTGAACAAAAGACAATACACTGTGCCCAAAAGAAACTGAGTACATGTGATGTGTACTCTAATGACAACCAAAATATGATTTCATGAAACAGAGTATTATTCTACACAAAAGATATCGATAATCAGAATGAACAATGAACCATGTACAAAAGAAGTTATATATTTCAATAATGAAGCATGTAATTCTACACAAAAGATATCGATAATCAGAATGAACAATGAACCATGTACAAAAGAAGTTATATATTTCAATAATGAAGCATGTGCAAGAGTGCGGCCTGGTGACTGGAATTTCTGTCGTCGTCGTCCGTAACTGTCGTCGACTGAGTCTCTGCTGCTAACCTGCCGTATTTACAAGCTGTTGGAGACAAAATGATCGGCGCGCTTCAAAGCAAGAGCTTCAATGATAACTTCAACAGTGTCTACCGATGGCCGGTCTACCTCAACCATCCAAAACACTTGATCAAGCTGTAGAATCAACTGTCCATCGCAACTCGCGACTGAGGCCGTTCGACCGGGGCTGTCAATCGGCGATCGACCGACTGTCAATAGGCGACTGAGGGGCTATCAATCGGCGACTGACCGGCTGTCAGTCGGAGTGTGTCCATCGCGAGTGGTTTTCACGATCGACAGGCGGGTCTCGTTTGACTGGCGGGTCAACGATCGATTGACTGGGATTACGCGATCGATAACACTGCGCGGGGCTGTCCATCGCGGGGAGGGAGTCTCTGTCCATCGCAGATGCTGTCCATCGTAGGTGTTAGGAGCGGCCACGTGTGTCCATCGTGAGGTTGGCCACGATTGACACAATCGCTGGCCTTGCGCGATTGACGGGGGATTCTTTTCATCCGTTGCGGCTTTGGTCCTCGTGGCCCGTGCTAAAAGTGGAGTCCAGTCGCTGCTTGGTTCTTGGTAAGCTCATTCATGTGTGACAATATTTTGACATGCCATAAACATGATTCGTAAAGCTTTTCTCGTTCGTAAATCTTTTTAAAAAAAAGAAAAAGAGAGGGGTAGCCCTTCGAAAAAGAGAAAAAAAAAGAGAAAAGAGAAAAAAAAAAAAGGGGAAAAAGAAAAAGAAGAAAAAAGAAAAAAGAGTAAAGTTTCGAAAAAGAAGAGTGCTACTATTGGACTTCTCTAGATCCTATTTCCGGCAATGACCTAGTCTTCCCGCTAGTGGGTTGTGGTCTCTCAATGCAAAAGTAAATTCAGGGTGGGTGCTGGTTCCTTTTGGCCATGGATGTGGCTTCATCCTCTCTCGTCAAAAGTAATCGGGCCCCTCCCCCTTGGGAGACCGATATCCTGGCCGCTCTGCTGGAGGGGGGGTCGTGTGCCGCCCCTGGGGCATCCGAAAGTTTTGAATCCCCCATTGTTTCCCTCAGTAGACCCGCAGTTCTGTCGGCTCAGGAGGAGCTCAAGAAAGTTTGCCTCGTCGGCCAAGTGTTTGGCCCTAGGCCCCCGCTCGAAACTGTGCGACAATGGCTTCGAAAAGAGTGGTTCCCTCGAGGACTAATTGTTAGCAAATGTCAGTTCTTACCAGCGAACCACATGCTGCTAGTCTTTGAAAATGAAGAGATGGCGTTCCAAGCCCTTAGCGTTGGCACCTGGCAGTTCGGTCGGGCGACCCTCTGCCTATTCAGATGGTCCCCGGACTTTACTCCCGACAAATCGAAGTCGCTTCGGTACCCTCTTTGGGTTGAGCTCCCTAACCTTCCTTACTTCTTGTACAACTTCGTGTGGGACATTGTCTCTCCTATCGGCAAGCCGCTGGCTTCACGCGAAGACGTTGGTGGTCTCATCTATGAAGGTGCAAGACACTCGTTCAATGCTAGGTGGCACCCCCAAATCTGTGTCGAGGCCGACCTCAGTTTGCCGCTTCCTTCAATGATCAAAGTGGACATGGGCGAAGGAGATGTTTGGGAACAGGACATCACATACAAAAACCTTCCCAACGCGTGCTTTCGTTGTGGCCAGCAAGGTCACAGGATTAAAGATTGCCCTCTCAGGCAAAAAAACAAGCGCCTTCAAGAAGCCTCCAAAACCGCTCAAGACAACATTGGCGATTCGACCCACTCGACCAGGGAGGGGGAAGGCAAGGGCCTCCTTAATCCGAAAGCCGATGCTGATGGCTTTGTGGAAGTTAGAAGAAGAAGGAAAAGAAGCCCTAGGGCCAACGGTGAGAGAAACAACCTGCCGCCTACCCCCTACAGCAATTTGTATTGCAATCTAGAAAAGGAGATCAATGAGCTTGACTACCCAGGTGGGAAGATACTTGAGATAGACAACTACGACAAAGCCCTAGAGATCCATGACAATAAAGAAACCCCCCAGGAGGGTTACACTACAAGCAAAGAAGATGTTTTCACCACTAGTAACGAAGACAACATGGATAGTGAAAGTTCCATCATTGGATCGACGATCCCGGAAACGGTGCCGAGCACGGGACCCAAGTCTCCCCAGCAAGGGACATCCCGCAAAGGAAAACAGCCTATGGAGCTACCCTGGAAAAGCCCCCACAAGAACCAACTTCTAAGCCGGGATCAGATCCCAGCGAAAAAGAAAGACGAAGTCAAGAGAAGAAAGGATAAAGCTCCCTCCCGCAAAGAGGGATCAATGCAAAAATGATTGTCATCTCGCTAAATGCTCGAGGGCTAACCGACCCCTCAAGAGCGACCATCATTGGTCAATGGCTTCGCGACATTAGCTTAAACCCAGACTTTATATGTATTCAAGAGATTAAAATTGACGGAGAAGACCTCCAGAAGCGGCTCAGACAGATCTCCTCGGCCCATGTGTGGATCCCAACGAAGCACCAGCGGGGGTCTGGAGGAACGGTTATCGGTGTTAAACAACTCTGGTTTGAAAAGCTTGAAAACTCCATTGAAGATGTAAGTCACCGTTGGATTGCTGTCTCTTTTGGTGCTCCTCTTTGTGTCACTATGGTTTCTTTGTATGCCCCTAACGGGGATTTGGAGAGACTGAACACTTGGGCTTCCTTAGACTCACTTCCCCACAACGTGCTTATTTGCGGAGACTTCAACATGGTGGAAGACCCTATGGACAGATGGATGGGCAAGGGCAGGGTCATCGACAGTCGGGAGAAAGAAACGTGGGACCTGACCAAACTCCACTTGGATTTGATTGAGTTCAAAGACTCGAGTGGCTTTTCTTGGTCGAATCTCCAAGCGGGGGAGGACCTGAGGAAAGCTAGACTCGATAGATGCTACATCTCCCAGAGTTTTACTCAACAGTGGGGTCACCCTACCATCACGCAACGCACTGACCTCACTATCTCTGATCACTACCCGATCGTTATCACTTTTCAACCTTCCAACAAAATCCGCAAGGCTCCGTGGTTCCATGCCAACGCAACCACCTTCTCTATCCCTTCTGTCCACCAAGAAATTGCCGATGTGTGGAAAGTGGCGTTCGCCTCTGGCTTGGCCCCTGCCAACTGCTGGAGAAGTGCGGTCGACAAGTCTCGTAAGATCATGATCAGAACTAAGAAGATGCTCGAGAATGTGCCGCGGGCTCGTAGGGAAGCCCTTTACCACAGACTCTGGCGGCTCGAGGAGGAAGTGAACAAAGGAAAACAACAAGCCCAGAAAGGCCTCAGGAAAATCAGAGCAGTGTTGAGATACGAGGAAGAATTACAAAGGAAAAACTTGCAAATCTTCTTCAAGGAGTGGTGGGCTGGCAAAGCCGACAAACCCACCAAAGAGATGTGTCGTATCCTTAAAAGGAAACACAGCAGAGAGTCGATCCCCCTACTGCTAGACCCACAGGGCAATGTTTGCAATTCGGAAGAAGATAATTTTGGCATCATCGAGGGGCACTTCACGAGACTCCTGGGAACCTCGAACCCCCTTTCCCACCATAGAAGGGACTGTATGGCTGCCATTTCTAGGGTTTCCCCCCGGAGGATACCACCCAACCTCCACTCCCTTCTTCATGCCCCTATCTTGGAATCAGAAATCATTGAGGTCATTGATGCCCTCCCCCTCGGTAAAAGCCCGGGACCCGACGGACTCACTAACGAGTTCTTTAAATCCTTCAAGCTGGTGGTTGCCACCCCTCTTCGGATGGTTTGGCAAGAAGCGCTAAAGTTTGGTGCTCTTCCTTCTTGTCTAAATAATGGAATTATCAAGTTGATACACAAGAAGGGGGAAAAGAACAGAATCGAGAACTGGCGGCCTATTACGATGCTCCAAACAGGATACAAGATCATCGCCAAAGTCATTGCCAACAGACTCTCGTGCCACCTGAGATCTTGGCTTAGTGAGGACCAAAAAGGTTTCATCAAAGGCAGGTCTATCCTGGAAACCATTATGGATATTTGGGAAGGTATTCAATTTGCAAATGAGTCTAATCAAGATGTGGTTTTCCTCAAGATCGACTTTGACAAAGCCTACGACAGGCTAGAATGGGACTATATTCTGCAGTCGCTCCAAGATCTCGGACTTAGTCAGAAATTCACCAAGATGATCGCGACCCTTCTCGGAAACGCAACGACCCAAATTAACGTTAACGGCAAACTTTCGAAGGCGATCCATCTTAGAAGATCGATTAGACAAGGATGCCCTCTGGCCCCCCTTCTTTTTGCCATCGCCACTGAGGGGCTGAGCAGACTTGTGGCTCATCATGTGGAGGCTGGCAATATCAAAGGCCTACGGCTGCCTCACGACCACAGTCAAATCATCATGAGACTTTTTGCTGATGATATGAACGCGTTCGTCCACAATGATAATACCAGCCTGGAGACTTTTTGGAGGTGTCTTGCTACCTTTTGTGATGCCTCTGGATCCAAAATCAACCACTCCAAGACCGCCTTCAGGGCTATTGTGGGACAGCATCCTGGCCTTCTCACTGATCATGGCTGTCAAATCATTCCGCAGGGCCAAATCCTTCGACTTCTTGGAATCCTCTTGGGGTTTGGCGTCTCTATGGAGCAGCGATGGAACTGGGTGTTGGCTAAACTCGAAAACAAACTTAACTATTGGAGAGGTATGCAAATCAGTCTCGCTGGGCGTGCGATGGTCATCAACACGTTCCTCCTATCTTCTACCATCTATTTCCTTTCTTGTTGGAGACCGAATGAGCAAGGCCTGTCCAAACTGAATAGTATTTGTAGAAACTTTCTTTGGACGGGCGATCATAACAGAAGGGGGGTGCCTAAAATCAAATGGGCCATCTGCACTAGCCCTAGAGATAGCGAGGGGCTTGGTATCCTGGACATTGGGTGTATGGCTAACAAACTGGCAGCCAAATGGATGATTAGGGCTTGGTGCAATAGGGAGGCCTCGTGGGCCAAGCTGATCTTTAGAAACAAGAATGAGTTGGCCCTCACGGGGTTCCCGAACTGGAAGAATCTTGACATCATGACCCTGCTTTTCTCCCCGATCCCCGTCTTCCCGAAAGGCTCCAATCTCGTGTGCTCCCTTTGGAAGGGCTGGAATAAAGTCAAAAGCTTCACAAGAATTAGTGAGGACTAGAAGTGGGCGGCCGGAATCAGACAAAACGACTCTATCTGGTTTCCGATACATGGCATCCGGAGTGTGGAGTCGTGGAACATTCAAAATGCCAAGAAGCTATGGAACAAAGGATTCAAAAAATGGAAACACCTCTGGAAACATGACACCAACAACTGGATCAACTTCGAGGATATTGACCCTCGCATAAACATCTCCTACGAAGAATGGAACACTTTGCAAAGCAGATGCCTCGCTTGGGATCGCCACAAGACGCGCCTTCTCATGGGACACGACCCACCAAACTCGCTTGGTCTCAAATGGCACAACGGAAATAGCCTACTCAAAATCCCGAACATCAAAGAAACGGCTGACCTCCAGATCAGCCTCAACAAGAAGTGGTGCCTGTCTTGGACGCGGCTTCGGTGGGACATGAAATTCATGGGTATCTGGCACCCCCTTATTGAGATTAAGAAGTCTGTCCTCTTATGGCAAATTCTTCATCGAGGAATTTGGACCAACCATAAGGCTAGCAAACTTTGTGGGATCCCTCCTTGGTGCAAACGCTGCCACCGTGCTATCGAAGATGTCCCACACATCTTCCTTACTTGCCCCAACTCCTACAGAATCTGGCAGACGGTTGGAATGAAAATCAGACTTCAAAAACAGCTTAGTTGGAAACAAGTCCTTTTGGGAGAAGCGATCGGCTGCTCTGCGACACTCTGGAATGCCATCAGAGGGGAAGTCCTGTGGAAAATTTGGCGGGAGAGGTGTGCTCTCAACTTCGGCGATCCCCCCAGGGAGTGGTCGATTGAGAAATCACTATTCCTCCTGGGCAAAAGGATAGTTAACAGCAAGAAGTCCCCCCCCTTCAGACACCATCAAGTTCTCCTGTTGATCAACAACAAGCTTAAACCCAAGTGGGCCCCGCATGAGGGCGATGAGAGGGTGATTAACCTTCTCTGTAATGCAACATAGGATTCAATCAAGCTTCCCCTGCTTTGTGGGATTTGGGGGGTCCCGTGGGCACTAGTCCCCTTCTATTGTACCTTTGTTTCTTAATTTAATTCAAGTCCGGGAGAGTAGGCTATTGCCGAACTTCCTTTATATTAAAAAAAAAAAAAACCACTGTCATATATGACGCTTTTACAAAATGTGGCAAAACAATGTATTGCCATATGGAAATCAAATACAAAATATTGGTCTTCCACTGCTATACACATGCAAAGAACGTTCCATATCAACAGTCCTGCAACAAAGAACAGTAATGGAATGAGATAAATTCACATGAAAATTACAAACTTATAAAAACCAAGTTTATAAATTAATTACCTCATCGCAAACGCTCCCATGAAACTACCGCACCGCGTCCCTCCAAGTCCTGCAATAGTGCAGTCAACCCATGACTATATCCATAAGACTCCTCCAATCGTGTTGGAGGACGACCCATTGCCAGCTCCTGAAACAAATATAAAAAGATTAGAGAAATATATATGAGAAATTTAACACAAATAAATTCTATAAATGAAATGGTACTTACAAACTCATGACGCATCGTGTCATATCCGCCGCTGCCCAAATGTGACGGTCCAATCGTGTCTAGACGTGTGGCTACGGCATTTCGCTGCTGGCGATATCGATCAGGAGTCTGCTGCTGCTCATCATGAATCATGTCCCACTCCTCAGCATCTAACCACACAGGCTTTGGTAAGCCTTCTCTGAATGCATCACGAGCCTTGGATCGTTGATGCGACATGACCTCACGTGCGATATGCAGAATCCGCTCTGAACTGACAATCGACTATTCATCGGCTGGTCCGAACTCTTTGTAAATCGTCTGTGTGATATAATTCTTCTAATCTTTATCCTGTTCACTCCATTTCTGCATGATGGAGTGTCCAAACTGGATGGAGCAAAGCTGTCGTATGCGTGCATGCATTGCTTTGCCAGCCGCATCCATCACCGGAGCTCCATCTCGGATACTATACACCTTGGAGTCATCATGGTCATGAGCACCCCAAGTTGTACGTGGTGTACTACGTGGCGTACCTACATCTGAGGTACTCATCTTAAGAGTAGAAGCGGGCGACACAACATCCGTCGCACTGCCTCCACAACAACCACCTCCTCCGCCTCGAGACCTACCTGTAGATCCACTCCTAGAACCTCCTGCTCCAGAGCGTGACCTCGATCTACGAGACGGGCCAGACCCTGTATCGCACTGAGGTGTCAAACGCACATATCTACTAGTAGATCTAGTAGGAGATGGCTGCAAAGATGGTCGTGGTGGAGTCACAAAGCTAGGAGACATACCTCCTACGGGAGTAGCACCACCCTCAGGAGTGACACCGGCAGGAGTGACATCGACAGGAGTGACACCGGCGGGAGTGACACCGGCGGGAGTGAGGCCAGCGGGAGTGAGGTCGGCAGGAGTAAGGCCGCCAGGAGTGAGGCCGGGAGGAGTGCTACCACGAGCGATCCAATACTGTGATGCAGCAGCCATATACGCAGGAGGAACCTGAGAGATGAACTCCAAAAACTGCTCCTCTGTCATGGACTGTGGAGTGACTAGAGGACTGTCTCCCATCGTGCTCTGAACTTTCTTCTACATCTGCATTTTAAAAAATTTGTCTACTACGTGGAGCGACTTGTAAAACATATAGCCACTCTGGGTCTTTTGAATCTGCTATAAAAACAACTTGCTCACAGTGTTCGGGAAGTACAAATGTATCCCTTTCATCTGTCCATAATCTTGTGGAGTCGAGTTGAAGCAAACCGCTCTTATCTCGTCTCACTGTTGCGTTTCTTTGAGAGGTGACTACTTTGAACCATTTCACATCAAAAACAAAGTAATCAAACTTTCTGAAAGATAGTTTCAAGATGTCTTGAATCACACCACAATAATCTAACTCACCTTCTAGAGCATTATCATCTCTTGCACTCGCTCTACTTTTTTGCAAAAAATTCACCATCACTCCACTATCAAAAGTAGACCGGTTTTGATCGATTCGTGCGATTCGAAAGTGTCGTCCATGAGACCATAGTGCACCGTATTTGATATACTCCCAATCACATCCTTTTGCGAGTTCTTCTTCTTCTTCAGAGATATCTTCACCCGCTGCCTTTGCTTGTGAAACCGCTGCATCTAGCCATCTGCTCGTTGGAAAAGGTGGGAGAGGTCGAAGATTTTCTGGAAGAGGCAAAAATTGAGTAGAACGATTTCTTCGAAACTGAGCTCTTTCCTTTGCGTTAGTTTCCTTGGCAAGTTCATACCTTTCTAACCACTTTTGCATAGGCTCAGAGTTAACTATGCAAAACTTCATTGCCTTCTCTCTGAAAGCTGCATCCATTTTTCTTTGCAATCCTTTACCTTGTGGTTCATTGCCTATGAGACGAAC
The DNA here is from genome assembly GCA_020310875.1 of Ceratopteris richardii. Classification (NCBI taxonomy): domain Eukaryota; kingdom Viridiplantae; phylum Streptophyta; class Polypodiopsida; order Polypodiales; family Pteridaceae; genus Ceratopteris; species Ceratopteris richardii. The sequence goes on along the minus strand of CM035417.1, from coordinate 48,524,424 downwards.
ATCTTCATCATCGCTCCATAAGCGAGGCATTTCGGGATCCGATATACGTAGAAACTCAGTAATGAATACAAGAGATTCTTGTACAAGCCATCCCTCTGCCATGCTACCCTCTGGACGTGCTCTCTGTTGAACAAACCCTTTTAATGTCTTCATAAAGCGCTCTAAGAAGAACATCCATCGACTATGGACAGTTCCTGCTATTGCAACTTCATTTACTACATGAACCAGTAAATGAAGTTGAATAGTGAGAATACTTGTGGGAAAGTATTTCTCTACCATACAAACAACCTCGATAGCATTGAGTTTCGCACTCTCTATGCTATCTCTATTTATCTCTTTAGAAGATATCCACCATACTAAAGAACTAATTTTATAAATGGTTTTTCGTACATCCTCTGAAAGACAATCTTTTAGGGCTACAGGGAGCACAAACTGTAAAAACTTGTGCCAATCATGAGACTTGAGTCCTGCAAGATCGTCGTTTCGTGTGAAAGCAGTCTTTAGACATCTCATGCATCCAGTAGGTGTACGAAACTGTTGTAAAATTCTTTTGCTTCTCTGATCATCGACCAGCTTCGCTGCGCCACACACACAGAGATACTTGGATTCGATCCGCCCAGCCGCCGAGCCTACCCTCGTGAGAACCACTACTCACGTCTTGATAATGATCTCTTCTCTATTTTATCTTCTACCAAGGATTGCCATGTGGCATCCTTCTCTTAAGGTGGCTCATACCCACTAAATATTATATGACATTAAGTGTTGTAAAATTCTTTTGCTTCTCTGATCATGGACCAGCTTCGCTGCGCCACACACACAGAGATACTTGGATTCGATCCGCCCAGCCGCCGAGCCTACCCTCGTGAGAACCACTACTCACGTCTTGATAATGATCTCTTCTCTATTTTATCTTCTACCAAGGATTGCCATGTGGCATCCTTCTCATAAGGTGGCTCATACCCACTAAATATTATATGACATTTCCTTCCCCTTGAAAACATTTTCGTCCTCGAAAATGTAAATGAAATGTCCATAATGGTAGAAGAAAGTGCTCGGACTCCCCTGAACCCCATGTACTCTATGTACATGGTCATCTCTGTGTGTTGTTTCCCCATATCCTTCCCCTTAAGAAGTCTCCTATGAGATCATCTCAAAGGTGGGAAACCGTCTGAGTGGTGTCTACTATCTCCCATAAACACTGAACTTCCAAATTATCACTCCCATAACATATAACATCACCAAAATGACCTAAGTCCATATGATGTATCCTCTGGAGTAATAATATAAAAAGCAAGTGTAAAGTGCCAAGCTCATAAGCTTGACCATACCATAATGGAGATAGTAAACCATAGAATCCTCTAAAATATAGAACAAAGTCCCATAACAAATGATTCCAAACCCATGTAAGAGTAAATGATAGATTGCCCTCATACCACTCTAGGTCTTCCTAACCTTGAGTGTAATCACAAGTAATAGTTTAACTTAACTATCTTGTGACTATGCAATTCCATCATCTAGCTCACGGTAGTAAAATGCAATCTCTACATTTCACCAACCAAGAAGTCTGTGGTTTGTCATTCTTTATATTTTGGACTAAGTTCTATTGGAAGAGCATCTATTGGCACTTGTGCAAACCATAATATTTCTCTTCCCTGTAGTTTGCTATATGAATGCAAAAAGCATTCCCTTTGAGATTCAGATAATCCCTAAGTACCCATCCTCCTAATTGATGTTTACTCATCATACTCATGATGTAACACCAACTAAGAGCTCGGTACCCTAATAGATTAGATAATAGAAACTCTACAGAGAGGTGTGATCAATCTACTCCCAGTGTAACTAATGTCAATAACTAGATTATCTCATCTAGTCAAAGACCATCACTGAAAATAGCATAACTGCTTCTCTCTAGAGTTTACAAGTGAGACTCAATCTAACCATCATGATTAACTGATCTCCCTCTTGTTCTAGATAGAAGAGTGCCACTTCTATCTAGACAACCTAAAAGTGAGAAAGTGAAAAACTCTCTCTCTCTATTCAATCTCTTCTAAGGGAAAGAGCTCTAGTAGTGGAACCTATTCCACTTTCCCTTTCCCTTTGAAAGAGATTCTGTTGATCCATTTTCTCTACTCATCCATAGTTGAGAACATGCACATAAGTTCTCCATACTTTTCCTTCCAAAATAGTGGAGAATCATACTCCCATATGAAGGAAAATTACATTGAAAAGTAGAGGAAATGAATTCCTTCTGAAATATAGACTAAAAAATGTTCTCAAAACACCTCTTCTATCTAAACGAAAACATACTTTGTTCTTCTCCAATGAAGAAATTATGTTTTCCTTTCCTTCTTTCTCTCTCAAAGAGCAGGAGCTAAGTGAGACCATTCTGAGCTAAAGTGAGATGTCTCATGGATCTCTGAGCTGATTCCCACTTTCTCCTTTCCTTAAAAGAGAGATTCATGAATTTATTTAATCCTCTCTTCCATAGCTAATGCATAATCCTTCATTACAGATATTACTATGAAGATGGAGAACAGATCTCCGCTAAGTAATGAAGGTGTATGTAGTGAAGAGTGGAGAAAATAAATTCCTAATAAGGGTCAAAGCCCTCTATTAAAATGGTCAGCAATGATGTGACATGATACCGTAAACATATGTGTATCCATAGTAAAGAACTATCTCTGCCAACCATACTCTGTGCATGGATCTATATGATCCAATCAAACTGATGAAATTATCCTTCCTGAAAGACTGAAAAATGAGTATGTGATACCAATGGTGATAAAATCACCTATCACATTCTCTACTGGAAGAATAAATCTTCCCCATACTGTGAAGGATAACTCCCAATCCTAGTAGGAGATGTCTACTAAAGATCTCCTCTGATCTAGTGAGACATGATGCCATGAATGATGAGTCCTTTTCTTCCTGGCCATAGAAGAAGAGTGCTCAAAGGGAAGTCATTTCCACCGTCCCATACCAGTGAAAACTTCTTCCAATTCACGGTGTCATACCTACACTAAACCGAATTTCATAGGTACCAGGAGTAAGCCTAGATACCTCTCTGTAGATCCCAATACATTGGTACCCATCTATTCCTGACTAAGGGATCTATGCTCTATACCATAGAGCTAGTGCCATGCCTATGGCCTTCTTAACCATCACTTGAATCACATACGCATCCGTCGATGCTGTCTCATGAAACCCATCTCTGTGATCCCATCTATTTGGTTTCCTTAGTAGTGTAGTAGAAATGCTTCACTACTCGCTCAAGTGAGGTGTATCAGTGAAACTAATCACTCTTTGGGTATTCTGAATAATACCCCATAGTCTCCTAATCATCATGTGAGACTCTTGTGAAGATAACTAAATCTTCACTGACTTGGAGATTATCAAGCTGTATCTCCCGTGCCTCTATGCAACTTCCTAAACTTATAGGATTGCTTGTGCACACTACTAATGGTGAAGATGTAGCTCCTTCCCTAAACAATCCTATAATCTAAATCCATAAGGATTTTGTGTAGGGATCCTGTTACTACTGAAGTTTCCTTATATAAAATACTATGATGGTACTAAGTCCATCAAATACATGCGTAGAAGCATGCCTATACCTTATTGACGTTTGCAGAAAAAGGCATTATGGCAAGTGCGTATATAACGCCATGAGGGGGGAAATTTTTTGACAGCATTTCCTCAGGAAATGGAATCCCAAAAAAATTTAAACCATAGCTCAGTGGCACATAGGCCACCCAATAACATAGGGCTTGACAGGCCCATGGCATGCACGCCATAAACTCAAATATGGATTCCATGACCTGCAAAAACACAAAAGCATTTGCTAGCAACCATTCCCGGTGTTGCATAGCCATATGGTTTCTGTAATCTTCTTTCCTGCAAACAATCAAAAGGTATACTTCCTGCATGTTGATCCATAATTTAAGAGCTTAAACAATGATCAACATTTGATGTATGCAATTCCCTTCATGCATGTAGATAGAGAACATGCCATAACATAAATAAAATGCCAAAAAGCATAAAGTATACGTCCCTGAGTAGTCTGATTTTGGAATTGCATGCATCCAATCGCTCTCGACAAGCTTTGAGACCTCTGCACCTTCCTCCTCAGGTCCTAACATACACTTTGAAGTGTCCGAAAATATCGGAGCACTCGCCAAAACATAAAGCATGGTGAGATGATTACAAAAATAATGCAAATTTAGCTCAAAAATGCATTAGTAATCCTTCTTTAGACCTGCAAAAACCACTTTAGGACCTGAAAATTTTCATAAACTGAAATATAAAGCATGTGCAAATAGGTCGAAGTGAATTACTCAAATCGCCTTCCCGGTTTGAAAGATATGGCTCCCGGAAGGTAGTTGCCAAAAACTGTTCAGACTTTACAGAGCTGTTCAGACCTGCAAAAATTTTTACTTTCCAAAATTTTATTTCATAAACTGAAATTAGACCTTGCGCTCTTCGAAACGAGCCATAGCACGTCCGATTTGGAGTTTTCTAGCCCAAGATATGGCCATTCCAAGCGGGACATGTCAAACTAGTGGACTGTTTGAGGGGCTGGAAAAAGTGTAAAAATGTGATTTTTGGGGTGCCCAAAAGCATTCTTCCATCATGCAAATCCTAAAATTCTCTCCATAACCTCAGAGAGTGGTATATGAAGATGCTTGAGCCATTTTTTACCTTTCCAAATCCTCCCTTCATGCATGCTAATTTGCTCCCCAAAAGAGGCCTAAATCAAGATTTTGCTTTTATGCAAAAACTTAAATGGGAGCTCTTAGCAAGCTTCTAATCCACTCTAAATGTGGATTTCTCTTGGATTATATACAATAATCCATGGAAAGCCTCTAATTGATCTTTATTCCTACTCCCAGAAGTGGAGTTGGACTAAATTTAACATTTAAATTTTTTCCAAAAAGTGCAAGAAGGGGGTCTTTGAGGAAGTAAAATTCCTCCTTAAATTATCATTTTAATGAATCTAATGATTCTTCTAAGACTTCCATACACCATACTCTCAGTATATATACTTTTTCCCATCCATCCATAGCTATAGCACCTATTTTTCCCTCTTCCAAAATGGGAATTCCTCAAATTTAGGTGCTGAAATTTTTGTCAAACTGTGATGGAAGGGGGTTTTGTGGAGCTTCAAACTCCCATCAAACTGAGGTATCTTTTGGATTTCTTGATCTTGCATGGAAGTCAATATGCTAGACTATAGGTGTGCATGGTTTTTTCCATAAAACTATGAAAAATACCTCCTCTTTTTGCCTTCCCAAAATGGCTATTTATCCAAAATAGCTCCTGAAATTTATGTAAAAATCATAAAAATAGGCTACTCTGGAGGTGCCTAAAGCTTACCATTTCTTGTATTTTGGGGGAATCCTTTACTCTAGGTGAGAGTACATATCTCATACTCTCCCTACTTGTACATGGAAAGTTCATCTCCACATAAATTTGATATTTCATGAACATCCTTTTTTAAAAATATATAGAGGATTGAGATGCTCCTTCCACCTCCTTTCTCTCCGACATCTTTTGTTGACGACTACTCTAGCCTCTTTTCGAAAAGAATACTCTTGATGCTCATAAATATGAATTTCTACAACTAGAACCATTCCCAATTTGTTGGGAAATCATCTTGCATATCTTAATGGAGGGAGAAAAGACAGCTCGTCTATCCTCCTCCATAGTTCTTAGGCGGCAGCTCACGGGCGCCATCTCTGGTGTGTAACATCATTGTAATAAAGAACATTACCTCCAACAAGATCTTGTGGCTTAGTGGGTAAAGTGAACGCCTCCCATGGCAGCCACCGGAGTTCGAATCCTATTCACTGCAGGCGCGTGAGCAGGCCAAGAATTGGCGCTCTGATACCAGTGTTGTAAAATTCTTTTGCTTCTCTGATCATTGACCAGCTTCGCTGCGCCACACACACAGAGATACTTGGATTCGATCCGCCCAGCCGCTGAGCCTACCCTCGTGAGAACCACTACTCACATCTTGATAATGATCTCTTCTCTATTTTATCTTCTACCAAGGATTGCCATGTGGCATCCTTCTCATAAGGTGGCTCATACCCACTAAATATTATATGACAGAAACTCTGAAATTGTTTTCTTCACTTGTTGCTCTTCCATCCTGCGAAGCACCCAAGGAGCTCTTGGTAACGATACTGTTCCGTTGGGCTTAGTAATTGCCCACAACTCTCGCATACGACCTCGCTCTTCTAGGTCGTCCCTTTGTGCTTTGCTTTCTTTCTTTCCGATCAAAGTTTTCGAAAGCATCTCTCCCACATTCTTGAAAATATGCATCGGGTCTACCAAATGATTGATCACCAATTCACTCCAATAAGGGAGTTCATAAAAAATGGACAACCGTTTCATGCTAGCAACTGGATTTTCTGAATCCCACAATTGTCTCCAAGCGCTAGCTTTCATTTGGTGTTGCGCTTGTCGACCAATTTGTCCTTCACGTAAAACATGCCCATCAGGCAAATATCTATGATGTCCTTCATAGACAGTTTTACGTAGTGCTTTGGAATAGCGTGCTTCGAGTCGTGGTCCACATAAAGGACAAGCATGGTAACCCAAAATCGATAAACCTGAACATTCACCATAACCAGGCCAATCATGCATTGTCCACATAAGTATGCCTTGCACTCGCACGTCTCCTCTTCTTATAGGTTGAGACATGTCACGCACAATGATCCCATCCCATAAAATGCGCAGTTCTTCTACAAGTGGTGCAAGATATACATCCATATTTTTTACCTTATACTTACCTAGTACAATAAGACCTAATAATAAATGACCTTTCTTTGTGGCCAACCATGGTGGGATATTATAATTGACCAAACATACAGGCCATGTGCTCCATGAAGAACTGCGTAATCCAAATGGATTCACTCCATCCATAGCTAGGCCTAGACGTATGGACCGAGGCTCACTAGCAAACTCTAGCCACTTACTATCTATGTGCTTCCAAGCATCAGAGTCAGCTTGCACTCGCATTACATTATCTGTAGACCTGCTCTTTGTATGCCATGACATTAACTCAGCTATAGATTTGCATCTAAACATGTTCTTAATTCGTGGAATGATAGGAAAGTGGCGAAGAACCTTTGCGGGGATTGCTTCGCCTATAACGTCTTCTCTAAATCTATTTGCTCCACACTTTGGACATACGTGGAGATGCTCATACTCATTCCGAAAGAGAATGCAATCATTCGGACAAGCATGAATTTTCGTATAATCCATTCCAATGGACTGTAAAAGTTTTTTCGCATCTCCACGTGTTGGAGGCATGTCATTGCCCTTTGGAAAAATTTGATCTTTAAGAAGCCTGCAATAAGCAATTAAAATGATATTAGTAAATGAAGTTATTGTGATACAACAATGAAAGCTAATTTGTTCTCCACTTACCTGAACAATTCAGTGACACTACTATCTGACCAAACATAAATGGATTGCAGATTGAGCATCGCGAGTGAAGCACGTAGTACAGATATCTTTGCTCCATTGTAAAGTGGTAAACGAGCTAATCTTCGCATGTTTTCATATTCTTCGTCAACTTTTGATCGTGGAATTTCTGTTGTGTCCATGAAACTCTTGTCGACACCTTCTTCACCATCATGATCTTCGTCCATCTCATAAAAAGCTTCAAGCATCTCTTCCATATGTTCATTCTGTGTAATATTATTAGTGCTTGCTTCTACGTCTAAGTGCTTTTTTGCTCTCTTTTGTCCACAAGATGTTACCGGTGCAATGTCGTTTGGATCCATCGGCTCACCTGGGGGACCATGCGAATGATAGCGTAGGTTTTCCAGTCGACTCCTATCAAAGGATCATACTCTCTAACATGTGCAGTACAAATCCGTCGTTTTCAATAAATTTGATACTTGAACTGTGTGCAAGGACATGCCATTCTCTCTTCAGGATCCAAAGAAGCCATCTACTATAATATGGACATTTTAAAACATTTCTTTTTTTATTAAACCTAAAAATCTAACTCTTAAAGACCTAAATAGTTAAATACCTAAAAAAACTTAAAATCCTAGTTTTAAAACCCTAATCTATATAGCTATCCTATTTTATCTATATATTCGGATTTTTTCTTGATTGATCCTATTTTATATATATATTTATTTATTTATTCAGATTTTTTCCTCTTAATTAAGTTATATGAATGCCTAAACCCTAAAACCCTAATTTTAAAGATCTGGACCTAAATTATGTATATTTCTATACACATGTGTATATACATATATATATGTATTATATGTGTATGTGTATGTGTGTATATATGTTATGTACATGTTAAAACCCTAAAACCCTAGTCCAAATGACCTAGAACTAAAACATGTATATATATGTATGCATGTGTATATATATGTGTATATGTATATATATGTGAATATAGATAGGTATATAAGTATGTGTGTTTGTGTATTTATATATTTACTTATATATTCAGATTTTTTCTTTACTTAATTATATTAAATTATATATATTTAATTAAATAATTTAAAACACTAGTTCTTTTTATATTTATTTATGTATATAATTATCTTATTTTATATATATATTTATTTATATATTCAAATTTTTTTCCTTACGTAATCCTATTTTTATATATTTAATTTTATATATTTAATTTTATATATTTAATTATAAATATTTGATTAAATTACTTAAAACACTAATTCTTTTTATATTTATTTATGTATATAATTATCTTATTTTATATATTTATTTATTTATATATTCAGATTTTTTTCCTTACGTAATCCTATTTTTATATATTTAATTTTATATATTTAATTATATATATTTGATTAAATTATTTAAAACACTAGTTCTTTTTATATTTATTTATGTATATAATTATCTTATTATATATATATATTTATTTATATATTCAAATTTTTTTTCCTTACGTAATCTTATTTTTATATATTTAATTTTATATATTTAATTATATATATTTAGTTATATATATTTAATTATATATATTTAATTAAAACCCTAATCTTAAAATTCTATGTATATTTTTGGATGCATGTGTATCTACATGTATGTATGTATTATATGTATATGTGTGCTTGTGTATATATGTTATCTACGTATTAAAATCCTAAAACCCTAATAAAAAAGACTTAGACTTAAATCTGAAATACTAAACCCTAAAACCTTAATCTTAAATATCTAGACCTAAAACCCTAAAACCCTAATCTTAAATATTTAACCCTAAAACCCTAATCCTATTTAAAACCCTAAAACTCTAATCTTAAATATTTAACCCTAAAACCCTAATCCTATTTTTATATATTTGATGTAAAACAAAAACTTCAAAATAAAAATAGGATTATATGTGTGTATGTATGCATGTGTGTATGTATGCATGTGTACATGTGTGTGTGTATGTATACATGTGTATACATGTGTGTGTATGTGTATGTGTGTGTATGTAGGCATGCATGTGTGTGCATGTGTGTGTACGTGTGTGTATGTATGCATGCATGTATGTGTATGTGTGTGTATGTGTATGCATGCGTATACATGTGTGTGTATGTATACATGCATGTGTGTATATGTGTGTATGTATGCATGTGTGTATATATGTGTGTATGCATGCATGCCGGTATATGTGTGTGTATGTATGCATGCATGTGTGTATATGTGTGTATATATGCGTGTGTGTATGTATGTGTATATGTGTGTGTGTGTGTATGTGTATGTATGCATATGTGTATATATGTGTGTGTATGTATGTGTGTATGCATGTGTGTGTATGTATGCATGTGTGTAAATTTATGTGTGTGTGTATGCATGCATATGTGTATATGTGTGTGTGTATGTAAGCATGCATGTGTGTATAGGTGTGTGTATGTAAGCATGCATGTGTGTATAGGTGTATGTATGTAAGCATGCATGTGTGTACATGTATGTGAGTATGTATGCATGTGTAAATTAATGTGTATCTTCCTTTCTCTTCTCTCTCTCTTTCTTTCTCTCTCTCTCTCTCTATCAATAGCGAATAAAAGAATCACTTACAAGTATATCTCTTTTTGAATCGTTGTCGTCAAAGCGTAATGTAGGTCGTCTCTCGTCCAATTCCAAACAATCGACGCCAACGAACTTCTGCAAAATCAACGAAAAGAGAAATTAGAAACCCTAAAGCATAGAGAAACACAAATGCTAACAGTATGCGTAGCACTTACCAATATGTGCGAGCTAAGCCGAGAGAGAGTGTGTGTGTAGAGAGAGAGATCCTTGTGTGTGTGTGTGTGTGTGCACAAGACAATGTAGGTTCGCGCGCGCAAGTTCGACAGTAGACCGACAGTACTCAAACACGCACAGAAATGTGAAGTTTTGCTCTCGGGTTCGTGGTATGTTTAAAATTTCACCGCCGGTATAGGCGCCGGTATGAACGTCTCGGTAGTTGCTAGTAATTTACCGACGCTTATACCGACGCTCATACCGACGCATATACCGATGCCTATACCGACGCTTATACCGGCGGCTGCGGGCCACACCGACAATCCGTTTAAAACGGTCATACCGACGGTCACTTGACCATCGGTATCACTTAGTGAGATTTTCCGAGGTTTATACCGACGCCGACTATGACCGTCGGTATATGCAGTGTCGGTATGCCCCTCATATGTTGTAGTGAGGATTCTATTGTGTCTTTGGTGTCTGTTGTTTTTCCAAATTTCAATCTTATTAACAAGAATATGTGGAAGAACAAACTTAAAAAAAAAAAACAAAGATTAGAGGTAGCTACAAAGTGGGCTTACAAACTCTAGAGTGTATATGCACCCAAATTAAGTACACCACTATACATCAACCAATTATGGGTGCATGTATGTAGAGAAGACCTTGTTTGAAACTAATTTTTTTGTCTGACTTTAGGGTTCTCTTCGAGGGTCTACCTTAATGGGCTTTTGGACTTTGTATCCTAGTAGTTGAGAGGCCTCTTACCTTAGTGGACTTTTGGACTTTGTATCCTAGTAGTTGAGAGGCCTCTTACCTCTGTTTTGTGGGATTTAGAAGGTTCCATAGGTGTTAAGCCTACCTTTCGATATACTTTCACACTAATTCAAGTTAACCTAAAGGCGTATATCTCAATGATCGAACTTCCTTCAAAAAGAAAGTTGCATGATAATCAAGAAACGGATAATCTCATTGGGGATATGGTGTATCATATGCATGTTATTAGCATTACAACTACATAGCACTCAAAGTTTGGAGAATATTTCATACATTTAGACAAACATCTACTATACACAGTAGGGCATCATCATCGCCAGGTTGAGAAAAGTCAATCCCAACAAGAGAGAGAGAGAGAGCGAGAGAGAGAGAGAGCCTCTGTATCTCCATTGTACTTCTAAACATTCCCATGTACTTCTTCTATACATGATGCCTTGCCACTCACTACAACATATGAGGCATATACCAAGGCTTCTACCGAGGAAAATGAACGGGCGTGATTTTGCCCCGACGTCGGTGTAAGGGTCGGTGTAGGCATCGGAACCAAAGCGTCGGTATAAGCGTCGGTATATGCGTCGGTATAAGCAACGGTATAAGCGTCGGTATATGCATCGATATAAGCGACGGTATAAACCATGGTATGCCCCTGGGAAAAATAGTCGGTATAAGCATCGGTATGTGCCTGGGGATACTGACGCTTATACCGTCGCCTATACCGACGACCATATCTGCAAAATTTTTTTGGGCAGAGTGTGTTGTCTCTTGCTATAGAAACATTCCCATGATGTTGTGTAGCAAAAGAAAATCCACTCTGCCCAAGAAAAACCCAACTACATGTGACATGTATGACAGGCAACAAAAAAATGATTTGATAAAGCAAAACATACTCGCAAATACAAAAGACATGAGCAAAATGAATCATGAATCGTGTACAAAGAAATGGGATACATAGACATGATATTTATAAACAACAACTAGAACACATGTACATGTGTGTCTACCTATGTATATACATGTGTATGTGTACATGTATTATGTGTGTATATTTCTATATGTGTAAATATTTATCTGCATGTGTAAAAACCCTAAAACCCTAATCCTAAAGACCTAGACCTAAAACAGGTGTATGTGTGTATGCATGTGTATATATATGTGTATGTGTATATGTATTATGTGTTTATATGTGTATATGTGTGCATGCATGTGTGTATATGTGTAAAATCCAAAAACCCTAACCCTAAAACATGCATATGTGTGTATGTATATGTCACATATGTGTATGTGTGTATGCATGTGTGTGTGTGTGTATATATGTATATGTATATGTATATATATATATATGTGTGTGTGTGTGTGTATGTGTGTGTCTATGAATGTATGTGTGTGTGTATGTGTGTATGTGTGTATGCACGTGCATATATATGTGTATGTGCATATGTATTATGTGTTCATATCTGTATATGTGTGTATGCATGTGTTTATATATGTAAATGTCAAAAACCCTAACCTAACCCAAAAACATGCATATGTGTGTATGTATATGTCACGTGTGTGTGTATGTATGCAGGTGTGTGCGTGTGACTCTCTCTCTATGTGTATGTGTGTATGTATGTATGTATGTATGTATGTATGTATGTATGTATGTATGTATGTATGTGTGTCTGTATGTATGTATGTATGTATGTGTGTGTATGTATGTATGTATGTGTATGTGTATGTGTATGTGTATGTGTGTATGCATGTGTATATGTGTGCATGTGTGTATGTATTATGTGTGTATATGTGTAAAAGTAAAAAACCATAATCCTAAAACCCTAACCCTAAAATATGTATATGTGTGTTTGTGTGGATGTATATGTGATGTGTGTGTATGTGTATGTGCATGTATGCATGTGTGTGTACACGTGTGTGCATGTATGTGTGTGTGTATGTATGCATATGCATATGTGTATGGAATATGTATGCATCTGTGTGTATGTATCTCTATGTCTCTCTCTTTCTCTCTATCTATATCTCTCTCTTTATCTCTCTCTCTCTCTCTCTTTCATCTCTCTCTCCCTCTTTCTCTCTCTCTCTCTTATTCTCTCTCTCTCTCTATCTCTATTTATAATAAAGAACAAAACAATCACTTACATCGATGTAATTCTTTTGAACGCTCTCATCAAAGCCCAATTGACATCATCTCTTGTCAAATTCCAAAGAATCAATGCCAAAAATCTCTTGCAAAACAAAAGAAAAGAGAAATTCAAAAACCCTAATCCTAAAACCCTAAACCTAAAACATGTATATGTGTGTATATGTGTATTTACATGTGATGTGTGTGTATGTGTATGTGCATGTATGCATGTGTGTGTATAGATATGTGAGTGTGTATACATATGTGAGTGTGTATTAATATGTGTGTGTGTGTATGTGATGTGCATGTGTGTATGTATGTATGTGTGTGTGTGTACATGCATATGTGTGTGTATGTATGTATGCATATGCATGTGTGTATGCACATATGTGTGTGTACACATATGTGAGTGTGTATGTAATATGCATGTGTGTATGTAATATGCATGTGTGTATGTATGTATGTGTGTTTGTACATGCATGTGTGTGTATGTATGTATGCATATGCATGTGTATGCACATATGTGTGTGTATACATATGTGAGTGTGTATTTATATGTGTGTGTGTGTATGTAATATGCATGTATGTATGCATGTATGTATGTGTGTGTGCATGCAAATGT